>CM034472.1:7720413-8181582 GCA_019925255.1 Litchi chinensis
TAGAAATAAGGTATAGCATAACAGTGAAGATTAGAAAACATACCTCTCAAATTGAAGATTTTAACAGCTTTTGAGGTCCAATTTCTGTAATGTTTTGGTATTTCAATTCATAGAAAAAAAAATTGCATATAACAGGTATTTAAATAATGCAAAAACAATATAAAGAGGAAGAAGTTAGGAATGGGCAATGGTAGCATACCATGTATATAATTTGTTTTCAATTTATTATTATTGATTTTTATACCATGTATATAATAGTGATTCCATTGAATTCAAATAGAATCAATTTTATTTATTACTTGCGAAGCAACGAGCCACTGAATTATGGATTTTAGTTCAGAGTGTGAGTGTATATGCTGTTGGTTAAGCCGATTGTGCACAAGCTGTAAACCAAGCAGATGATAGATCTGTGTAGCTTCAGAAGACAAGCTTAACAGCCTTCAGACCAGCTTATCAAAATGGTCTAGCTCAGCTATCAGGACACTTAACGTGTGAAGCAAGTTAGTTACAAAACCTCCAGGTGGCAGCTTTTTTATTGGTCCTCAAGAATCAATTAATTAGACAGTAAACAACAAATATATAGACTCATTTTCAGACTTGTAATTTTCAGTGAATCAATCAATGATCAAGGGCTCATCAATGGAGCTCTTTGTGTTTCATCTTTCAATCATCATTTTTTAATTTCATATTGAAATTCTTGAATCATCAATGGTATCAGAGCCACAGACTCGCGTCAATGGCTGATCGATCATCACCTTCTGATTCAACACAATCAACACATAGATCTGCAGCAAACTCGTCAATGGATTTCACCGGCCTTGCAAAATCGTTGAGTCTCAATTTAACTCTCAAACTTGATCAGACAAACTTTATCTACTGGAGAACTCAGGTGTTACCAGCGATTCGAGCACTAGATCTTGAAGACTTCATCAATGGATGCAAAACTCACAGAGAACATTGTTACAAATCAAGATGGAGAAACCTTGTTCGAACAGCAAATTAGCGAAGAGTATCAGACTTGGAGAAAAACATATCAGCTTTTGCTTTCTTGGATGCTCTCGACACTTAGTCCATGTATTCTCGGTCAGGTAACCAATTGTAGAACCTCCTTTGAAGTGTGGACAAAGATTGAAAAGTTGTTTTCACAAAGATCATTAGCAAAAGTCATGCAACTTAGACAACAATTACAAACTATCAAGAAGGGATCAGATTCTATAAGTGATTTCGTGTTAAAAATAAAGAACATTGGTGATGCCTTGATGGTTGCTGGTGAAGAAGTTAAAGAAAGAGATCTGATTCTGAGTCTAATGAATGGAGTAAGGCATGAATACGACCCAGTTGTTGTCTTTATTTCTTCACAACACCAAACAATGTCTTTAGAGGATGCTCAATTCATGTTGCTCATGTATGAACAGAGGATAGATCAACTGAATTCATCTAGCAATGTGAATGTTGGTAATTACTCTGCTCATTTTGCTTCAAATCAGCCTAGTTATGGTGGACGAGGAGGTTATAATAGAGGATTTAATGAAAATAGAGGTGCAAGTCGTGGAAGAAGAGGTGGAGACAGATATAGTGGTAATAACATGAATAAAGTGTTTTGTCAAGTGTGTTCCAAGCCTGGACATGGCGCACTGCAATGCTACCACAGGTTTGATCAACAATATCAAGCTCCACACAGAGGTAATCAGTCATTTGGAGCAGGTCAAGAAAATTAAGCCTTGATGACTCATTCACAACTACCACTTCAAAGTGGGAACCATCAACCTTATCACCTTAGTTCAAGACAATCAACACCTGACCTTACTCATGACAATTCACATTTGACAAATGGGAGTCAACAACAATCTTCTTCAGCCTATTTTGCCTCTCCTGAAACAGTAGCAGATCAGTCATGGCATTTGGACAGTGGTGCTACAAATCATGTGACCTCAGAACTGGGCAATTTGTCTCTCAAAACAGAGTATCGAGGTAATTAAAAGTTGCTTGTAGGGAATGGTGCACAAATTGATATTTCTCATGTTGGAGAGTCAAAATTGAAGTCACATAATGCACAACATGAATCATGTCTTAAAGATGTGCTTTATGTGCCTTCAATTACAAAGAACCTTATTAGTGTTTCAAAGCTAATAAAAGACAACAAAGCATATGCTAAATTTACTCCTACTGATTGTGTGATTAAGGATCAAACAACCAAGAGAATCCTTCTTCAACGTACTCTTAAGGATGGGCTGTACCGGGTACAACTTGCTGGAGGAAATACAAGAAGATGTTAAGCTTTTGAAGTTGCTACAGTAGTGTCAAAATTAGAAAGGATAGCAAGTGGTAATGCTGCTTTTATTCAATCAAATACTTGTAATAAAATCACACAATCTAAATTGTTGAATTTTGCTTACAAACATAAGTTTGATGTGTTGGTTACGACAAAAACAAACTTCAATTTGTGGCATGCTAAGCTTGGACAACCTGCACCTTTAATCTTACAGAAAGTGGTTAAAACAATGAGTTTTCCTTTCAAAATTGATGCCTTATCTTTTTGTGACTCATGCAAGCTAGGAAAGCTGCATAAATTGCCATTCACAAGAACACCTATCACTATCACAAAGCCCTTAGAAATAATGTATAGTGACTTATGGGGACCTTCTCCAATTGTCTCAACAGAAGGGTACATATACTATATTTTGTTTGTGGATGGATTTAGTAGATTTACATGGTTATACCCATTGAAGTTGAAATCAGAAGCCTTACAAGTCTTTCAACAGTTTAAGAGTCATGTTGAACTTCAGTTTGAGAGAAAAATTAAGTGTTTCCACTCTGACATGGGAGGAGAGTTTCAACCATTCATTCCATACCTATCAAGTTTATGTGTTAAGATGAGATTTTCTTGTCCCTATACTCACCAACAGAATGGCATACTAGAGAGGAAGCATAGGAGCATAGTTGAGACAGGTTTGACACTCCTAGCTCATAACAACATGCCACTAAGGTTCTGGGTTGAAGCCTTTACCACTGCAACATTTCTGGTAAATAATCTTCCAACTCCTCTCCTTAGTTTTGCATCACCTTTTGAAAAGCTTTTCAATAAAAAACTAAACTATCATTTCTTGAAAACATTTGGGTGCACTTGTTATCCTTACTTGAGAGATTACTCAAAAAGAAAACTAGATTTTCATTCTAGCAAATGTATCTTCATTGGATACAGCTCTTCTCATAAAGGATACAAGTGTTTGCATTCTTCAGGACAAATTTTTGTTCTAGACATGTGATTTTTAATGAGTTAGAGTTTTCATATCACACACTTTTTCCATCTAACTCATCAAAAGACACATCTACTTCATCAATTTCAAATCTTTTTGATATGTTCTCTGAACAAAACTCATATACTGTCACTAATACATGTTCACCAAATACATCTTCTACCACTGATCATAGAAAATTAGTAGAGTCTTCTAATCCTGTGTCAACCACTCTTATTCCTAATATCCATAGACAAGTTACTTCAACTCATCTAATGATCACTCGGTCCAAGACAGGTTCCTTAAAACCAAAAGTCTATCAAACCAATTGTTGCTTTCCATCATGCTATCTCACAGAAACTGAGCCAAAATCTGTTAAAGATGCCTTAATCAACCCAAAGTGGCTACAAGCTATGAGTGAAGAGTTTCAAGCTCTTCAAAGGAATAATAGTTGGACTCTAGTTCCACCCATTTCTCAAATGAATGTTATTGGCTATAAGTGGGTATTCAGGATCAAGTATAATCCTGATGGATCAATACTTAAACATAAAGCTAGATTGGTTGCTAAGAGGTTTCACCAAACAGCAGGACTTGATTTTTGTGATACTTTTAGTCCTGTCATTAAACCTTCAACCATTAGAGTCATTTTTACATTAGCAGTGAGTTATCAATGGGACATTAGACAAGTGGACATCAACAATGCATTTTTGAATGGTGAGCTCAATGAGCTAGTTTACATAACATAACCAGCAGGTTTTGAGGATCCTAATCATCCATCCTATGTGTGTAAATTGAACAAAGCTTTGTATGGGTTGAAGCAAGCTCTAAGGTCTTGGTTTCACAAGCTCAAATCAGCCTTGCACTCATGAGATTTTCAGAATTCTACATCTGATGTTTCACTTTTCATCAAACATGAAGGCACTGCAGTTCTGTTTTTGCTTGTCTATGTGGACGACATTCTCATTACTGGTAACAGCTCCTCTCTAATCAATCAAGTCATTCTTACACTCAATAATACTTTTGCTCTTAAAGACTTAGGCAGCCTCAATTATTTTCTTGGTTTTAAAGCATATAGAGACTCTAGTGGGTTGTATCTTACGCAGTCCAAGCACATTTTGGATTTGCTGAAAAGAACAAATATGCTTGAGTCAAAACCATGTTCTACACCCATTAGTTCTAGTTGCAAACTTGTTCAAGGAGAGGGTGATTCTTTTTCAGACTCTACAGCTTATAGAATCACTATTGGTGCTTTGCAATATCTCATATTTACTCAACCCGATATCTCTTTTATTGTGAACAAGCTTAGCCAATTTCTTGTTGCTCCTACACAAATTCATTGGCAAGCTTGTAAGAGAGTGTTGAGGTATCTAAAAGGAACTATTCATAAAAGATTATGGTTTAAACCAACTAAGCATCTTCAGCTTGAAGCATATATTGATGCAGATTGGGCTAGTTATTTGGATAGTAAGAGATCTACTAGTAGTCATTATGTTTTTCTTGGTGGAAACCTTATCTCCTGGAGTTCTAAAAAGCAACAAGTGTTAGCTAGGTCTAGCACCGAAGCAAAATATCAATCCATGGCTCAACTTACCACTGAAATCCTTTGGTTGCAATCATTGTTCATAGAACTTCATGTTCTCATTCCTAAGCCTGCTGTTCTTTGGTGTGATAACATAGGAGCAACTGCTCTTGCTCAAAATCTTATTTTTCATGCTCGAACTAAACACATAAACATAGATACTCACTTCATTCGTGAGAAGATTGCTTATGGTTTGATTGAAACACGTTTTGTTCCTTCTGAACATCAAGCTAAGCTGTAGATTTGCTGACAAAAGGTCTTCCTATTACTAGATTTAAGTTCTTGTGTTCCAAGATGAATCTGGTTGAATCTCCTCGCTTCAGCTTGAGGGGGGATGTAAGTGTACATGCTGTTGGTCAAGTCGATTGTGCACAAGCTGTAAACCAAGCTGATGATAGATCTGTGCAGCTTTAGAAGACAAGCTTAACAGCCTTCAAACCAGCTTATCAAGCTAGTCTAGCTCAGCTATCAAGACACTTAACGTGTGCAGCAAGTTAGTTACAAAACCTCTAGGTGGCAGCTTTTTTATTGGTCCTCAAGAATCAATTAATTAGACAGCAAACAACAAATTTTTACTCATTTTCAGACTTGTAATTTTCAATGAATCAATCAATTATCAAGGGCTCATCAATGGAGCTCTTTGTGTTTCATCTTTCAATCATCATTTTTTAATTTCATACTGAAATTCTTGAATCATCACACAAAGTCTCCCTCAAAAGCACCACATCCCCAATTCCCAGCCACAGCCCCTATAGGAAAATCTTCGTTGTCCGAACACTGATTAGTTTTCTCAACAGCAATTCTGATTTGCCAAAAAGCTAAAGTAGAAGTTTAGTGAAAAAACATTTAAAAAGAAAGAAGTTTTGTATTATTCAAAGTTTGCAAGTTAATTATAAAATAGTAGGTTACCAATAGGCTATCAGTTGATACAACTTATTTAGTAATATATATGATTATTCAATAATAACCATTAGATTGATTGTATGTCATCCAATAGTTATAAATTTATTGGATAACTTTACCCAAATCAGTAAGTTAGCCAAAACTTTTAACTCAACTATGAAATCAATTTAAGGGGAAAAAAAATTACAGTTTCATACGACATAGTTTCATGCTTTAATTTTCGGTTTTCATTTTCTATCCTTTTATTAATTTTGCTTTATGATATTGTTTTTGTATTTTAAATTAGAATCAATTTAAACCGATCAAACCTTTTTGACTTAGATTGGTTTTCCCTTGCAATTCAAGTCAAATAGATTTTATGTTTGAAAAACCAACTTAGGAATGTTTCGGATTGATTTTAACCAAAACCGACTCAAATCGAAGATTATTTTATCCAAAACGGACTTGACCAGAGTATTATACATGTCGATTGGTAAAGTGAATGTTAGATACCTTGTACTTATAAAAAGTGAAAAATACCCTTGCTTTTATTTTAATATTTTTAAAAAATAATAAAAAAAAAGTTAATTGTTCATCATTAGTTAAACATCTAGAAAATGGAAAGTAAAGGGTATTTCTTCTCTAATTTAAAAGTTCAATAAATTCAAAATCACTATTTTTTTAATCAACAAAGTAGCACCCATTACGTACATAATTACATTGCAGGTCCATCATCAAGCAAATCTCTAATTTTGCTCCAAGGACAAAGTTTTTTCCTTTTTTTTTTTAATTACATTGTTTAAAAGAATTATTTTTATTTTTAATATATATATTTTTCAGTGGTGTATTGTTGAATAATGTTAGATGCTCACCATCTCATCTTTTTTTTTTTTTTTTTTTTTTTTTTTTAACTTTGAAAATTAAATAAACAACTTTTAAGAAGATATTTGATAATTAAATTGGATACTATGGTGTAATGGTCAAAATTGGACTAAAAGACCAAGTTAAATACAAGCCTAATGTGTTGATGGCATTTACGTACGGCCCAAGAGAAGCATAGCTAACACTCAGCCTACGAGTAAACACTAAGGCCTATCTAGGAAATGTCCAGCAGGTAGCCTAGATGGTGCTTCGATCCTCAACCTACAGCATCCAATGACTGATCTTAACCTCCAACTTACTAAATAACCTCCACCCTCCACCTTCAGGCATGTGCATACCACCCCACTCATGACTCTTGCAAAACCGCCCAAACTTGGTCGAGTAGACGAACAAAAAGTGAAGGAAATGGAAGGAACAGGTGACAACTCACACACTGTTCATGCCCATAAAAGGCAGAAAAATTCATTTCTGCAGAGGAGATATACGGAAACTTTGCCAAAATTTCTCCAAACCATAAATACTCAAAAACACCCTAATGACCTAATAAAAATTTGGAATTTAATGTTTTAGCATAGCACATGAAGTGTTTGTTTAATTTTATTTCTCTTTGCTTTCATTTTTTATTTTTTCCTTTAAATTCTTTACTGATTTGAGTGTTAGAATACTTTTGGCTGACATCACTCCAGTGTCAAACTCTCTACCTCAATCGTTTGACTCTTTTGTAGATTGCTAGTGTTCTAGAAGCTGACAGTAGACTTAAGCAATTCTTAATGCATAGCTCTTGAAGGGAGTTGAGGTTGTACAGTCCATGTGATGGCTTCTCAATATGATTTTCCTTCTACAACAAATTAATTAGCTCATCACAGCCAATAATCTTTAATTGCTTTATGTTATGACACCCTTGGCTTAACCAATTTCCAGACTCCAAAAATATTGGAAACAATCATAGAGTTTAGTGAGATGGTGTCAGTTGTACTACTACATTTTATTGCTTTGCACCCATGTATTTCAAACTGGCAAAGCATATGAAGGTTTGCAAATGCAACCAATAATTGTGCACATTCATGAGTTACAAGTTTCTTTAATGAAGAAAATGGGCTAAATAAATTCACAGTGAGTTTAGGGCATTTTAGGATGAAAAGTCGCCATAGGTGAGGCAGCTCATTTACTACCCCGTTTTCTTCCATAAGATCACAATACTCCCATTTGTCCAAGTCTTCAAAATGCAAGGTCTTCAAAGATTGCAAATAACCTAAACAATTCTAACCGTGAATTGCAGAACTTATGCTTTTTATAATTAGACTCTTCATTCCTATGATGAAAAAGTGTTTAAGAGAACAAAACTGTCTAACCGGAGGCAAGGATGTGCATTTTTCACAATATTCTAATCTTAAAACCACCAAGTTAGAGAAATATGGATCTCTTATACAAAATGGAAATCTTTCCCCACCATAGCATTTGATTGTGAGCTCCTTTAGATTTTTATAAGTATGCAACAATTCAAGTGTATCTCTTTCAGATACCTCATTCCTCGAGTCATCAAACTTAGGGTCTCATTCTAGTTGTAGTACATTTATGTCCTTCTTATCTCTTAATATGATATCTCTTGTGTCATGAAAATGAATGACATTTTCTAATTTTGAAATGCTAAGTTCTTCATGAAGAAACTTCAAATTCTTCAAATTTTTAAACTAGATCCAACATTAGCACCCATAAAATAATAATAATTTGCTAGCAATTCAATGTCTAATTCCTAAAGGCATCTCCCTTATTAAATTTACCCCTGTCATGTCAAAATGACATAAATTTATCAAATTTCCTACATCACAAGGTAACCTCACAAGACTTGAATGTCTTAATATTAAAGTTTGCAAGTTAAATAGAGAATTTATTGATTCAGGTAAAGCTCTAATCACAGTGTAAGAAAGGTTAATGTACCTCAAATGTTTTAAACCTCCAATTGAAGTAACTCAATGATGTAGTATCTTCTTAAAGATAATAGTCATAATCTTTTAAACTACGGCAACAGATCAGAAAGAACCGATTTAGATATATAACCAGTTTTATCATAATAGGTACTGGTAGGAATGTCCTTAAGAGCTTGAAATTGTGCAAGATCTCGAACTTCTTTTTACTATCATATTTGCCACGCGTGTAAGAAGAATGACGTACTCTTTCAAACCATTTCAACTCCTTAATGGCTTCTAATCCACTTTCTAATCCAAAACTTGATTCTTCATAAATCCATAGAGCTAGATCGTGGATAAGGTCATGCATTATAAATTTGGAATTATTATGATTTGAGTTTTCAAAAATTGACCTTGACAACAGATCACGAAAATATGTGCAGCCTAAATCTTCCAATTGCTTACAATCTTTTGGTTGTTGAAGAAGACCCTCAGCCATCCATAACAATACAAGTTCTTCTTCTTCGAATTCATAATCTTTTGGTAAAACTACATAATATGTAAAACATCTCTTGAGATGCGAAGGAAGACATTGATAACTAAGTTTTAAGATTGCAAGAATAGTCTCACTTTCTTCATATAAATCAAATATGTTGTTCAATATATCTTCCCACTCACCATCTTGTTGCTTACAACAATAGGAGTCCGCCAAGGATCTTTGCTGATAAGGGCAAACCTCCACACTTCTTAACAACATCTTGACGAATTGATTCCAAATTTGGATTCAAATCAATATCTATACTCTCAAATGCATGCTTAGCAAACACCAACCAAATATCATGATCTGATAGAAGATTTAATTTATAACATCCATGGGGTCTCATTGTCAATGCTACCTCTTGAAGTCTAGTCATCACAATTATCCTACTTTCCAAAGCTCCTGCCATAATGGCAATTTTCAATGTTTCCCATAAGCTATAATTTTTCCTTCAGACATCATCTAAAACAAGCAAAAACCTTTTACCAGCTACTGCTTCTTTTAGTAGAGTTTACACCCTATCTAAATCCTTCAAATCACAAGGTGAGCGAGTGATTGACTCCAAAATTGACTTTGAAATTCTTAAAATATCAAAGTCCTCATAAACACAAACCCATACTCTTGGCTTGAAATCTTCAACTGCCTTATCATTGAAAACCTCCCGAGCAAGTGTGGTTTTACCGATCCCGCCCATGCCCACAATGGGTATCACACCAACGCCGGGTTCATCCATCAACACCATTTCAAGTATCCTGGCCTTGTTTTCATCTCTCCCAACAACAACAGGTTCTGTTGGTATACATGTGATGGGCGGTCTTTGTGCTACACCAGTTGATGATGTCCCTCCAGCAATCTTTGTCAATCCGAGGTCATCTTTGTCTTCCCAGAGTTGCTTCAGCCGACTAGATTTGTCATCCATCTTGGACTTCATACCAGCATAAAACACCAAAGCCCTGCCAGCATCTGTAATGATGTTAGTCTGATCTGCCATCAACTTGCGCTCCAGTTCTTCGGTGGCGAATTCATCTAGTACGTCCTCCACATCATAAGACAAGTGGCGGAGATCGTCCAGCCACATCTTCACAAGCTTGTCTGTCAGTTGCTTCTGCTCTGCGTCCGCAAGGAGTGCCTCCATCTTCAACAACATTCTCCTCCATTTTCCTAACTCTGAACACACCCAATCTGGACGTCAAATGAAGGACAAATCACGAGGTGCCAATCTGTCGAATAACACCTGAAAATAAGCAGACTGAATGGTCTCTCCCAAAGCCATGGTTCTGGTTTTGTTGGTGAAAGAAAGGATTATTACACAGAGAATTTTATCAGATGAAAGCGAGGGGCACTGGTCTGCTCAATAGATGTTGGTAGTCTAGAAATCGAAACTTATGGCAAGTCATTGCGTAATTTTCCAAGAGAGGCATGTTTGTAGTCTAGATGTTTGAAATTGTAGTTGGACTATTAACTGTTATCAGGACCTAATAGAGAGGTCCTATTGTGCGGTTTAAAAATCTACTTCTAAAATCGGAAGAGATCTACCACATATTAGTGGAAAAATTGCCAGGTTTTTTCTCCCACTAACCTCCCCACCAACACACTTAACCTCGACTATTAACAGTTTTTATTCCTAGAGTCTTTTACCAAGTCAACCGACAGGGTTGAGCTTTAGTTGGACTATTAACAGTTTTTATTCCTAATCATATAACAGTATTGGTATGAGTGGTTTTGACTTGAGATTGTTCAAAGCAATTGTGCTCAAAATTCTTTCAATATGTAATGACTATAGAAGCTAATTAAAATGGATATTTTTGAAGCATGCATGGTTTTTTTGACAGCTTAATTAAAAAAAAAAAAAACAAAAGAGTTCTAAGTTTGTGCTGCTAGTATGTTTAAATTTGATTAATTTGATAAAAAAAAAAAGAATTACACGTTCCATTTGAGTGACCAAGTCATTGCAAGTCATTGCGTAATTGCACACCACTCTATAGAAAAAGTGGTTAAATAGTTCCCTTGATCCTAAAAGATCAAGATCCAAGGTATAAATAGTTTTTTATGAATGTAAATACCCCACCTCCGCTACAAAAAAATAAGTCATGGTTCTAGTTTTGTTGGTGAATAGAAAATAAGGATTACTACATGGAGCAATTTATGAGAGGAAAGCAGGAGGCACTAGTTTGGTCAATAGATGTTTGTAGTCCAGAAATCGAAAGTCATTGTGTAATTTTACAAATAATCGAAGAACTGTAAGTAAGCGTCTTTATTATGAGCACTTTATTCTATCTCCACTTATGAAAGGTCAAGCTGACACAATAGGCATTGGGATGCAAAGAGCTTTGCTTGGGGAAATGGAAGGAACATGTATTACATGTGCAAAATTCGAGAAAATCCCGCATTAATGTTTTACCATACTAAGTATTCAAGAATCAGTACATGAAATTTTAATGAATTTGAAAGAAATTGTATTGAAAAGTAATCTGTATGGAACTCGTGACACGCTTCTTTGTGTCAAAGGTCTTGGATATGTAATTGCACAAGACATTTTCTTATCACCTTCTATGGAAATTGTTGATAATACACAACATATAACTAACCTAGCAGAACCAATTGATTTTTGTATTGGATTACAAATCGAGAGGAATCGCGGATATAATATAAAAGCACCTAATAACTTTCAAGACAGAAGTTATCCTATAGATGTTGCATTCATGCCTGTTCGAAATGCAAATTATAGTATTCATTTTTACGGAAACGGAAATGAAAAGCAAGAGATCCTTTTCATACAAATATGGGCAAATGGAGGTTTAACTCCTAAAGAAGCATTTTATGAAGCCTCCCGAAATTTGATTGATTTATTTATTCCCTTTCTACAGGCGGCAGAAGAAAACTTACATTTATAGAACAATCAATACAAGATTTCTTTACCCTATTTGACTTTTTGTGATAGGGAGGCTAAACTAAAGAAAAAGAAAAAGTAAATAGCAAGGAAATCAATTTTTATTGACCAACCAGAATTGTCTCTCAGGATCTATAATTGTCTCAAAAAGTCCAATATACATACATTATTCGACCTTTTGAATAAGAGCCAAGACAATCTTATGAAAATTGAACATTTTTGCATCGAAGGTGTAAAACAGATATTAGGCATTCTAGGAAAGAAATAGAAAAGTATTTAACAATTATTTACCTATTCCTTAAAAATTAGAAAAAAAGTTTTGCACTTTTAGTACAATCTATATATTCAGACTAGAATTTAATTGAATAAAAGTATCTAGAGAGAATTCACTTTGACTTTGAAGCAACTACTCCCTAGATACACACATTATATTTTACTTTCCTATTTTACAAATGAATTAATATAAAAAAGACCTAAATTTAGGGATTTTTCAATGGGTAATGTTGCTCCAATACACAAGAACAAGGCTATTGCGATACCAATCAAAAAGGCGGTTGTTGCTACTGGACGGTGAAATGGATTCTGAAATTTATTAAAACTTTCTAAAAAGGCTACTGTTAATAATTCTATGGGTACTAAAACCATTAAAAGAACACCTGAAAATTTGTTGGGTACTATACGAAGTATTTGAAATACGGGAAAGAAATACTATTTAGGTAATATTTCCAAAGGAGTTGCAAATGGATCCATGGGTTCACCAATCATAGATGGCTCTAAAATTGCTAAGCCTATGTTGCATGCAATAATACCCAGAATTACTATTGGAAAAATATATAAAAGGGACCATGCGGGTTCTCCATAATAATTATGACCCATACCTTTAGCCAACTTAGCTCTTAATACGGGATCATTGAAGGCAGGTTTTTTTTGTTATTAGGATAGGTGAATTCTTATAGATCCATACCCCCTAAGAACCAAATATGATAATTTTTCATCATCTAGCTCAAGCTAGAATCAACTGAACTAAATGGATCCATATTAAAAATATATATATAGATTTTTGAAAATCTATATTTACCCATATCTACACATATATGAATAATTCTATATGTAGTCCACACATATATGCATAATTTTATATGTAGCATTGCCATTGTCGGATTCCATTTTACGAAATAATAACTATCCATTGCAAGGAATTCTGTTCTTACAAGTAAATGCTCAATACCCAAGTAGGCTTCAATATTGATCATGATCAAAGCTTTTTGGGTTGTCTCGGCCTTTGCGATTTACCCTTATCCCCACAAAAAATAGATTGAAAGATATTTTTCTTTTTCGCGTACAAACGATTTACTTGTTACTAACATAGTCTAGCCGCTGCTCTTCTTTAGATCGCTTGTTTGACTCTGATATATCATAAATGAAATCGATGCAGTAGAAATGAATGCATTTCCATACTATTAAGTAAGTAAAATAGCTAAAAAAACTCAGGATTATGCCACATCACTTATTCAGCTAGATTTTACAGAGCTTGTTCATATACGACATGCTTCAATCTGATCATAGAAAATATTCTCTTCAAATGAACCCAACATATCCTCTCTATGGGGCGACAGTTGGAATAAAGATATATTAGCATATTTCTACATGGCCCAATCAATACTTCAAGTTAGACACTCTGATAATCCATTTTCTCATTGGAGAATTCCCTTCAACTATTCATTCATGTCAAATACATAATACAATATTGTGGAGTTGAGGGGAAATTTCCAAATACATGTCTTATTCTTTGTCAATAATCCATATTTGTAGCAATGAAATATTATTGTTCCTCCCTCATGTAATAAAATAAATGATTTGATTGATTACAAATCTCTATTATCTATATTCTTTCTATTCTATTATCTATATTCTTTATAAAGGGCCAGAAATCCCTTGTCTGTGTATCATTAGGAAATACATTGATATAAATACGACAATAAGAAGTAATATAAAAGTGTGTAAACTATAAAAATGCATTAAAGTGGAGTGTCCCAATCTCCATCCACTTTTTTTTTTTTTCAATTTTTTAAAATAGAAAAGATATTTTTTTTGTTTTGGTTTTCTTTTCTAAAATTAATCTCCACCATTCATCATATTAATGGACGGTGCAGATCTCACTTTTTTATTTTTAAATTTTTTTTTCAATTTTAATGATTTTATTAAGTATTTTTAATTATTTCCATTTTGTAACTATTTCTAGAATTTTTAGTTTTTTTAATTAAATAGATCTCAACTGTTCATTTTCAAAGATGGACGGTTGAGAATTTTTAAGTTTTTTTTTTTAAAAAATTAATAATTATTGAGGGGCATTATGGTCTTTTATCTCTATTTTGATAGTCAAACATCTACTCTCACGATCAACCATGGTCAAACCATTAATATAGGGAAGGTTACTATAATAAAAGGTAAATGTCGTTTCCATTTGTCATTAGGCTAACTTCCAAAGGGTTTTGCGTAATTTGCTCTTTTTTTTTTTTACTTAAATTATTATCATATATGATATCATAAATAATAATTTTCCGTTTAACTGCAACTACAATATATTTACTTTAATTAGGAGACAAAAATGAAGATTCAATATATTTTTATCTTATAAATTAATAAAATCTTGAGTTATCATAAGAATTACGTCAAATATTTCGTATTTAAAAGAGAATAATTAAATAAATAAGCATAATAAAGAGAAGCCTTATTTACAACATATCATATAAGGGAGAAGATGTACAACTCTACATATAATTAACATCTATAATGTTATCCATTAATTGAAGATCCTTTTCTCTTTAATCTTTATTAATCCAGAAGAAGTCTTTAATGTATCACTTTTCACTTTACTATCTGTATAAATAAGGCCACCAGTAGATATTATTCATAGTATTCATAAAACATTAGATCTCTATGGGAAAAACCTCCACATATCAAACAGTCAAAACAAAGAAAGCTCAATGTGTGACATACACACAAGCCATCAGGAGAAAAAGTTGAGTCCACTTGGGCTTGACCCTAAAATTGGAATCTTTTTTCTCAATTTTTTTTCCCTTTTATATCTTCGTTTTTTCATTTAGGAGTTCTTGGTTCTTATATAGTGTGTCCTTGGATTTTTTTTAGAGTTTAATTATGTTTGATGATTATTTTTATGTCAATTGTCTAAAAACCCTTTTGTTGGTATAGTTATTTATATTAATTTATAAGTTTTTATGATATTCAGATTAGATTGCATGTGTAACTTATACATAGTTGTTGTTAATAAATAAAATCTCACTACCAACAATCTATTTCAATGTCTAACAATCAATAGCAGATAATGCCGCTGCAGTGGACTGCCTCAAAACCAACTGTATAACACCAATATTAAATTATTTATACTAAAGACACACGCATCTCTTTTAGCACAACCAAAATAATCATGCTAAAGAAAAGTGACACAGGATAGGGAAATAAGATGGAGTTGGAAATAAATAACAATAATTAGAAGAGAAAAAGAGAGTATGAAAGGTTTCAAATATCACTTCATACTTATCAACCTATTATCAACTAAATACGGGATCCAGGCTTAGTCTTAAGTGAACTAATCAAAACAATTAAAAGTAAAATTCGCATTTTCCAACACTTAAAAAAACATGATAGACTGTCCATCAAAGACACCTCCTCTCGAATGCATCGATAAAAACATACTTAACAACCAAACAATTTCACCCTGGTATTAATTTCAGTCAAGTTTATATTCTTTTTAACCAAAAAGGCACAAATTCGGCAAACTCGACCACCAATTATCAAAACAAAACACCTTTACCGAAACATCCACCTCACTATAACTAGACCTACCTATTCCCATTATTCAAACATAATAAAAAAATATTTAATTCTCAGATTGTAATCCACAAATAGAACAACAAAATCAAATGAAGTGAAAAAATTACAATTCCACTCATTTTACTTTTCTGTCATTTCTTTATCTCCATATTTACACAAAACACTATATATAACATATAACACTCTATATTGTCTAATTTAACCATACGCATGTCGATTTGTGATTTTCTAGTTACTTCAACTTCAATTGTCACTTTCTTATCCTCTATTTTCTCAGCAAACAAACTCTAAACATGATGAAGAAATCAATAGATCAATTCCACAAAAATATTGCAAAGTAGATAATCAGAATAATTTACATCAATAATCAAGATTAACAAAGCAATTAAAAGTAATTAAGAAGAAAATATCGTGCCTCATATATTGATAAAGACATAGGGTTTTAAGAATGTGAGGAAGATGGTTTTGATTTGTTGAGTGTTTTCACAATTTAATTTGAACTCTAATCAAATAACTAGAAGTGTGAGGCGCAGGTTAGCAAAACAAGTATAGTGTAGCAAAATATACTATGCAAGCAAAATATCTGCCAATCAAGCACCGGAGTTAAGATATGAGAAAGCAAATTCAAATTACAAGTTGGGGACATGTTGCACACCCTTGGTTTCAATTTCCATAACCATAACATAATGAACTCCAAGCAAATCATCAAATCGGAAATGTCAACAAAGTCTAGGAATGCAATACCCTTTAGTTAACAATCAAAACAATTAAGCCCAAAAAGTACTAATTTGTCCTTCAATCATCACCTAAGAAGAGTAACAAACTTCTATTTCGTGACACAAACATGCTCTCAACAGTCCACTGGATAAATTGTCAATACATAAGGAAACAATTGCTATCAAATTACATCAATTTGAAGCAAAGAACAACAAGGAATAAAAGCATACTCTGTCTGCACTAATCAAGCAAAAAAATAACTTGATGTAAACCAAGCTAGTTTACATCAAGGAAATCAGATGCAAAACGTAGAAATGAACTAAGGGTCTGGCCTTGCCCTGCCCACAAGTCTCAGGACATTTTTTAGATGAGCCAAATGGCCCAGGCCCAGTCCGTTTTACACCCCTAAGCAAGCAGATTTTTCTCCTCTTCCTCGTAAAAGATTAGCAGACCATCTTGTTTTTCTTTTTTTCCTGTCCTTTCTCGTTTAAGAAGGTATTGCAACTGAAAAATTAGGCATAACAGAAGAATTATTAACTTCTACTTGGGTATAATATGAAATTGAGAACATAATAAAGATGTTAATTTCAAAAAAAGTAATAATAACTTAAAGATGTAGCGGTTACAAATCATATAGTCGTATTAATAGACATCGAAAATGTTATTTTTTAATGAAAAGTTCTCGACATGCAACAAGGCAGTAAGGCACAATTTCTTTCTCCAGCAGCTGTGCTCGTTTGCCCAAAAATACAAGATTCAGTTTACAGGTACAACTCAAGAACTTTGGCAATGGAGGGTAAAACCCATGGTAAAGCTTTCAACCTAGTAATTCCCTTATTTCCCAGTACAAAGGTTACACCTATAAACACAGGAATTGTAAATGTATTGCATGCAATAGGGATGTTTCGAATTAAAAAAATAATCTAACAATCATGCATATGCAAGAAAAATGACAGCACACACAGTATCAACTTTACATATCATTATAACGTAGAAACAACAAAAAAATAACAGTTGAGTATAATTAGCCAACTCAATGGAATATGACAGCTTTCAAATTCAAATAATATATATCATATCCTAGTTCTTTTACTCCCAAAAAAAAAAAAAAAAAATTATTTATATTGATAAGTTAGTGTATCTGCATAGACAAAACCCTTAGCCAGATTTGACTTAAAGAAGTAACCTTTAATTAATACCTGCATTAAAAGTGAGACAATGTAGTGTGAGTTGATGCCACATTGACAAGGTAGAGAACATTTTAAAAGGAATAATAAAGATAGAATAATCTATTTGATAAACCATATAAAAATAATTTGTTGTTTATCTTCTCTTGATACAATTGAAATATAAATAAACCCCCTCAAACCCTTTCTGAGTGTAATTCAATCCTAAGACCTCTTACAAATCCCAAGCGATCTCACCTACTGCGTTAGCTAATGCCTACAAGAACAATTTATTCTATGAAAAATAAAACGGCATACACATAATTAGAAAATGCTAGTCTACCTTCAAGGAACAACAAATCATTCAAGTCATTGTCATGTTTAGATGTGGCTTTGATTATTGAAACTCATTTAGAGTATCTTGTCCGATGGTTCTTTTGACTATTTTCCAAAAATCAAAATACAGTGAAACTATTTGATGTTAGGAGGGCCATAGTCTGTAATGACTAGTATCCTTTTATTCAACACTAATGTAATGCGGATGACTCTTAAATTTGCTGCTAGAATTTTTGAAACATTTCTCATTGTAGTGCAACTTAGTCAAAAAGAAGTAAATAAGAAGGATGTTTCCATCTGGATAACCTACATCATAACGAAGCATCAAAAAGGATAACTGAGGAACTATCCATAAGTAGTAAGCACCATAATATTTACAAGATCATATTCATTAATTTAACAGAACAAAGCTCAAGTCAATGGAATTGAAGCTATGCATCCATCTATGTTTGCACATGTCTAATGAGACTTCAAACTACACTGCATGATGAAAAATAAGGATAACTTTCTAATCAAAATATACAATGACTCTGCCACTACCACCAATATCCTTCAATTGTCTTCCTTGGAGCTATGGTAATTTTAGAAGTACTACAGGGCTCCATATAGAGATACTAACTTATTAAGTTTTTTAATCCACAAACAAATCTTACTTGAGCTCCTCAACTCCATCCCGCCATAAATTCCTTATCATGCAAACATACACTTCATATATCAGACTTACACGCTGAATATTTGACACAAAGTTGAACAATTACCCTTCAATTAGAACTTTTAACTACCTAACATAATACAAGTTTTCAACAAACAGCAACTAGTTGCAGGTTCAAGCTTAAACACTTAGAAACACAAGGTAGTAAGTACAGCAACAGCAACCAAACCACGATCTGGTACTTTGAAAGTTCACAAACAAGTCAACCGCACAATATAAATATTAGCTAGCCCCATCCTTCATACTTGGAACCGATAATATAGCAATGAAAATAAAACAGATTGCTTGTTAACAAGATTACAGGGAATGAAAACCTGTGGCTTAGCTAGAAGAAGCACATCACGATGAATACCAGATAAGCACCAGTGATCTTGATCTTCAAGGCAAGAACCATCACTCCATATAAGAACTTGAACTGCATGTTGATTAAGTGAAAGAAGGTATATTAATCAGAAGATAAGATAAATCTTGCTAAAAGAAGCACACTAAAGCTTTAGAGGCTTAAAAAACTCTATCAAAATCTACGAATAACATGAATGACGTATGTACCAGAATCTTTTGCAGGAATTCCATGGAGCAGTTCCTTCGAGCAGATACAGGGGCTGGACTTACAAACTATACATTTCTGATATATCAAAATCTACAAATAAAACAGAATGCTTATTAGCTAGCCTCTGCCTTCATACTTAGAACCTAGTATAGCAATGAAAATAAAACAGAATGCTTGTTAACAAGATTACAGGGGAATGAAAACCTGTGGCTTAGCCAGATGAAGCACATCACGATTGATACTAGATAACCACCAGTGATCTTCATCTTCAAGGTAAGAACCATCACTCCATCTAACAACTTGAACTGCTAGAACATTTTCTCTTGTCAAACCACATGGATAACAATAATTTGAGATTTCAAACTCTGCAGTTCATCTATTATCCTGACTGTCATAGCACAAACTAGACAAGTTTGTTAGCTTCTATCAACTGTTTACCAGTCATCAGAGGATGACTGCACAACCCCAAAGGACGACGACACTGGACATATATTATAGTCAACTAATGTTCTAAGAAAGAGTTGAGCATCAATGAATGCAATCAGCAACTTCCCAACAAAAGGGGAGCAAGCGAAAACCGGATTCAAGGCCCCTAGGGCCTAGATCTAAATCTAATACAAGAGCAACCAATCAAAGTGCAAACTTCATTACACGAACCAGATCAAAGAAAAACGGAGGAGAAAAAAAAAAATCTTTTGCAGGAATGGAGTGGAGCAGTACCTTCGATCTGACAGATACGTGGTTTGGAGTTGCACACCATACAAATTGTGGTCTGTTCCATTTCCTATCCTCCTCCTGTTCTTCAAGATGATACTTTGGTTTTCCTTTTTTATCAGTAGGTGTGATGCTTGGTTTGCTGCAACTTTTGTTTCGTGACAGCTCGCAGCTCATAAAAAGATCAGAAAGGAAGAAACATTTGAAGTTTTATGCATGGCACATGCACCCACCCACCGCCCCGCGAATGGCGAGACTGTCTTTTGCTAATAAATAGTAGATAAATTAGAATAAAAATAAAGAAAATGATAAAGATATTAATAAAGATAAGGATAGAAAATTAAAATTAATAAAATGATAAATCTAACTTTGTTTTTGTAATTAATGTATCTGGGATAATATGACGAAAAGTTAATAAAAATTTTATAAAAAAAATCACTGAAAATTTTAAAAATCTAGGAGGGGCACATATCCGATGTCCCCTTGTTCATACATAGCTCCACCATTAATTGTAATTTGAACTCGATAGGATAATGATATCTTGTATTTTTTTTTTTTTAAATTGACAATGATATCTTGTTTTGGTTTCTTTTCTAATTTCCTGATTTGGTTTCATGAAGGGAAAAAAGGGGAAAGTGACATTAAGTTGGACTTTCTTTTACATGTTTTGTTGCGTGTCTCATGTTATATTTTCTTTTACAGGTTTGATGTTTTTGTCATCCTCAGAATAATAATTAACCTCCTTTATTTTTATCACTTTATTCATCCACTTGTGCTCTCTCTCTTTGCATACCAACCGGCCATCTAAATCCTTTGTCTCTATCTTATTTCAACTCCAATTTGGGTTACCTTTACAAGTCGACCATTTAAATTTTAGGCTACCTAAATTATTGATTGGGCTTAAATAATTCTTTTGAATTAATTAGGATTGACTCTTACACATAACATATAATATATAATTTAAAAATTAATTAAAAAAGTATGACATATAAATAATTTATCCAACCCATTCTCCCGAGTTTGATGTTTTTGTCATCCTCAGAATAATAATTAACCACCCTTATTTTGATCATTTTCTTTCTATTTTTTGGTATTGTTGTATAAAATTTTGACTAGAATATTTAATGAAAAATTAGTACCAACGTTATAAATACAAAAATTAGATAGATAGATAGTTGGTTAAGAAAAAGGAAACAAAAGAGTCCTCTCCTCTATTGCACTAATTTCATGTAAAATTAATTAGGGTGAAGCCAAATACAAGCACATTATATATCATTGGTTTTCTATTAGGATAAACTTTCCATCTTGAACCAATAGTAATTCAACAAGACTTTCTAGATATATACATATGTTCACAAGACCTTTTGTTACAACACACAACATTACTACCCAAATTATTCTTGTCATTCATCAAAGAGAGAAAAAAAAAAAACATGCTCTTGCTTCTTACATACTTTTGAATTCCTCAAATATAACAAATTGCAATCATTTTTCTGTACAAGTTTGGTCCCCGACCCAAGACATAGAGTTCAGTTACCCAAAAGCCTCATGGCTCATTTGCCCCTCATGACACCTTCACACCACAATGATATATTTGGCTTTCTTGCTGCTAGAGACCATGACTCTGTATCTGGCTTGCCGGGAAAATTGGTGGGACAAGGACTTCCCTAATTATACAAATAAAATAATAATTTAAGATATCATAGTCAAAAAGGAAACAGAGACAGATAAAGGGCAATGATTTTTGATGTACGACAATGTGGCTCAGATATCAAATGTTTGCGATTGAAGCGGTTGAGTGTAGGATAATTTCTGTATAAATTATATAGAAGTGGAGTAAGCGGTGCCTTGTCAAATCACGGGGGGTGGTCTGCGATTCTCGAAGCTAACAGCAGTTGATGATTTCCACGCTTCAATGTTCTACGTTCAACGTTCTAGTCCTTATCTGTCTCTGGCTTTTCGTTAGAGATTTTACACTCAAAAGTTTTGGTAACCCTACCTCCTTTTTATTGAACTCACCACTTACGAGGACGGAATCATTGTTCTCACCCCTACCTCCTTTTTATTCTTTACCTCCTTTTTATTCTTTTGTGATTTTTTTTTCTGCATTAGATTACAATATAGAAACTGTTTTTTAAAAAAAAAATCAAGATCAAACGCATTACGAATGTTAATATTAATAACATGACCCAAAACAATCGAGATCAAACGAATTTAAACATTAACAGCATAACCTAAAGAGTGACTCTAACATGAGAGGAAGTGACTCACCACTTATAATACCCTTTTACTAAAATAAAGAAGGAATTATTTCTTTTGGGACTTTTATCAAAATAGTTGGTATGTTATAACTATTCATCTAAACTAAAAAAAGAAAAAAATAAGATATTTAGACGATAAATTATGACACAACAGTGAAGATTAGAAAATATACCTCTCGAATCCAAGATTTAACGGACTTTGAGGTCCAATTTTTGTAATGCTTGGTATTTCAATCAATAAAAAAAAAAATACATATAATAGATATTTAAATAATGCAAAAACAATACAAAAAGAAAATAGGAATTGTGCAATGGCAGCATACCACATATATAATTTATTTTCAATTTATTATTATTGATTTTTATACCATGTATATGATATGATTTTATTAAACTAAAATAGAATCATTATTACCTATTACCTGCGAAGTTGCAAGCCAGCCATTAAATTATGGATTTTAGTCTGGAATCTCCCCCAAAAGCACCACATCCCCAATTTCCAGTCACAACCCCTATAGAAAAATTTTCGTTGTTCAGACAGAGACTAGTTTTCTCAGCAGAAATTCTAATTTATAGAAAAAAAAAAAAAAAAAAACTAAAGTAGAAGTTTAAGTAAAATAATAATAATAAAGTATAAAAAAGAAGAATAAGTACTTAATTGTAGAGAACTAGATTAGTAGGTTACCAATAAGTTATCAATTAATACAACTTATTTAATAATATATAAAATTCTTTCATAATAACCACTAGATTAATTGAAGGTCATCCAATAGTTATACATTTATTGGATAAACCAAATCAATAAGTTAGCCAAATACTTTAACTCAAATACGGAATTAATATAGAAAAAAAAAATCACAGTTTCATATGGCATAGGTACATGTTTTAATTTTTGTTTTCATTTTCTACCCTTTCATTAGTTTTGCTTTATGATATTGTTTTTGTATTTCAGTCATAATGGATTTAAACCAATCCAACCTTTTCGACTTAGATTGGTTTTCCCTTACAAATCAAGTTAGATAGAATTTGTGTTTGAAAAACAAACTTAAGTTTGCTTCAATTGATTGTACCAGAAATCAACTTGAACCAAGGATTATTTTGTCTAAAACAGACTTGATCCGAGTATCGTCCATGTCAATTGTTAAAGTGAACACTAGATAGCTTGTACTTATAAAAGTAAAAAATACTCTTACTTTTATTTTAATATATATTTTTTGAAAAAATAATTTAAAAAGAAAAAAAAAATTAATTGTTCATCATTTGTTAATCATCTAGAAAATGGAAAGTGAAGGGTATTTCTTCTATAATTTAAAAATTCAATAAAATGAAAATCACTTTGTTTTCAATTAACAAAGTAGCACCCGTTACATACACAATGATGTTGCAGCTCAGTCATCGAGCAAGTCTCTATTTTCGTTCCAAGAACAAAGTGTATTTTTTTTTGTATTTTTTTTTTTTTAGTATAAGAACTGTATCTGAGATAGATCTAGGAGACTTTCGGGACCAATCAAGATATGATACTAGAGGCATGATCCGGATAACTGTTCCCAATTGGAAGGGATCCATCAATACAGAGGTGGAGGGGAGACCTACATTAGGATGAGAGAGCAATCCACATAATTAATGGAAGACCAATAATAATAATAATAATAATTATTATTATATTATTATATTATAGAAATTTTAAATTTTGTGAGACGGGATGTTGAAGCCATGCCTCTTACAAAGGGAGGTACGGATGGTTGTTGGCGCCAACCAACTACGCCAGCAACCAAAGAATTATTATAGAAATTTTGAATTACTATGTTTAAAAGCATTATTTTTACTTTTAAAATATATATTTTTCTGTGGTGCAGTGGTGAATGAGATTAGATGCTTACCATCCTTTTTAAAAAAAAAAAAAAAAATTTAACGATGAAAGTTAAATAAATAACTTTTAAGAAGATATTTGATAATTAAATTGGATACCATGGTGTAGTGGTCAAATTTGGACTCAAAGACCAAGTCAAATGTGAGCCCAATGTATTGATAGCATTTACGCACGGCCCAAGAGAAGCATAGTTGACGGTCAACCTATGAGTGGACACTAAGGCCCATGTATGAAACGTCCAGCGGTTAGCATTGATGATAAGGCCCATCTAGGAAGCATAGTTAACCTTTATCAAATAGTTTGTATGCTACAAGTATTTATCTAAACTCTTAAAAAAAAAATTAAAAAAAGAGTTATTTAGGTGATAAGGTATAACACAACAGTGAAAATTAGAAAACATACCTCTCGAATTGAAGATTTTAACAGCCTTTAAGGTCCAATTTCTGTAATATTTTGGTATTTCAATCAATTTAAAAAAATGAAGAAGAAGAAGAATTGCATATAACAGGTTTTTAAATAATGCAAAAACAATATAAAAAGGAAGAAGTTAGGAATTGTGCAATGGCAGCATACCATGTGTATAATTTGTTTTCAATTTATTATTATGGATTTTTATACCATGTATATTATATTGATTCTATTGAATTGAAATAGAATCAATATTACCTATTACTTGCGAAGCAGTAAGACACTGAATTATGAATTTTAGTTTAGGGTCTCCCCTAAAAACACCTTTATCCCCAATTTCCAGTCATAATCCCTATAGAAAAGTCTTCATTGTCTAGGAACTGACTAGTTTTCTTAGCAGAAATTCTGATTTGCAAAGAAATAAAAGTAGAAGTTTAAATTATAAAAAAAAAAAAAAAAAAAAAAAGCATATAAAAAGGAAGAAGTTTGCTAATATTCAAAGTTTGTAAGTTAATTGTAGAAAACTTGATTAGTAGGTTACCAATAGGTTCTTAGTTAATACAACTTATTTAATAATATGTAAGATTCTTCAACAATAGCATTTTTTCTTGATTATTAGTAATAGCTTAAAAAAAGAATGTACTCCAACATTGTTTTTTTTTTTTTTTTTTTTTTTAATCAGGAGAAATTACAATAATAGATATTGAAAATTTTTAATATCCGATATTTACAACGAAATCTCAAATGTATTTAAGTTTGAAATAAATGCCCATGATAAAAAGAAAGCCTATAAAATGTGGGGAATCCACTAGAGTCTTGATTTTAATCAAACCCAAAGGAATGCTCGAAAAATACCAGAATGTTCCAACTATCGTTTTAAATATCAAACGCTAAAAATTGAAAAGCATCAAAATCTTAGCAAGTGATTCTATCACTAACCTTCCATTAAACCCCGCATTTCAACTCTGAGAGAAACGAACATGGCTATGATTCTAAGCTTCTTTGGAAACCAACACAACAATAGCCTCTTCAATCCCTTGTCTTTTGACTTTTGGGATTCATTCAAGGATTTTCGTTTCCCTCAAAAAAAATTTACTCTCATCAACACTTGCATTGATTGGAAGGAGACCTAAGAAGCACACATGTTCAAGGCTAATCTTCTACGGTTGAAGAAAAAGGAAGTAAAGGTGGAGATTGAAGACAACAGAGTGCTTCAGGTTAGCGTTGAGAGAAATATGGAGGAGGAAGACAAGAATGATACATGGCACCGCGTAGAGCATAGTCGATAAGTTCTCAGAGAAGTTTGGGCTACCTAAGAATGTGAAGATGGATTAGATCAAGGTTTCTATAGACAATAGAGTTCTTACTATTACTGTACCTAAAGTGGAGATGAAGAAACCTAATATCAAGTTTATTGAAATTTCTGGTTGAGACTCTCTTTTCATTTTTTCTATATGAATATGTGATATTACTACATTTGTGCATTTTAATGAGTTTGAATTATGTAATGTTTGTCTATTTCTAAAATATGAAATAAAACACCTAGTCGTGTTCTTGCAATAATTTTTATCATTTGATTGAAAACTAGTTAGGATTATGTTAATTATACCTTCTTAAAATTGGAAACTCTTGCTTTCAACCAGAATCCCTTCTGATGGTGTGAAAATTCCTAAACGGGGTTTGAATTGAACCCATATTTCTAGGTCCAATTCAAACATCAGAGATCTAACCCACCCTAATGTTCAAATCAAACCAAAAAAGAAGAAGAAGAAGAAGAAAAAGAGAAGAAGATGGACAACAGAGAGAGAAGGACGACAACTACAAAAAGAGGAAAGGTCTAAGGGATGAAAGAAAAAGAAGGGAATGAGAGAGAAGATTTAATTTTTATTTAATTTTTAATTTTTTTTCAAATTAATTTCACCGTCCATCTTAAGATGAACGAATGGACGATGAAGATCTGATTAAAATGTTTTTATCTAATTTTTTAATTTTTTTTCAAATTAATTTTCATCGCCAATCTTAAGATGGACATTGAGATCTGTAAATTAAATTTTTATTTAATTATTTAGTTTTTTTTAATTTTTTATTTAATTTTACTAAACGAATAAAATTACTCATCCAATTACCATTAGATCCTTCAAATTTAACATCAACCAGGTTATTTTACTAGGGCGATTCGCCTAATAAAAAAAATAGAGTGCTAATCACTAATAGTTTCCTTTCTAGGGAGATTTTTCATAATATCCCTTATTTCTTTTGGGACTTTTATCAAGCAGTTCTATGCTATAATTATTTGTCCAAACTGAAAAAATGATATTTAGTGATAAAGTATGACACAACGGTGAAGATTATGAAACATATCCCTCGAATTGAAGATTTTAACAGGCTTTGTAATGTTTTAGTATTTCAGTCAATAAAAAGGAAAAAAAAAATTGCATATAGCAGGTATTTAAATAATAAAAAACAATATAAAAAGGAAGAAGTTAGGAATTGTGCAGTGGCAGCATGCCTTGTATATAATTCGTTTTCAATTTATTATTATTGATTTTTGGACCATGTATATAATATTGATTCTATTGAATTGAAATAGAATCAATGTTACCTATTAGCAAATCACTAAATTATGGATTTTAGTTGAAGGTCTCCCCCCAAAAAGCATCACATCCCCAATTTCCAGTCATAACTCCTATAGAAAAATCTTGTTTGTCTAGGCACTGTCTAGTTTTATCAGTAGAAATTCTTATTTGCAAAAAAACTAAAGTAGAAGTTTAAGTAAAAAATATATAAAAAGGAAAAAGTTTACTGATATTCAAAGTCGATAAGTTAATTGTAGAAAACTTGATTAGTAGGTTACCGGTAGGTTTCCAGTTAATATAACTTAGTTAATAATATATAAGATTCTTCAATAATAACAATTTTTCCTGATTATTAGTAATAACTTTAAAAAAGAATGTAATCCAACATTTTTTTTTAACAAAGCAAAAGAAATTACAAAAATAGATATTGAAAATTTTGAATATACACAATGAAACCTTGCATGAATTATCCTTAATGTCAAGAAAAATTTGTGATGTATATATATATATATATATAGGATGCTTCATATCTAATAGATTTCAATTCGATGAGATAATGCTAACCTAGTAGTATGATTCATACTTAGGTTCTGAAATTGTAAATTCAAGTTGTATTTTCCTTTAAATTCTTGATTATTAGTAATAACTTAAGAAAAAAAATTAATCCAACATTTTTTATAATAAAAAAAAAGCAAGAGAAATTAGAAAAGTAGATATTGAAAATTTTAAATATACATGAGGAAACCTTGAATCTATTTAATTTTGAAATAAAAGCCCATTATAAAAAGAAAGTCCAAAATGTTCTAGCAAGCACATGAAGTGTGGCAAATCCATAGAGTCTTGAATCTCAATCAAACCCAAAGGAATGTGCGTGAAAATACCAAAATTCTCCAATGATTGTTTTAAGTACCAAACACTTATCATATTCTTAGTCATCCACTGAAAATCGAAAAGCATCAAAGCTTCAGCAACTAATTCTAACAACATCCTTCTATTCAACCGCACATTCCAAGTCTTTAAGAAACAAATGTGGCTATGATTCCAAGCTTCTTTGGAAACCAATGCAACAACGGCCTCTTCGATCCTTTTTCTTTCGACTTTTAGGATCCATTCAAGGACTTTGGTTTCCCTCAAGAAACATCTACTCTCATCAACACTTGCATTGATTGGAAGGAGACCTAAGAAGCACATGTGTTCAAGGTTGATGTTCTAGGGCTGAAGAAATAGGAAGTGAAGGTGGAGATTGAAGACGATAGGGTGCTTCAGAATATCGAAGAGAGGAATGTGGAGACTGAAGACAAGAATGAAATGTGGCATTGGGTGGAGCATAGTAGTGGGAAGTTCTTGAGGCGGTTCAGGCTGTCGGAGAATGTGAAGATAGATCAGATAAAGGCTTCTATGGAAAATGGAGTTCTTACTGTTATTATAGCTAAATGAAGAAACCTGATGTCAAGTCCATTGAAATTTGTGGTTGAGACTATCTCTTCATTTTTTTTTATAAACATGTGATGTTACTGCATTTGTGCATCTTAATGAGTTTGAATTATGTAATGTTTGTCTATTCTAAAGTCGGAAATAAAAATCCTAGCCATGTTATTAATTCTTCTCATATGATTGAAAACCAATTAGAATTCTGTTAATTATACCTTTTAAAATTGGAAACACTTGCTTTCAACTTGGATCTTATAATATGCTAGCCCCTCTGATGGTGTGATAAATTCTTGTGGTCATAAGCATTGATGAAATCAACTTGCTCATGAGGACTTGAATGCCATTGCTACCTGTTTGAATATAGAAGTACTACAACCTCATTCAACTATACAAAACTTTATTTGGAGTTAGTAAACTTTGCTGATTATGTAATATATGATTCACATATCATCAAGTATCTTGTAGAAATTTGAAAACTACTTGACCCATTTTTGGAATTGTGTTCTAATAATGCAAGAAGCACTCTATGTTTATCTAACATCCCAAAAGCGGTTTGCATGCTGGTATATCTTCTCACAAATTATTTATAGACTGTTTAATTCTCATTGTGATCTAAACACTGAATAATAGACTGGACTAATGTTATAGTCAAATTTTGGATGCATTTTAAATCAAACAACAAAAAAAGTATTTATTAGGTGGCTTTATATACCAGTCAAATCATCTTCTTGACAAATCAATGATTTTAACATTGATAATCAATTTAAACAAACTACTTGAAAAATTAAAATGAACATAAGTTGGTCAAACTTTCAAGTTAAGGTAGGAAACTTAACGGGGATAATTAAGGTTGCAAAATTATAATTTAAAGCAATTTAATTTAGACAAAGCTAAGATAAACATAAAGAAGTTCTCTGATCTTGTTTTCTTCATCAGTAGATCAAGCAAAGATCACTCTTCATAATCTTTATCATAGATGTTTTTTCTATCTACCTTAATGCATAGGATGTAGGCTATCTTGGACCATTATTGTCCAATAGTTCTTTTGCATTGTTCTTCAACAATGGACAATCAATAATAAACACATGTAAAAGTAAGGATAGTAGACCCACCTTTGAAAATGATATAAGGCTTGGACAGTGCGTGATGAATAAAGATTCAAGAGAGGTGAGGTTTGAAAATCCCTTTGAAGACAAGTATCTCAATTTCTTGAAACATGAAATGTTCAGATCAATTAAAGAAGAAGGCAACAATATTCCCATCCCTTTCTCTTGCAAAGAGTTTGCATCAATATTTGGAGTTCCACCAACGCAGAGGTTGGTAAGAGAGGTGAGCCTGTGCAACCCCCACTCTATCAATGGCTTCCCAAGTTTTGAATCTATAATTGAAAGCGATGTTAGGTTTGTTAGAAAACCTTTTCTTGGAAAGGATATGATACTTGGACAATTCCATACTTCAAAATGTTGAAGAGAGTTAAACTTGTCCAAATGGTCTAGTAAGGCTTCATGTTTGAAGCAGTTGTGAACTTGAATGAATAAATTGGTTTTGGGAAGCCCTTCTTTTGCGAAGGAAACAAGACTTGAACAATTGAATATATGACTTCCACGAAGATAGTTAAGATTCTGTAGGCTTTTCGATATGAACTTGAGATTTCCACATGCTTAATGTCAGGAAACTTGATGTCAAGTCTATTGAAATTTCTAGCTGAGACTTTCTCTGTTCATTTTTCTATATAAACATGTAATGTTACTACATTTGTGCATCTTAATGAGTTTGAATTATGTAATGTTTGTGTATTTCTAAAATCTAAAATAAAAAACCTAGCCTTGTTCTTGTAATAATTCTTATCATATGATTGAAAACCAGTTGGGATTCTGTTAATTATACCTCTTTGAATTGGAAACACTTGCTTTCAATTTCGATCTTGTAATATGATAGCCCTTCTGACAATGTGAGAAATTTCTATGGTCATGAGCATTAACGAAATCAACTTGCTTATGAGGACTTGAATGTCATTGCTACCTATCTGAACAGAGAACTGCAGTCTGATTCAACTATACATAATTTTATTTGGAGTTAGAAAACTCTATTGATTATGTAATATATGATTCACATATCATCAAGTATGCTGTAAAAATTTGAAAACTACTCCACCCATTTTCAGAATTGTGTTCTAATAATGCAAGGAAGCACTCTATGTTTATCTAACATCCCAAAAGAGTTTTGCGTGTTGGCATATCTTCTCACAGATTATTTATAGATTGTTTAATTCCTTTGGGATTTAAACCCTAGACAATGGACTGGACTAATGTTACAATCAAATTTTGGATACACGTTAAATCAAATAACAAAAAAATAGTCATTACATGGCTTTCTAATTTTGTATACTGACCAAACCATTTTCTTGGCAAATCAATGATTTTAACATTGATAATCAATTTAAACAAACTACCTTATAATTTAAAATGAACATAAGTTGGTCAAACTTTCAAGTTAAGATAGGGAATTTAATAGAGATGATTAAGGTTGCAGAATTATGATTTAAAGCAATTTAATTTAGGCAAACCTAAGATAAGCATAAGGATGAAATTATGAAGTTCTCTGATCTTGTTTTCACTAGTGGTTATCTGGTATTCATCATGATGTGCTTCTTCTAGATAAGCCACAGGCTTTCATTACCCTCCGTAATCTTGTTAACAAGCATTCTGTTTTATTTTCATTGCTACACTATCAGTTCTAAGTATAAAGGTATGGGCTGGTAAGAGAGGTGAGCCTGTGCAACCCCCACTCTATCAATGGCTTCCAAAGTTTCAAATCTACAATTAAAGGTGATGTTAGGTTTGTTGGAAAAGATTAATTGGTTGGCTACATTTGTTTGATTATCAAGACTGACTACATGCAATTAGAGTACTCAAGTCTCCTTGGGAAGATTCGTTGAAGTCCAAAACCAACCGTAGGTAACAAACAAGAGGACTTGAATAGTCATAGACACCACAACTTTTCCAGTTTTCCTATGATGATCTATCAACTAATTAATTAAATTGACAGTGTTAATTAATAATATAATGTCAACCACACCCTACAAGCACAATAATCTGTTGTCCAATATATCTTCTCACTCACCATCTTGCTGCTTACAACGGAGAAGTCCGCCAAGGATCTTTGCTGCTAAGGACAAACCTAGTTCTTTCTTACCATTTGCAGAGCTTACAACTGTAACACGGTGTTCTGAAGAAAATCTAGTCTCTAAGGTAGCAGAAACAACATTTTTCATGTCATCATTGGACATAACATCACCATGTGGTACAATGTCATTCCTCTGTAATCTTGTTAACAAGCATTCTGTTTTATTTTCATTGTTGTGCTATTTGTTCTAACAAGGGCTAGCTAATATTTATATTGTGCGGTTGACTTGTTTGTGAACTTTCAAAGTATCAGATTGTGGTTCGCTACTAGACAAATAAAGGAACATGAATCAGCTCCCAAAAAAAAAAAAAAAAAAAAAAACAATGAATAAAAATAAAACAGAATGCTTATTAGCTAGACCCTGCCTTCATACTTAGAACCCAAACCACAATCTAGGTAAAAGAAGTACACTGAAGCTTTAGAGAAGCTTTGGAGGCTTAAAAAAATATATATCAAAATCTACAAATATCATGAATGATGTATGTACTAGAATCTTTTGCAAGAATGGAATGGAGCAGTTCCTTCGAGGAGATATAGGGGCTTGACTGACAAGCCATACATTTCTGATATATCCATCTCTACTTGATCGTCCTCGCATTCCTCAAGGTATGATAATAGAGAGCATGACGATAGAGATGTCTAGTTATAGTCTTCGTATCCTCTCCCAAACCCCCAAAAAGTGGAGGGCATGCATATCCATGCCAAGTTGCGAGACTTTTAAAGTGCTCTCTTTGCCTGACATCTGTGGCCAGATTGCAAACCTTTTAGTGCTCTCTTTGCCTGACATCTGTCACCATAGTCAATTTTGTGAACTGTACTCCCTGCTTCTTTCAATATTTGTTTTTAATATTTTGATATCGAATATTATAATGTAACGACAAAAAAAGAGACAGAGAAAGAGAGATCTATGCAAGTGTGAAAGCTAGTGAAGTATCACTAAAATGTAAGAACAAGAATAACATAAATAATACAAGTTATAGTTTATATAATTTATGTAAGAATAAGAACAATATAATAAGTTAAAATAAAAATAAGTTGGTCAAACTGTCAAGTTAAGGTTAGGAACTTAACAGAGATTATTAAGATTGCAAAATCATAATTTAAAGTAATTTAATTCAGACAAACCTGAGATAAACATAAGGATGAAATGAGAAAGTTCTCTAATCTTGTTTTCTTCATCAATAGATCAAATAAAGATCAGTCTTTATAATTTTCATCATAGATGTTTTTTCTATCTATCTCAACGCAAGGGATGTGGGCGATTTTGGACCATTCTTGTCCAATGTTTCTTTTGCATTGTTTCTTCAACAACGGACAATCAACAATAAGCACATGTAAAAGTGAAGGATGGTAGACCCACCTCCGGAAAGGATATGAGGTTTGGACAATGCATGATGAACAAAGATTCAAGAGAAGTGAGGTTTGAAAATCCATTTGAAGACAAGCATCTCAATTTCTTGAAACATGTAATGTTCAGATGAATTAGAGAAGAAGGCAACAATATTCCCTTCTCCTCTTTTGGGAAAAAGTCTGCATCAATATCCGAAGATCCACCAATGCGGAGGCTAGTAAGAGAGGTGAGCCTATGCAACCCCCACTCTATCAATGGCTTCCAAAGTTTCAGATCTACAATTGAAAGTGATGTTAGGTTTGTTGGAAAACCTTTTCTTGGAAAGGATATGATACTTGGACAATCCCACACTTCAAAATGTTGAAGAGAGTTAAGTCTGTCCAAATGGTTTGGTAGGGCTTCAAGTTTGGAGCAGTTGCGAACTTGAATGAATAAATTGGTGTTGGGAAGCCCTTCTCTTGCGAAGGAAACAAGACTTGAACAATTGAGTATATAAATTCCACGAAGACTGTGAAGATTCTGTAGGCCTTCTGGTATGAACTTGAGATTTTCACAATTCCATATTGAAATTGTTACAAGAGAAGTGTTATTATGAAAACTCTTTGCTAAAGACTCTAATTTCACACAATCACAAATCTCGAGATTTGTAAGAGTTGTAGGTAATTGACCACTTGATAATAAGTAGCTAAGAGATGGGCAGTTGAAGATTTTCAGCTGCTCGAGAAAAGATGCTTTGGTATTGTTGAAATTCTTCTTGTGCAACATTGAAGAAAAAGAAGCATAAGGTTCCTCTCTATCATCCATTAAAAGCTGCAACTTCTCACAATTTTGTACCTCAAGCCTTTTCAGAGATGAAGGTAGCTGGCCTTTTGCAATTAATGTAAGAGCATTGCAATTTCTAATCTCAAGTTCACTCAAAATGGAAAGAGAAAAAGCCTTTGGAAACTGAACAAGACTTGAGCAATTCTCAATGCATAGCTCTTGAAGGGAGCTGAGATTGTATAGTCCTTGTGATGACTTTTCAATATGACTTTCCTTCTGTAGCAAATTAATTAGCTCATCACATCCAACAATCTTTAACTGCTTTATGTTATGACACCCTTGCCTTAACTAATTTGCAGACTTCAAAATATTTGAAACAATCACAGAGTTTAGTGAGTTGATGTCAGTTGTACTACTGCATTTTATTGCTTTACACCCATCTATTTCAAACTGGCAAAGCATAGGAAGGTTTGCAAATGCAACCAATAACTGTGCACATTCATGAATTACAAGTTTCTCTAATGAAGAAAGTGGGCTCAATAAATTCACCGAGAGTTTAGGGCATTTTAGGATGGAAAGTTGCCGCAGGTGAGGCAACTCATTTACAACCCCATTTTCTTCCATAAGATCCCAAAACTCCCATTTGTCCAAGTCTTCAAAATGCAAGGTCTCCAAAGATTGAAAAGAACCTGAACAATTCTGACCATGAATTGCAGAACCTAGGCTTTTTATAATTAGACTCTTCATTCCTATAATGAAAAGGTGTTTAAGAGAACATAACTGCCCAACTGGAGGCAAGGATGTGCATTTTTCACAGTATTCTAATCGTAAAACCATCAAGTTGGAGAAAGATGAATCTCCTATCCATGATGGAAATCTTTCACCACCATAGCATTTGATTGTGAGCTCTTTTAGATTTTTATGAGGATGCAACCACCCAAGTGTATGTCTTTCAGATACCTCATTCCTTGAGCCATCAAACTTAGAGTCCCATTCTAGTTCCAATACATTTATGTTCTTCTTATCACTCAATATAGCATCTCTTGTGTCATGAAAATGAATGACATTTTCTAATCTTGAAATGCTAAGTTTTTCACGAAGAAATTTCAAATTCTTCAAATCTTTTAAACTAGATCCAACACCAGCACCCACAAAAAAATTAGACAAAAATTGCAAGCAATTCAATCGTCTAATTCCTAAAGGCATCTCCCTTATTAAATTTACCCCAATCATGTCAAGGTGACGTAAATTTATCAAATTTCCTACATCATAAGGTAACCTCACAAGACTTGAACAACCTCTTAATATTAAAGTTTGCAAGTTAAATAAAGAACTTATTGATTCAGGTAAAGCTCTAATCATAGTGTAAGAAAGGTTAAGGTACCTTAGATGTTTTAAACCTCCAACTGAATCAGGTAACTCAGTGATGTAGTATCTTCTTAAAGATAGCAGTCGTAATCTTTTAAACTTTGGCAACAGATCAGAAAGAACCCATTTAGATATATAACCGGTTTTATCATGCATGGGCATTGGTAGGAATGTTCTTAAGAGCTTGAAATTGTGGAAGACCTTGAACTTATTTTTGCCATCAAATTCGCCACATGTGTAAGAAGAATGACGCACTCTTTCAAACCGTTTCAACTCTTCAATGGCTTCTGATCCACTCTGTAATTCAAAACTTGATTCTTCAGAAATCCATAGAGCCAGGTCATGGACAAGGTCATGCATTATAAATTTGGAATTATTACGATTTGATTTTTCAAAAATTGACCTTGACAATAGATCACGGAAATATTTGCGGCCCAAATCTTCCAGCTGCCTACAATCTTTTGGTTGTTGAAGAAGACCCTCAGCCATCCATAATAATACAAGTTCTTCCTCTTCGAATTCATAGTCTTTTGGTAAAACCGCACAGTACGCAAAACATCTCTTGAGATGTGAAGGAAGATGTTGATAGCTAAGTTTTAAAATTGTAGGAATAGCCTCACTTTCTTCATATAAATCAAATCTGTTGTTCAATATATCTTCCCACTCACCATCTTGCTGCTTACAACGTAGGAGTCCGCCAAGGATCTTTGCTGATAAGGGCAAACCTCCACACTTCTTGACAACATTTTGACGAATTGATTCCAAATTTGGATGCAAATCAATATCTATACCTTCAAATGCATGCTTGGCAAACACCAACCAAATATCATGATCTGATAGGAGATTTAATTTATAACATCCATGGGGTCTCATTGTCAATGCTACCTCTTGAAGTCTAGTCGTTACAATTATCCTACTTCCAAATGCTCCCACCATAAAGGGAGCTTTCAAGGTTTCCCATAAGCTATAATTTTTGCTCCAAACATCATCTAAAACAAGCAAAAACTTTTTACCAGCTACTGCTTCTTTTAGTAGAGTTTGCACCGTATTTAAATCCTTCAAATCACAAGGTGAGCAAGTGATTGACTCTACAATTGACTTTGAAATTCTTAAGATGTCAAAGTCCTCATAAACACAAACCCATACTCTTGGCTTGAAATCTTCAACTGCCTTATCATTGAAAACCTCCCGAGCAAGTGTGGTTTTTCCGATCCCGCCCATGCCCACAATGGGTATAACACCGACGCCGGGTTCATCCATCAACACCATTTCAAGTATCCTGGCCTTGTCTTCATCTCTCCCAAAAACAACAGGTTCTGTTGATATACATGTGGTGGGCGGTCTTTGTGGTACACCAGTTGATGATGTCCCTCCAGCCATCTTTGTCAATCCGAGGTCATCTTTGTCTTCCCAGAGTTGCTTCAGCCGACTAGATATGTCATCTATCTTGGACTTCATACCATTATAAAACACCAAAGCCCTGCCAGCATCTGCAATGATGTTAGTCTGATCTGCCATCAACTTGCGCTCCAGTTCTTCAGTGGCGAATTCATCTAGTACGTCCTCCACATCATAAAACAAGTCGGAGATCGTCCAGCCACATCTTCACAAGCTTGTCTGTCAGTTGCTTCTGCTCTGCGTCCGCAAGTAGTGCCACCATCTTCATCAACATTCTCCTCCAGTTTCCCAGCTCTGAACGCACCCAATCCGAACGTGGAATGAAGGACAAATCACGAGGTGCCAATCTGTCGAATAACACCTGAAGAAAAGCAGAGAGAATGGTCTCTCCCAAAGTCATGGTTCTGGTTTTGTTGGTGAAAAGAAAGGATTATTACACAGAATTTTATGAGAGGAAAGCAAGAGGCACTAATTTGCTCAGTAGATGTTTGGAGTCCAGAAATCGAAAAGTCATTGCAAGTCATTGCTTAATTTCTCGGATAATCGAAAGTCATTGCAAGTCTAGAAATTGAAAGTCATCGTAAGTCATTAAAATTAAAAATAAATAAATAAAAATAAAATGAAGAAAGTCATCACTTAAAAGTGTGAGTTACGTGAAAGTGCCCTGACAATTTTCAAAACACCGACCATGATAGCATAGGCTGACCCAATGCATTATCAAGGGGAGATGTTTGTAGTCCATAAATCAAAAGTCATTGCAAGTCATTGTAATTTTACAGATAATCGAAAGTCATTGCAAGTCTAGAAATCGAAAGTCATTGCAAGTCTTTCAACAAAAAGAAAAAAAAAAAAAAAATGAAAGTCATTGCATAAAAGAGTTAATTACGTGAAAGTGTCCTGATATTTTTCAAAACACCAACCATGATACCATAGGTGGACCCAATTATCAAGGAGAGATGTTTGTAGTCCAGAAATCGAAAGTCATTGCAAGTCATGGCGTCATTTTATAGATAATTGATAGTCATTGCAAGTTTTTCCAAAAAAAAAAAGTAATTATTGCACAAAAGTGTTAATCACGTGAAAGTGTCCTGATATTTTACAAACCACCGAGCATGATACCATAGGCGGACCCAATTTCAAGGGAGAAAAATGGCCCCCCAAAAATTTTCAAAATTTTAGACTTTTTTTTTTTTTTTAATTTTATCTTTTACATAATTTTTATTAATTTTTTTTTTTACATATATCCCTATTTACAAAAGTAAAGTGAAGATTTATCTTTCTATTAATTTTAATTTTCTATCCTTATCTTTATTAATATTTAATTTTTATTTTTATTTTTAACTAGAATATTTAATATTTAATTTTATTATTATTTTTTAATTTTTATTCAAACATTTATCCGTTATTTGTTAGAATCTATAATATAATAATGTATATCATAAAAAGTAAATTTAAATGTATTTACTATTTTTATTGAAATGTTAATATCTTTTTAGACATTCTAAATATAATATTAATATCTCTAACTTGACTTGAAATCAAATAAATGAATCTTAAAATTATAAAATATAAATTTTAATGTGATATATTTAATTTCTTAAAGTATAATCATGATTTATTTTTATTTCTAATTTTTAAATTATTCTTGTAATTTAAATTTGTTTGTAACCAATAAGTGATATAAAAAACTTGTTTGCATAAAAAATATTTTATGTTATATTTGCTAAACTTTTATTTCTAGTAAAACTTAATTTTTAATTTAAATACAAAGTTTACATAATTTAATTGCCAAACATTATATTATGATCACAAATAAAAAATCATTTTTTCCTTATGCTTTATAAGGGATTTTTAAATTGTAAGATTATATACGTATAATTAAGTGTATTATTTATTTTTACTTCTAGTTATTTTGGAGTTGATGGACATTACTTAGATAGCAACCTTCAAAACTTCATATTTGACTACCATAATTTTAGTTGTTTTTAACATTATTGTCAATTTATTAAAGTGTCCCCTCTAACATTAATTTATGAGTCTGCCGCTGAATGACAGCGAGTTTAGAATTATATAAGAGTACCTTTGATGGGTTTAACCAACGTCAACTTTGTGAAAAACTTAACATTTCAATGATAGGATTTTCTTTTTCCATGTTAAAATTATTTAGCCCAATCATAAATTGGCAATTTTATTAACATATATCTCTATTTGTACTCGTTTTCTTCTTTTAATAATAAATTAGTTTTGATCTACAATCTTATGTAATATATATATGTATATATGTATGTACATATATATATATATATATAATTTGAAGAGTTAATTACAATTTAACCTACCGGTTTGAAAATAATTATAGACGGAATCCACTTTTAGTGTTAATTACAATAAATCCCTCTACCATTAGGGAATCTCCGTTAAAGTTAACTGAGGTAAGAGCAAATTTGTCTTTTGGTCTTATTTTTAATTTTCCTTTAAAATAAATTATAAAAACTTTAAAATAAAATAAATTAAAAAAATCAATCAAATCTCTACTGTCCATATTAAGATAGATAGTGGAGCTTCATTTGAGAAAAATGAAAAAATAAAATAAAAATTAATTTAATGAAATGAAAAATTAATTAAAAATTTATATTAGATCTCTACTATTTATCTTAAGATGGACAGTAAATATTAAATTGATCAAAAGATTAAAATACACGAAAAAATAAAATAAAATCATTCTCCAGATTTGCAACATCCAAACAAGACCAAAAAATCACCAAAAACTTGCAAAAAACACACCACTAAGCCAACGATCAAACCCTAACATTCATTTATCACAATCATTTCACAACACAGAGAATTCAAAATAAAAACAAATCATGTACCTATAGATAGAAAGATGATGATGGAAGAAGGGAAAAAGAGAGAGCAAGTGGATGGGAGAGCTACAGAAAATACCCAATCTCCATCTAGCAAATGATGGGAAACCATAACAACTATGAGTTCATTCAGGGTGATTGGCTAGCTCATCAGTGATAAAGGTGGGCGAGCTTTGGTGATTGGTCAACAAGGATGACATTGGGCCAATGGTGAGGACGGACTAGTGGTGGCTGGTGGCGACGTAAGGTGCGACTGGTTATCACCTCGCTTGCTACTGCTTTAAATTTTTTGGGGATTTTTTGGTTCCTTTTATGATTGAAATATTGATTTTTATTGATTGATGATGAAGATTTTGTTTGTTGTTGAAGGAGAGACAAAGGTGTTGAGAGAGACGGAGAAGAAGATTTTTGTTTGTTTTTTGTTGATGATTTTGTATGTTATTTGTTATTATTGGTGGATGGAAATGGAAGAGATGGGTGAGTGATGAAATGAATTAGGTGGAGATCCAAACCGTCCATCCAAAAAACACTGGGTTGGATCTTCACCTTTTTTTTTTTATACTATATTTTTTAAAAAATAATAATCTCCACTGTCTCACTTAAGATGAATGATGGAGATCCAATGATTAACTTTTATTTAATTATTAATTATTAATTAATTAATTATTTTATTTTATTTTTTTCAAAAATAATTAAAAGGTGAGGGTATTTTGGTCTTTTTGTTAGTCAACGATTAACTCTAACAAAATTTCTAAATTGTAAGGGAGTTTATTGTAATAAGGGCAAATTGCACAAATCTCACCTGAGGTTTGGTGAAATTGCACAAATATGACGATGTTTGATAAATTCGTACTAACCTTCTCTCAGGTTTTAAAAATTCATCACAAATTTCTCTTGTTATTAGTCAACAGACATTAAATTCTTAAGATCAATGTCAAAATTGCAAAAAAAAATAAAATACCTTTTAATAAATTTAAATTTAAAAACATATATTTTTAATTTAACTAAAAATATAAAAAAAAATTAAAATATAAATAAATATATATTTTTTTGAAAAAATATATATATATGTATATATTTTGGCCTCCATGGGAGACTAAATCAGGTCTCCCATGGAGACCAAAACTGTCTCCATGGCTAGAGATGACGTTTCCGGTCGAAGAGATGAAAGGTTTCAATGGCTAGAGACCTCCTGCGATGGAGACCTCCATTACTGGAATAACGATAAAGGTCTCCGTCGTTGGAGAGGTCATTAGAGTAGTGACAAAGGTATCTATCGCTGGAGGTCTCAAGCGATAGATACCTCTTGTCTCCATGTGTCTCCAACCATGGAGATGGTTTTGTCTCCAGCGACGGAGATCATCTTCGTCGTTAGAGACGGTTTCATCTCTAGCCATGAAGACAGTCTTCATCGCTGGAGACTGGTATCTCCAGTGATGGAGGTCTTCAACGATGGAGACGAGTGGAGGCTCCAGTCTCCATCGCCGAAGACCAAACCCGGTCTCTGGCGATGAAGACCTGATCACCATCTTAATTTTGTTTTTTTTTTTAATTTTCATTTAGTTTTTTAATTTTCATAAAATTTTGATTTGATCAGGGTTATGTTTGGTTTGATTATGATGTTTGATTTAGGTGTTGTTGATTTAATGAAAATGATGGAGATGATGATTTTGATGAATATAGATGATGATGCGAGGTAGATGATGAAAATGAAGATGAGTGGACAATGAGATGTAGAAGATGATGATTTTTTTTTAATATATTATTATTTTATTAATTAAAAATATTATTTTTAATTAAAATATTTATTAGCTGTGAATTGACCATTTTACCCTTCAAAATTTTGATTTAATGGTAGTTGACTAATGATTGACTAATGATAGAGAAGATCGGTGATGAGTTTTTAAAACCTCAAGGGAGGTTAGGCTAGTTTCCCAAAATCGTCATATTTGTACAATTTCGCCAAACCTCAACGGAGGTTTATGTAATTTGGCCTTGTAATAAATACCAAAAGTTCACTCTGCTTGTAATTATTTTCAAGCTAGTAGGCTAAATTATGATTTACTGTAATTTAAATAATTAAAATTATTATTATCATAATTGAAAAAAAGAAACAAAACCACCTCTGGTGGCTTTATTTTTTGTGAAGATCCGATAAGGAGGCTCATAAGATCTTTACAAGCATGTCTTCCCACGACGATAGGAGACCTAACTTCCTTTGCAAGGAAGAGATCTATCAATCTTCTCCACATCAAGGAAAAAAAATCTATGTCGTTCCATTCCAAAATGCGAAGGAGATCATGATCTCTTCCACATTTGGAAGAAGATTGATTATCTCCTTCTCATGAAAAGAGATCATAACCTTTGGTGGCTTTATTTTTTGTGAAGATCTAACAAGGAGACTCATAAGATCTTCACAAGCATGTCTCCCCACAGCGATAGGAGACCCAACTTCCCTCGCAAGGAAGAGATCTATCAATCTTTTCCACATCAGGAAAAAAAACCTGTGTCGTTCCATTCCAAAATGCAAAGTAGATCATAACCTCTTCCACATCTGCAAGAAGATTGATGATCTCCTTCTCATGGAATTGATGATCTTCTTTGCATGGAATGAGATCATGATCTTTGGTGGCTGTATTTTTTGTGAAGATCTGACAAGTAGACTCATAAGATCTTCATAAGCATGTCTCTCTATGACGATAGGAGACCCAACTTCCCTCATAAGGAAGAGATCTATCTATCATCTCCACATTAGGAAAAAAAACCTGTGTCATTCCATTCCAAAATGCGAAGGAGGTCATGATCTCTTCCACAATTGGAAGAAGATTGATGATCTCCTTCTCATGGAAGGAGATAGTCTCTTCCGTACAAAGAGACCCGTTGGTGAAAATTTCGACAAGCTCTCATTGAATTTTCATTGGTAATTTTTTATTTTTTATTTTAATAATAATGTTAATTATTTATAATTTTTTGATATATGTGTGATGATGTGGTAATTTATAATTGACCAAATAATTTTAACATTAAAAAAGATCATCCTACCCTTGAAATGTTAAGTTTTTCATTAAGTTGGTGTTGGTTAAACCCGGTCAAAGGCATTGTTGTGTAATAAGTGCTAAACTCATATTATGGTTGGCGTTTTGGAAAATATCAAGGTACTTCCTCAAAATTAATAGTAGAAATAATTGCATAAATTTGTGGACTTCACCGATCTACACGACAATAAAATATATATATATATAAAAAAAAAAAAGTGAATAGTAGCTAGGTAATGACTTGACTTCGAGGTTGTTTATTTTTTTATCTAAAGACTGAATAGTTCTTGAATATTACTGAAACTTAACATTGATTGAAATCTAATACCTAGAGGCGATGTTTGTTTTTTTTTTTTTCCCGTTTAACGTAGAGGGCTTTTTTTTTTCATCTAATGTCTAAATTCACATATTGATAGCTTTTCTTTTTTTTTTTTTTTAAGAAAAAAAAATATGAAAGTAAATACTTTTACGTTTATATCCTTATAACTAATAATTGTTATGTATTTTTATTTTAAATTATATATGTAGCAAAAAACAAATCATTTAATAAATACTAACAAAATTAATCTATATATTTCTAATTTTACGTAAATATAGTTTTTATTGATAACAATATATAAATATTATTTTAAACGATAATGGTTTAAGAAAATATTAAGTGATAAGTTAAAATCTTTTACTTTTCATTTTAAGTTGTTTTTAGTAATTTTAAGTTATTTGACCACTTAAAAAATAAACAAAAATAACTTAATGAATCCAATTTGAATCTATTAAGTGATAAGTTGAAAAAACAAACTATCTCTTAGATATTTAATTAAGTTTGATTTAGTTAAGTTCGATTAAGACATGATCATATAATAACAAGATTCATTATAGGTAGACTGATTGAATAATAAGTCTGTGGTAGTTGTTGGCAAGTTTAACTTAGTCAAATTAGTAATCTGTCAGTAAATGTTTTTGGTCAAGCACCATTATTCAACTGATGAAATAGGTCTATAATGCAGCCAAAAAAAAAAAAAAGGTTCCATTAAACGTGCTATTTGAGTCAAAACAAAGAAAAATAGAATTACAAGTCTGCGGTGTTGATATATTCAATTTAGTGATCAGATGAGTATTCCGTGATACTAGTTATGTACTTGTGGTGCCAAATAGTTGAATTTTGTAATCAGATTAGTATGTGTGATAGTCATTTATTTATGTACTTGTTTATCTTCACCATTTCGAACAAGATAGAGATATTCTATCGAGTTCAAATTACAATTACTGGTGGAGCTAGCGTATGACCATGGGGATAGCAGATATGTGCCCCTCCTGGATTTTTGAAAATTTTCAATAAGGTGTTTTTTTTTTTTTGTCTTTTACAATTTTTATTAACTTTTTGTCATATTATCCTAGATACAATAGTTACTGATAAGTGCCAAAATGTAACATTATTTCGTTCTTAGAAACCTATCATTTGTGATAAAAACTTAAGTAATTATGATGTTTTAATGTTTATTTCATTAATATTTTCAGACGAGTCATGAAAGGTATTTTGTTGCATAAAATAACAACTTTTTTAGGCAAAGGAGCGAAGAGATGGAAGATGAGGATGAACGAATTAATTGCCATGAGAAAGTTGTAATTTTATAAAAGTCAGTGACGTAAATGCAGTTGACCACTTGAGGGACTAAATGACAAAAGACCAGACAGTGGCACATGGGTCACCGCCCACCTTCACTTTATTTTATGTTTGACCAAGGAACTAGAGCGTTGGTAGTACCTTATGGTAACATGGGGTATGAATGAGGAGCGAGGTTGTGTTTCATGGTAAAATGGGGCGTCACTGAGGAGCAAGGGCCTTGGTAGTGAGTTATGTTAACATGGGGTGTGTTTGAGAATCTTGAGCCTCGGTAAACAAAGGGTAAAGAACACGGCAGGCGTGAAATGGAGGCCTTGGACCGCGCTGGCAGATTGACATGTGGGCCACTGTGTGTGGATTATGAACGAACTGTCAATGAGCCTAGGTTCGTCCAAAGTGTAAAGCTCAAATCCAGATGGATCCAACAAATAAATTGAACCTAAATAATAATCAATAAATGGGTCTAATTTAAGTATCAGCCTAAGTAATAATTTTTACTGAATTTATTAAAATCTAATTTATTGTTATTAATTTGGTTGAATGGAAAAGGAAAAAAACTATAGTAAAAGGTGGAGTGAAAATGTAAAAAAGCAATTGAAAGAAATAGATATTGTATCAATTAGCGGACGAAGAGAATAAAAAAGAGAAAGACAGGTGTTCATACAAAAAGAAACAAAAATGAGTAGTCGCATGTTGGCCATGCAAAGCAAGTCAATGCATGAACACAAAAAGTGAACTTGGATGTGAGCAAGAGTGGATGCCGCACAGAAAAACAAAATGAGAGCAAATTGAGTGAGGCGGTGATAAATTGCTTTTTAAATTTTTTATAGAAAGAAAGGAAGAGGCAGTGCAAAAAACACCGGCACGTGTATATATACATTGAAATGGCAGCAGGAAACGCACATATAGAACTCATTCGGCAGCAGAAAAGATCATGGGAGAAAATTCAATATGCTTGATCAAAATATTTGAGCATCTGATTTATCTAGATAAATAATTTTATGTTAATAGGATTTGGAAATTCAATAAATTAATTAATTTTTCTTATAAATTCTAAACTGAATTTATGTGATTTTAGCGTGGATCCAAATTTATGAAGAATTAGATGGAAATCCGTTTTAAATCCGTATTTGAATAAAATAGTTATGTGAATAGATCAATTTTATTTTAAGTTGATTTATTTAATTATACTTATTTATATTTAAGTGTTTATTAGTTGTTGAAAATGAATTATTATATGAAATATGTTTTACGATTGAAATGAAAATTTATGGATATGCATTGGAAATTTCGATCAAAATTTTATGGTTTCAATTTGAATTTATTATAACAAATGTTTAAAATATTTTCAGTAACATTATTTTATGTTTGAGAAAAAAGATTTGTTTATTTTTTTGATAAAAGTATTTATTCAAAATTATATATATATATATATATATACACTCATAAACAAAATTTATATAGTTTATACAGAAATCGTTTAAGATTTGAGTATAAAAATAAAAATGTTTTAGAACATTAGGATTATACCCCTTTTTTCTAATGGTCAGGCGGGCTATACATGTGTGAATCATAGATTCGTCCAACATGTACATGTTGGATGTTTGAGGAGTCATAGAGATGTTCAGCACTTGTATGACTAGATGTTATTCTTCATTCTACGTATATATTGAATATCTCCATCACATATGACCAAATTCCCTAAATGTTGGATTGATATAGATTGAGATTTCATAAATGTGCATAAATTATCCATACAGATGTTTCAATTTATTATAATATGAAATGATACATATATAATTTCAACATGGTTTTCGGATATGATTAAATATGGATTATTGAAATTTTATTTCAATTACTTGTATTATATTATGCCAATTATTATTTAAAAAAAAATGATTTTATTTAGTTTTTAAAAGTTATATCCACTCACTGGATATTAACGTTCACTATTTTATAAAACCTATTTTTTCCTAGTATCTATTGTAGATTCATGTAAATTATTATGTATCTTGAGAAAGACCACATGATGATGATCAATTTTGCATTTGGATAAATTATTCTAATTAACTAGATTTCTTAAATATGTTTCAGGAACACTTTTCATATGAAATATCTTTTTCAGATATTTTATAAATATTTTATACATGAGTTCAATATAAAAAATGTACAAATTTCTATTTTGCTGACATTGAATTTTATAAGGAAGTCATGGATCAATAAGAATTATTTTTAAATGAATTTTTTTTTTTTAGAAAATCTATATTTCAATCAGAAATACCATAGTTTTTATGGGATTCTTCGAGACTTGAGAAAGAAATTGGGATGAATTTTGTCACAAAGTGTATGCCTAGTATATTTTAAATTTATTCTGAGCATATCCTTGGTTCATTCTTCAGTATATTCCTCAAGCAGAGCCTATATATAGCACCCATTCCATTCATTTCAAATCATCAAATCAAATCCAATTCAAGAGAATAAGACAATGTAGCAACACAGAAGACAGAGCTGCAAAGGAGATAATTTGCAGCGGGTTGAGGGGCTGGTTTGGACCCGAAGTCTTAGTAAATTTCAGCCCCTTAACCCCATATTTTAGAACCTTTAATCAGCCTTGGAAAGCCAAGTCAACATTGGAATCATCATCAACTCTAGATGTACAAGAATCGCACAATATTTCAACCAAAGCTACAACATCTACCAATAAAAATGCAAATGGTAATATTCCAAATTAACAGATATTCAACAAAATAAAATCTATTAAGTTACTATTTCTAAACATTTGGCGTGTAATGTTCGTTTTGATTATATTTTAACCAGAAGCCCTGCAAATACAGAATTACTCTCAAGGACGTCTAGGTCCTTAATTAGGCCTCAAGCCATCCCCTACCTAAAATGAACCTATGCAACTAAAAATATTATTGATAACCACAAGCACCGATGGTGACGGCTTTAAGCCTAGGTTACATTTAGAACACATAAAATCGAATTCAAAGGATAAAAAAAAAATAAAAAAAAAAACTACAATTAAAAGATATAATATAACCAGTGAACAGCTTTCTCTACCTCCATAGGGCTGCCACATCTAATTCCCCCTAGCTTTAGGAACTGAACTACCAAAGGCTCAGATATCTGTAAATGAAAGGAGCATTAAAACATGAACTTAATACTTCCAATCCAACAAAATATCCCATAAAACCATATCCAAAATACCAAATTGTTGATAGATGTGACTAACACTAAATGTCACACACACAGAGTGACGGACCCAGAAAATTTATTTAGGGGGGGGCACATGAATGAAATCATAAAAACATCGAAACTAAGAATATACAAAATATATAAGAGTTTGACTATCTTACTTAATAATTAATCTTACCCTTTAATTAGAGTCCTTAAATTAGTTGTAAAAGTGATTATTAAAACCAATTTAAGGATTTCAATTGAAGGGTAAAATTAGTAGTTGAGTAAGGTAGCTAAACCCAATATATAATATTTTTATTTAAAATAATATTTGATAACACTATATAGTTTAAATAAAACAAAATATATATAATATTTAGGCAAAACAAATAATCTTATACTTAAAAATCCTAATAAAATCATTAAAACAAATAAAAATGGGAAAAAAAAATAAAGTTACAATTTTTCTTAATGAGGTTTCATATCTTAAAATCATTTTATGATAACTTCTCTATCAATTTTATCAAAAATAATTTTCTATATGTATGCAAACAAACTATCATTTAATCATGGTCTCTCATTCAATCTTCATAATATTCATAGCAAAAAAAAGAAAAAAAATACTCACTAAAATTGTAAATTACCAATAGATTTTATATAACACATAAAATATAGAAGTAAATAGTTCTTATATATGAGAGAATTAAAATCAAAAAATTGAAAAAAAAAATATTAATTAATTAATAGTAGGAAAAATATTAGAAATAGAAAAATGAGGTGATCTGGCGAGTACAAGATCATGTTCTTGATCTTTCTATCCCCAGTACCACAGAAGTCTTGTTCCTCACCATGGACTCCAATCATGTTCCTCATTGTATATCTGTTCCTAGACAGATCTCCAGAGCAAAGTTGCTTGAATTACTCCCTGCTCAGTGGATTACTTCTTATGAGCAACAGCAGCATACTCCTACTCCGATCTTTGCCAATGAATCGGTCATCTTACAAAATCCAGATGGTACAACCACCATCAAATTCCTCAAACCAGCTGAACCTAGTGCTCCACCAGAGCTCAGAACACAGTTCATGATTCAACCGGTCAGTTCTTTTGACCCAACCTATCCACAACCTCAGGTTCATTATGTCACGCCTACAGGTCAGCCAGCTTACTATTTTAAACATCCTGACGGTTATAGTCCATATGATCTTGAATGTCAATGTAAAAGCTGCCGCAAATCCTGTGTCCCTGACACTCCTGTTTTCACCACAAAATCAAAGTCTACCAAGCCAAAATCTCTTTACCAGTTATGGCTTGATGGTGATCCCACTGTTGGTCCTTTAGGAGAACCTTCAGGTAAATATGAATATATCGTCAGATATTCTGATCCTGAACCTCCTATCAAATCTCCCACTCATGACTCCCTTTGGGATGAAAGGGATAAAAGATTCTACAAACGACCACCCAGTTCCACTCCTTTAGTGGTTCCCTCAGTTAACAAGCCTTTGCCTTGTTACAAAGAAGGACTTGAGTATCTTTCAAAACACCCTTTTCCAGATGCCTCACAGCCATGTAAACCTACCCAAAAATGGGTTGCAAAACAGTTTCCACCCACTGTCCCAGCTGTGATGATGTTTCAACATCCGTCTCCTTCTTATGATACAGATTTCCCTTCTCTTGATGAAAATCTTAACCAAAAACCTAAGGTCATTCCTTCACCAACCATCCACTCTGATGGTTCTGTTAAGCATCTTTCACAAGCAGAAGCTGTGCTTAATTGGCAATCTGAAAATGCCATTGCTCAGAACAAAGTCATGCACAGAATTGAGTCTAAGCTCCATCACTTGCAGTCTCAGACATCTACAGCAGCAGAACGAACTGCTCAGCTCATTCAACAGCTCCAACAACGAATGAATCAACTTCACAATGATCTTATCCATTTGATTCAAACAAATCAGAGTTTTACCTCTGCGTTCACTCAGAAAGACGCAGAAATGAGAAGTCTAAAGACCCAGCTTGCCTCGCTCCAGCATGATTTATACAAGCAGACTTTCAACACTGCTCCTCCAGTTCCGGTGTATAATCCTTTTGAGGCTACTCCAAGCACATGGTCTTTCCCTCAGCCTACCTTTCCGAAGGTCAGTCAACCTTTTGCTTCCTTGGAAACCAAATCTGAAGCCGATATTGCTTTTGGCACCTCTCATCGCCTTTATGCTAAGCTTAAAGAACAACAAGAAGCTCAGCAGGCTGAACAAAAACGACAGAAACATTTGAATCGTCGGAAAGCCAAATCCAAGGTAACATCTTCACAACACCATAGCCAGAGCTCTAGTGCTCATTCTCACAGTCATCGTGATGATCAGTTTATGGTCTCTTATCCAAATCTGATCTCTCAGACTTTAACGGACATGGGTTCTTCTTAGATCCCATACATTCCTCCTCCTGAACCTCTCCCCTATCATCCTGACCCTTTTGCATCACCTGCACATGTTTCTCCTGAAACCTCTGTACCTCCTACTCCTACATATTCTCCTGAAACTTTCTACCCAGATGACCCCACTGGACAGTCTCATGATACTCCTTTAGCCTTTGCTCTTGATAGCTATACCTCTGTCTCTACTCAGACACCCCAATCTTCTGCTGAAGACAACTTCTTCTCCTCTGATGATGACAATTTCAGCAGTTCCAGTCAACCTCTACCCACTCAGTACATGAATACTGAACCATATATACATACTGAAACCGCTAGTACTGAGACAAAACTTCCTCAACCAGTTCCCCCACAACAACACCAACAACCGCCAAATCCTAATACTTCAAAGTTGTTCACTTTCACCCTTGATGATGTCCCATACTCCAAATGGCGTGAACGAATCTTTGAATTCCAAGCTTGGCTTCAAACTGAAATGTTAAAGCCGCAAGCTCAACTTCAACAAGTTCTCACTCAGTTTGCTACCCGATTCACCGGTACTCTTCGTGAATGGTGGCAAGAATTAGGAGAATACAGACAATTACAGTTCTGCCAACTCACTGATCTCAATCAGGTCCTTTATCTTCTTTACACTGAATTCTGTGGCAGACCTCAAGCCCATGAAACAAAAATGAGAGAAGAATACTTCCAGATGAAGTGTTGTTCCTACAAAAAGAAAGATCTTGATCGTCATTACCAGCAAATGCTCAAGCGCTTTCATGCCCTTCATGGCATTGATGATCCTAACATGAAGCAAGCTTTCTTGTCTTCTATTCCAGAATCTTTGTCTCAAGAAGCACAGAAGATCATGCAGACCCAAGATCGTTCTCTTCAACAATGCGCTCTTGGAGAAATCTACCAGTTTATCCTCACTGCTCTGGATAAACTATGTGCCCAGAAGAAATTCTTTGAAGATTATCTCAAGAAGTCTCAACAACTGACAAAGGTTTGTCAGCGTCCAGATCTACAGATCAAATGCAAAGACAAAGACCGGTGTCACTGTTCTACTAAGAAGAAACACCACTCCTTCAAATCCAAACCATTCAAGAAAAGAACTTCTTTCAGAAAATCGAAGTTCAGACGATTCCTCAGAAAGAAAACTTTCAAACAGCGTTCTACAGACAGATGTTATCTCTGCCATCAAAAAGGTCATTTTGCCAAACACTGTCCATCACAGCAAAAGAAATCTCAGAAGATGGTTCAATACCTCTCACAAAAAGGTATTTCTCTTACTGATGATGAAATTGAAGATCTGTTCTCTGTTCATGATCACCCTACTTCACATGATATTCTCCAGTTTGATCAATCCTCAGTCTCAGTTTCTGACTCTGACCAATCTTCTTGTTACCAACTCCAATATGCTGTTCAACCCCCTTTATCTACTACCCCTTCTGTAATGATCAAGGTTTTCCCTTCCAAATATGCAAAACCTATTCCTATAATTGACTTCATTGATACTGGTGCAGTCACCTCTATCATGAACCCTTCAGTCATACCTGCAGAATATTGGCAACCTCACAAAGAAAAGTTCCGTACTGTCAATGGAAAAGATTTTTATATCTCTCTGATCAGTAAACCTTTGGTCTTTGAGATATTCCCTGGATGTACAATCACTCAAAAAGTCCTTGGTTCACACCTACCTAACAAAGACCTTGTCTTTGGTTTTGACTTATATTCTAAGATTCCTTCTCTTAGAATTCTTTCAGAAGGTCTCCGTTTTAAACAACATTTCAAACCCTGGACTACTGTGTTAAGTCTTTATGCCTTACAACCCTCCATAGACTTCACAGAACTCAAAACCCAACTTATCCAAGACTCATGTTCAGAATCTCATTCTGAATTCCTCCAAAAGTGTTCCCATCCTCTATGGCAAAATCCTATCTTCTTCATCAAAATCCCTTTCCATATGAATGAAGATATCAATCCAACCAAAGCCAGTCATTCAGGAATGAATCCTGATCACCTTATGCTTGCCCGCACAGAGTGTTCTCAGTTACAATCTGAAGATCTTATTGAGCCTACATCTTCCCAATGGGCTTGTGAAGCCTTCTATGTTAACAAAAGATCTGAACAGATTCGAGGAAAATTAAGATTGGTCATCAATTACAAACCACTTAATCAGTTCCTCCAAGATGACAAGTTTCCCCTACCAAGTCGTCACACCCTATTTGCCTGTCTTTCAAATGCCTGCATATTTTCCAAATTTGATTTGAAAGCTGGATTTTGGCAACTAGGCATCCATCCAGATGACAGATACAAAACTGCATTTTGTATCCCAGACCACCATTTTCAATGGAAGGTACTTCCTTTTGGTCTTAAAACTGCTCCTTCACTATTTCAAAAAGCCATGACTAAGATATATGCTCCTCTGCTTCAAAATGCTCTCATCTACATTGATGACATTCTCTTGTTCTCCACCAATGAACAAGATCATTACCATCTCCTCAGACAGTTTGCCCAGATTACTAAAGACCACGGCATCATGCTTTCTGCCAAAAAGATGGAAATAGCTCAATCTCAGATTACCTTTCTTGGTATGCAAATCTCTGAAGGAAAGTATCAACCCCAACCTCACATTGGAAATGAATTGCTGAAATTTCCTGATGAATTGCAATCAAAGCATCAAATCCAACAATTTCTTGGATTAGTCAATTATGTTAGACCCTTCATTTCTAATGCTGCATCACTTACAAAACCACTGTCAACCCTACTCCAGAAAAATCCTCCTCCTTGGAGTTTTCAGCAAACTCAATCAGTCCGACAGATCAAACAAGTTTGCCAGTCTCTCCTTTCTCTGCACATTCCCTCCACAGGAACCAGAATTTTACAAACTGATGCAAGTGAAAACTTCTGGGGTGCAGTCCTCTTTGAACAAACTGAAAAAGGAACCAGACAGATCTGTGCTTACCAAAGTGGAAGTTTCAAACCAAGTCAACTTCATTACCATTCCACCTTCAAAGAAATTTTAGCAGTTAAATTTGCTATTGAGAAGTTTGAATTTCATCTCATTGGACACCACTTTATCGTCGAATCAGATATGAAATCCTTCTCTCAGATGCTTCAGTTCAACAAGAAGAAACTGCCTCATCAGCTCCTTCTCCGTTGGTCAGAATGGTTCAGCAAATATTCTTTCACAGTCAGACACATTAAAGGTAAGCATAACTTCCTTGTAGATCACCTCTCTCGTCCAATCCAAATAGTTAAAACAGTCTCAGCTTTCTCAGCTTTGCCTCTTCTGTTTATGTTTCAACCGTCTTCTTCTTCTATGCCTCCTACTCTAGAAATCCCAGAATTTCCCGAACTCCTTAGGTCAAATTTCCCTAAGTCTCGTATTAAAAAATTAATGTTTGCCTACCAATATAACTGTGTGTTATCTCATGGTACAGTCTTCTTTAAAATTCTGTGTGTTCATCCTGAATATCCTTTTGCCAAGGTTATTCATCTTCCTGCTCAATCACATTTTCCCTACTTTGTGTTTCCTATAGAGTTTTTTAACTTTTTATGGTGTCTCGGTCACCTTCACCATTTTGCTTTTGAATTCTCAAATGATCTCTTCCTTCAAGCTCTTACTTGGGGACATGATTCTGAATCATTTCATAGTTATCTTCCCCATTTTCTTACTAGATTCCAACCACTTTCTTCCTGGAAATTATGGTCACAAGTCCACAATCTTCTTCCCAGACATTGGTCTGTCCTTGTCTTTCATCACCCTTACTTTCTTAGGTATGATGGTATTTATCTCTCCAAACCAGAGTTCTCTCTCCTTGAACAGAACCCATTACCTGTCTTCGATGGACATGTTAACTATGCTGCAAAAATCAGGTCTATCCAGAAACAACTTTTTGAAAAAAATCAATTTATTCCTGATGAATTATGGCCGTCCATTAATGATGACACTCCCTGGTCTTCTTATCCTAAACCTTATCTTGATAACCTTTCCCAAACCCAAGACCAGTATGTCAGCTCACTGATTACCCACTTTACCTCTTCCCAAGAAGAATCTCCTCCACTATGGTTTTACCCCGACACTCAACCTGAAACCTGACAACAAGATGATATTGATGCTGCTAAAGCAAGATATGAAAAGGACAAGCAGCATGGCAACAGGAAAAAGAAAAAAGATACCGCAGGTCCCAGCTCATCAGATATTGATCACTTTGCCACAGTCTCTTTAGCAGATGATCATACACCTACCTATGATCCGTCCTTTTGTCCAGACTGTTCCTCCACTACCACATGCTCCAGACATACTGAATACATGCATCGCAGATGGCCTTGTCGCATTTGTGGAGCCCCAGATTCTGATGATGAAGACCACCAAAATTGCAATTTGTCATCTTCTGACTAATAATTGCAAGTTCCTATTGTCCGATGCCTTCATCATTGTGGTCACTGTTCCCAGATTCCTCTCAATCCAAAAAGCACGTGTGGGTCCTATATGTAATAATTAAAGCATGCTTAGTCAAAAGTTTGCTTTACTTTAACTTTCATAATTATGTTTGTCATAATTAAAGTCTATTATCATGAGTCATCATGATACTTTACTTTTGCTTTTATCATTGCACTATGTTGTCAGCAATGATGTCAGTTTATTTGTCATGTAATCCAGCCTTTCTCCTATAAATAGGCTGTATCTTCTCAGTTGTAACCAAGTTCAAAAAAGAGCGAAAGCTTATGAAATATATGAAAAATATGAGTGTTAGCTAAACTTCTCCTGTCTGTCTGAAACACCAGATATATCAAGATGAGTGATCCTATGTATTGATAAGGAAAAAACCTACCTAGTTCTTTGTCTTTATTCTCTCTCTCGAGTATCTTAGTTTTAATCCAGTGAATCCTCCAGTGATGAGGTTATCTCTGGAAATGGAAAGAAATGGAAAGAGGCCAGCCTGAGAGTAAGTCCCGTTTAGCCAGGAGGGCGTTAGGGCAGCAAGGATACTGGTACTCCGATGAGTTTCCGAGGAGTTTCTCTAGGTGCTTAGTCCCGTGTTGGTTCCAAATTAGCACTGAGAAACGAGAGAGCGAGAACAGGGAGAAAGAGCTGGGTATTCCGCCCTAAAAAAAAAAGAAAGTTCATTATATTAGAAATAGTAAAAAATAGAGTTAAAAAATTAATGAACAACTAAAAAGTTTCAGTACCTTTTAAACAAAGTAAGGGAAACAACTTTTAAAATAAAATAATAATAAATAATAAAAACAACAGTTTTGATCCAATGTGTTCTATCCGAAAATCATTAAAAATAAAATAAAAATAATAGTTTTTTTATGTGCACACAAATCAAAATCAAATATCACTCTTCTGTGTTACACAAACACAGCAATACAAGACAAACTTCAAGAATTTTTTTCAAATCTCAGGGGGGGCACGTGTCCCCCCTCACCTTGCAGTGGGTCCGCCACACACACACACACACTTTGTTTTGAGCAATAGCAATCACGTAATTCAATTTTATGAGTTCTAGAATCATTATATTTCTCAGCAGTGAACCAATAGTTCACATAATAGCCAAAAAAGTTGTTATTCTCTAACAAGTCGTTTGTTTTTTTTGTCTAAAAACTGAACAGTATTACTGAAAACTGAAGATTGAATAGTGACTGAAATCTAAAATTTGATAAACATATTTGTTTTTTTTTTCCTTACCTCCGAATATATAATAATCTTGTTTATTTTTTAAAGTTAAAATTATCTGAATACTAGTAATTTGATATTTATATCCTTTTATTATTAGTTGTTAAGTAACTTTATTTAATATGATACAAACAATTACAATAAATTATTTAACAATTATTAAAACATTTATATATATATAATATTTTGATTCATAATTAAAATAAGATGAATTATTATAGTGGAGTCAATTAAATTTATATATTCAAATAAACAAAATGGTCTTAAACTAAATTACTACTATAACAAAATTGAAATTATAAAGTAATATATATCGATAATAGATTTGATAACAAAAAAAAAAAAAACTTTGAAGTTCTATTATATATCGATAACAGATTCAATAAAAACTTTGAGATAAAAAAAATCAAAAGAAGAAACAAGAGGAGAAACTTTGAGGTTTTGTTATACACAAATAAATTTCCATCAATATACATAAATAAAAAACACAAATAATACAATGAAACTTCAACTCCACAAGTTGATTAATAAAGAAAATCCATAAAAATTCTTACCGAAATTTGATTGAAAAAATATAGTAATCCAACTATAGGAAAATTTGATGTTGAAATGTTTAGGATTTTTATTTTTCAATGTTGTTGTTAAAGCATTAAAAGAAATTTGTATAATGTAAAACTAGGATAAACTTGAAAATATATTATTTTAGGAAGGATAAACTTAGAATAATATATTTATAAAATCATTAAGGGATTATTTATTTTTTGCACTTAACACTTAATAGTACTTAATTAAGTTAATTAAGAGATTTTTGTTTGTTTTTTTAATTAGTTAAATCACTTAAAACAACCCAAAAACCACTTTAAAAAAAGTTACATTTTTTCACTTTTCATTTAATACAAAATCACTTAATAATTTTATAAATATATCATTCCAAATTTATCCTTCCTAAAATGACATATTTTCAAATTTATCACAGTTTTACATTATACAAATTTCTTTTAATGCTTTAACAAAAAATATTGAAAAATAAAAACCCTAAATATCTTAACATCAAATTTTCCTATAGTTGGATTACTATATTTCTCCAATCAAATTTCAATAAGAATTTTTATTGATCTTCTTTATTAATCTATTTGTGGAGTAACTCATATTGTATTTATTTGTTAAAGTTTCATTGTGTTATTAGTGTTTTTGGTTAATTCAATTTAAGACCATTTTGTTTATTTTTATTTGAATATATAAATTTAATTGATTCTACTATAATAATTCATCTTATTTTAATAATGAATCAAAATATTATATATAAAAATGTTTTAATATTTGTTAAATAATTTATTATAATTGTTTGTATCATATTTAATAAAGTTACTTAACAACTAATAATAAAAGGATATAAATGTCAAATTGTTAGTATTCAGACAATTTTAACTTTAAAAAGCAAATAAGATTATTATACATTCAGAGGTAAGGAAAAAAAAAAAAACAAACATGTTTATCAGATTTCATCTTTCAGTCATTATTCAGTCTTCAGTCTTCAGCAGTACTGTTCAGTCTTCAAACAAAAAACAAACGACCCCTTAAAATGTCAAAAAAACCAATCCATTAAAACACCCAAAACCAAACATTTAAAATCCCAACACCCTGTCCCAATTCAGGTGACTGAAATTTGCCTTTTTTTTATATTATTTAATATAATAATAATAATAATAATAATAATTAAAAAAAAAAAAAAAAAAAACCATGAGCAGATGCTTGAAGCACCCACCAAAACAGAAATATTGAAATCCTAAGCAAATTCTGATGTTGGTTTGTGTTTCTCTATTTGTTAGCATGTTGAGTCTGATATTATAACTAACATGGACTATTTGACAGCCATTATCAACAACAAAAGTCAAGAATTCTGAACTACTTTATATATTATCAACAAAACTACTCATTTTCACATCACATACATTACAAAAATTCAACAGAAAAAGAAGAATACAGAATCAATGTAGATGAAACCTCAAAAGCCTGACGTTGATAGCTAGAGCGAAGCAGTGAAACGGCCACATGGAGGCTAAATTATCTTGGAGCAGTAGTAGCACCACAATCGGGTTACCAGAAAGACAAAGCTTTCCATACAAAAACCACAATTTGAAGCATCAACAACACATTAACATATCCATTTAAGTAAATAAACTGATTCTTGAAAACTTAACATAGATTATTATACATATACATGTATATATTCATGCCACCACACATATTTGCATCATCATTCCAATCACAACAATACAAAAATAAAACATCATTGTTAATCCTGAAAAGTTGTTCTAAACTAAATTCTTTTAGAGTAGCAATACCACAACAATGAAGTCACCAAAAGGATAAAACTTTCCATACAAAAACCATAATGCAAAGCACCAAGACCACAAAAACACACCCATTTAAGTACATGAACTAAAATTAACTCATAATCATGCATATGCACATTTTCATGCCACTACATGTATCCGCACCATAATTCCAATGGCAACAATAACAAAAACAAAATTCTGAAAACTTGTTCTAAACTAAATTCTCTTAGAGCAGCAATAACACCACAATTAAGTCATCAAAACACATAAAATTTCCAATACAAAAACCACAATTCAAAACCCCAAAAACACATAGACAGGCCCATTTTAAGTACATGAACTAATTGTCCAAAAATTCACATATAATCTTGCATACAACACCACCACAACAATAACAAAACACCATATCCAATCTAAAAAGTTGTTCTAACTTTTAAACTAAAATCTTGTCACAGCAGCAATAACACCACAACTGGGTCACCAAAAAAGACAAAACTTTCAATACGAAAGCCCCAGGCACATATAAACACACCTATTTAAGTAGACTTAATTAATCGTAACACATAATCATGCATATAACACCAATTACAACACACCATATCCAATCCTTAAAAGTAGTTCTAAACTAAAATCTTGTCACAGCAGCAACAATACCACAACTGGGTCACCCAAAAGAGCAAAACTTTCAATACAAAAACCACAATTAGAACCACCAAGAACACATAAACATACCCACATAAGCAAATACACAAATTCATGAAAAATCAACACAAAAACATCAAGATAGAGAAAAAAACTTTGGGGTGTTCAAAGGTGGATAGGTCGAAACTTGGCTGCGAAACTGTCGGCTAAAATGATAGCTTGCAATGGCTGGCGATGCACCTTGTCTCTGTGCACCCATCTTTGGTTTTCGCTTCTTCTCGTTTGTGACACCAATTCACAGTTTTGTGTTGAACACTCACTGAATTTGAAGCAATCAAGATGAAAATTGAAAAATCCTAATTTAGTTAAAAAGAAGAATGGACACTGACCTGAAACTTCTGCTGAAAGTCCTTCATCATGGAAGCCATTACCACCACCGTGACCACCTCCTTTGCCCTTGCCCCCGTCAAAACGGTCTCCTCTCCCGCGGCCTCCATCTTTGCCGCCTCTAAAGCCGCCATTGCCTTCCAACCCAACTCTCCATGAAAGATCGTTTGCTTTCCATATCTTACCGCAAAATATGTATATTAAAAATAAAAAATGAAATATAAATTAAAAATAGAATTGAGTGTGAATGAGTGCGTCTAAAGGAGCGGATGCATATGGGAGGAGGAGAGAGAAAGAGAGAATTGAGTGTATGTTGAAAAGTGGCCGAGAAGTATGTAAGGATAAAATTGTAATTTTATTTTCAAACAAATGTCAAGGTGTTGAATTTTTCACTATTCATTATTCTCTTCCCATTTTGTAAGGGAAGACTAGTTTTGGTTGGATGTGCATAAATTTCGTTTTTTTTATCAAATAAATTTTGAAGTTAAAATAAATTATTAATTAAATATTATCATTTATAATTTATATTAAATGTATATTTAAATTTAATTACTGGATTATCAATATTTTCTTTTACTTAAATTATTATCATCTATGATATCATAAATAATAATTTTGCGTTGAACTACAATTACAATATGTTTGCTTTAATTGGGATATAAAAATGAAGATTCAATATATTTTTATCTTATAAATTAATAAAATTTCAAGTAATCATAAGAATTACATTAAATATTTTGTTTTTAGAAGAGAGTAATTAAATAAATAAGCATGATAAAAAGAAATTTTATTTACATAATATCATATAAGGAAAAAGACGTACAACTATACATATAATTAATATCTATAATGTTGTCCATGAATTTAAGATCTCTTTCTCTTTAATCTTTATTAATACAGAAGTCTTTAATAATGCATCACTTTTCACTTTACTATTTGAATAAACAATATTAATCATAATATTCATAAAACATTGGATCTCTATGGGAAAAACCTCCACATATCAAATAGTCAAAACAAAGAAAACTCAACGTGCAACATACATATAGGCTACTAGGAGAAAACGCTGAGTTTGCTTGGGCATGACCCTAAAATTGGAAATTTGTTTTTTATTTTTTTCCCTTTTACATCTTTGATTTTTCATGTACGAGTTTTTAGTTCTTATAAAGTGTTTCCTTAGATTTTTTTTAATTATGTTTAATGATTATTCTTATGTCAATTGTATAAAAACATTTTTGTTGGTGTAGTTATTTATATTGATTTATGAGTTTTTCGGATATTCAGATCAATTTGCATGCATAACTTATAAATAGTTGATATTGTTAGTAAATAAAATCTCACTACAAACAATCTATTTCAATGTCTAACAATCAATAGCAGATAATGTCATTGCAGTGGACTGCCTCAAAACCAGCTGTATAACACCAACATTAATACTAATTAAAAACACACGCATCTCTTTTCAACACAACCTAAATAAAAATGCTAAAGAAAAGTGACACAGGATAGGGAAATAAGATAGAGTTGGGAATGAATGACAAGAATTAGAAGAGAAAAGAGAGGATCAAGATTTCAAATATCACTTCATACTTATCAACCTATCAAACCCGTTACCAACTAAATATAGGATCCAGACTTAGTCTTAAGTGAACTAATAACAATTTATATTTACTTTTAAAGTAAAATTCACATTTTTCCTATACTAAAAAAAATTGATACGTTGTCCGTCAAAGACATTACCTCTCGAATTCATCGATAAAAACATACTTGGCAACCAAACAATTTCACCCCGGTATTAATTTCAGTCAAGTTTATATTCTTTACAACAAAAAAGACACCCATTGGACAAACTCGACCACCAATTATCAAAACAAAACACCTTTACCAAAACATCCACATCGCTATAACCAGACCTACCCAATTCCAATTATTCAAACACAATAAAAAATTGTTCAATTCTCAAATTGTAATACACAAACAGAACAACAAAATCTAATGAAGCAAAGAAATTACAATTCCACTCATTTTACTTTTCTGTCATTTCTTTGTCTCCATATTTACACACAACACTATATATAACATATAACATTCTATAAACGCTAATTTAACCATATGCATGTCTTTTTGTGATTTTCTAGTTACTTTAACTTCAATTGTCACTTTCTTATCCTCTATTTTCTCAGCAAACAAAAACACACAAACACTCTAAACATGATGAAGAAATCAATAGATCAACTCCACAAAACTGTTGCAGAGTAGATACTCAAAATGATTTACTTCAATAATCAAGATTAACAAAGCAATTAAAAGTAATTAAGAAGAAAATATCGTACCTATTATATTGACAAAGACACAAGGTTTTGAGAATGTGAGGAAGATAGTTTTGATTTGTTAAGTGTTTTCACAATTTAATTTGAACTCTAATCAAATGACCTGAAGTGTGAGGCACAGGTTAGCAGAACAAGTGCAGTGTAGTAAAATATACAATGCAAGCAAAATATCTGCCAATCAAGCACCTGGGTTAAGATATGAGAAAACAAATTCAAATTACAAGGCAGGGACATGTTGCACACCCTTGGTTTCAATTTTTCAAAACCATAACATAATGAACTCCAAGCAAATCATCAAATAGGAAAAGTCAACAAACTCTAGGAATGCAATGCTCTTTAGTTAACAATCAAAACAATCAAGCCCAAAAAGTACTAATTTGTCCTTCAATCATCACCTGAGAAGAGTAACAAACTTCTATATCGTGACACAAACATGCTCTCAATAGTCCACTGGATAAATTGTCAATACATAAAGCAACAATTGATATCAAATTTCATCAATTCGAAGCAAAAGACAAGGAATAAAAGCATACTGTGTCCGCTGTAATCAAGCAAAAAACTAACTTCATGTAAACCAAGTTAGTTTCCATCAAGGAAATCAGATGCAAAACGTAGAAATGAACTAAGGGTCTGGCTTGCCCTGCCCACTTGTCTCAGGACATTTTTTAGACGGGCCAAATGCCCCAGGCCCAGCCCGTTTTACACCTCTAAGCAAGCAGATTTTTCTCCTCTTCCTCGTAAAAGATTAGCAGACCATCTTGCTTTTGTCCTTTGCTGTCCTTTCTCGTTTAAGAAGGTATTGCACCTGATGAAAATTAGGCATAACAGAAGAATAGTTGACTTCTACTTGGGTATAATATTCAATTAAGAACATAATAACTTGAAGATGTTAATTTCAAATAATAATAATAATAATAATAACAACTTAAAGATGTAGCAGTTACATATACAATCGTACTAATAGATATAGAAAATTTTATTTTTTAATGAAAAGTTTTTGACTTGCAACAAGGCAGTAAGGCACAATTTCTTTCTCCATCAGCTGTGCTCGCTTGCCCAAAAATACAAGATTCAGTTTACAGGTACAACTCAAGAACTTTGGCAATGGAGGGTAAAACCCATGGTAAAGCTTTCAATCTAGCAATTCCCTTATTTCCCAGTACAAAGGTTACACCTATAAACACATGAATTGTAAATGTATTACATGCAATAGGGATGGTAACAATGTAACAATCATGCATATGCAAGAAAAATGACAGGACACACAATATCAACTTTACATATCATTATAAAGTAGAAACGACAAAAAGATAACAGTTGAGTATAATTAGCCACTAAGCAATAATCTCCATTCAATGGAGTGTGACAGCTTTCAAATTCAAACAATATATATCATTCCCTAGTTTTTTTACTCCAAAATAAATAAATAAAATAAGTTCTTCATATTAAGAAGTCAATATATTTGCATAGGAAAAACCCTCAATCAGTTTGACTTAAAGAAATAATCTGTAATTAATACTTGCATTAAAAATGAGATAATGTAGTATGAGTTTGTTAGTTACTACTAGACCAAAAAGTTTAAATTAATAGGAAATAGTTTAACTATAGTATTTAAGACTTGAAATTGACACATAATAGAGTTGATGTCACATTGGCAAGGTAGAGAACATTTTAAAAGAAATAATAAAAATAGAATAAATTATTTGATAAACCATATAAAGAATAATTAGTTGTTTATCTTGTCTTGATACAATTGAAATATAAATAAACCACCTCAAACCCTTTCTGAGTGTAATTCAATCCCAAGACCTCTTACACATCCCAAGTGATCTCACCTACTAAGTTAGTTAGTGCCTACAAGAACAATATATTATATCAAAAATAAAACGGCATACACATAATTAGAAAATGCTAGTCTACTTTCAAGCAACAACAAATCATTCAATTCATCGTCATGTTTAGATGTGGCTTTGGACATTGAAACTCTTTTGGAATATTTAGTGCTACGGTTCTTTTGACTCACTCTTTTCCAAAATCAAAATACAGTGAAATTGTTTGATGTTAGGAGGGTCATAGTCTGTAATGACTAGAATCCTTTTATTCAACACTAATGTAATGCGAATGACTCTTAAATTTGCTGCTAGAATTTTTGAAACATTTCCCATTATGGTACACTTAGTCAAAAAGAAGTAAATAGGAAGGATATTTCCATCTAGATAACTTACATCATAATGAAACATCAAAAAGGATAATTGATGACCTATCCATAAGTAGTAAGCACCATAATATTTACAAGATCATATTCATTAATTTAACAGAACAAAGCTCAAGTCAATGGAATTGAAGCAGTGGATAAATTAATACAGTGCATGTATCCATTTATGTTTGCACATGTCTAATGAAACTTCAAACTACACTGCATGATGAAAAATAAGGATAACTTTCTAATCAAAATATACAATGACTCTGCCACTACCACCAATATCCTTGAATTGTCTTCCTCAGAGCTATGGTAATTTTAAACGTACTACAGGGCTCCATATAGAGATACTAATTTGTAAAATTTTTTAATCCACGAACAAATCTTACTTGGGCTCCTCAACTCCATCCCGCCATAAATTGCTTATCATATATCAGACTTACACTATGAATATTTGAAATAAAGTTGAACAATTACCATTCAATTAGAACTTTTAACTGCATAACATAATACAAGTTTTCAAACAAACAAGTAGTTGCAGGTTCAAGCTTAAACCACTTAGAAACACGAGGCAGTAAGTACAGCAACAGCAACCAAACCACGGTCTGGTACTTCGAAAGTTCACAAACAAGTCAACCGCACAATATAAATATTAGCTAGCCCCAGCCTTCATACTTGGAACCGATAATATAGCAATGAAAATAAGACAGAATGCTTGTTAATGTTGATTAAGTGAAAGAGGGTAGGGTAATCAGACGATAAGATAAATCTAGCTTAAAGAAGCACACTGAAGTTTTAGAGGCTTAAAAAACTATATCAAAATCATTCTCAAAAAAAAAAAAAAAAAAAAAATGAAAATGAATGAAGTATGCACCAGAATCTTTTGCAGGAATGGAATGGAGCAGTTCCTTCGAGCGGATACAGGGGCTGGACTTACAAACTATACATTTCTGATTTATCAAAATCTACAAATAAAACAGAATGCTTATTAGCTGGCCCCTGCGATCATACTTAGAACAGATAGTATAGCAATGAAAATAAAACAGAGTGCTTGTTAACAAGATTACAGGGGAATGAAACCTGTGGCTTAGCTCGAAGAAGCACATCACGATGAATACCAGATAACCACCAGTGATCTTGATCTTCAAGGTCAGAACCATCACTCCATCTAAGAACTTGAACTGCTAGAACATTTTTTCTTGTCAAACCACATGGATAACAATAATCTGAGATTTCAAACTCTGCAGGCAATCTATTATCCTGACTGACATAGCACAAAGTAGATAAGTCTGTTAGCTTCTATCAACTGTCTACCAGTCATCAGGGGATGACTGCACAATCCCAAAGGACGATGACACTGGACATATATTATTGTCAACTAATGTTCCATGAAAGAGTTGAGCATAAAAGAATGCAATCAGCAACTTCCCAAAGAATGGGAGCAAGCGAAAACCAGATTCAAGGCCCCTAGATCTAAATCCAATGAAAGGGAAACTGATCAAAGTACAAACTTCATTACATGAACCAGGTCAATGAAAAACAGAGGAGCAAAAGAAAGTCCTAGGACCAATGCATGCAAAAACCATCAGATGTCAAGGACTTTAAGTGAGCATTAAACATGGCATTGGCATTATACTATTGTAAGTGAGAATGAAAATATTCATGTATTTGGAAAGTAGGTAAGAAATTCCTAGAAAGGAGGAATTAAATGACCAAAAATACATAGCACAAATATGGAATCACAGATGACAGAACAAAATCTTTTGCAGGAATGGAGTGGAGCAGTACCTTCGATCTGACAGATACGTGGTTTGGAGTTGCACACCATACAAATTGTGGTCTGTTCCATTTCCTATCCTCCTCCTGTTCTTCAAGATGATACTTTGGTTTTCCTTTTTTCTCACAAGGCGTGACACTTGGTTGATTCAACTTTTGTACATAACTACTGGCTACACGATTTGGTCTCGTGCTGTTTATCGGACTTTTTTACTTTTTTTACTGTTAGAATTTTGTTTGTATTATAAACAAAAAAGTTTGGTTATGGGAAAAGTAGCAACACGATTGGGTGACTTTTGTACTGTTAGACTTTTGTTTATATTATAAACAAAAATGTTTGTTTATTGGAAAAGTAGACTTTTCCCGCAAATAAACTTCTCCCATAAAACAAACATTTTATAAACAAAAGTCTAGAGTACAGGAATCCCATAAACAACAAGAGACAAAATCGTGTGCTACTTTTCCCATAAACAAACTTTTTTGTTTACAATATAAACAAAATCTAACGGTACAAAAGTCCCCGTAAACAACACGAGGCTACTTTTCCCATAAACAAACTTTATGGGAAAAGTTAGAAGTTCATGTTGTATAACTGGAAGTTAAAATTTATACAATATTCAGGTTATGTTATGCAGTTAAAAAGTTCTAATTGAAGGGTAATTGTTCAACTTTGTGTCAAAAATTCAGCGTGTAAGTCTGATAAATGACAAGCAATTTATGGCGGGATGGAGTTGAGGAGCTCAAGTAAGATTTGTTTGTGGATTAAAAGAATTTTATAACCGAAGTCTTTGGAGTAGTGCATTATTGGTGCTCTTAAACCTTGTGATATTTGGCTGTATCGTTGCTTACAAGATTTTTCTAGATGTCCATTCAGGTTACGATGGGAGAAGGAAGGTTCTTATAATTTGAGTGTTTCATATTGTATCCACTATTATAGCTTATAGCCGACTTGAAGTTTGTACTTTGATTGGTTGTCTTTGTATTAGATTTAGATCTAGAGGCCTTGAATTTTCGCTTGCTCCTCTTTTGTTCGGAAGTTGCTAATTGCATTTTTTTATGCTCAACTCTTTCTTAGAACATTGTTTGACAATGAATATATGTCCACTGTGGTCCTTTGGGGTTGTGCAATCATCCCCTAAGACATGTGTAGAAGTTTTTGGATTTGTCTTTAAGTGTTATCTTGTGAATTCATAGTTTTAACACTTTTAGAGGGAACTAATCACTTGAAATTTTATATCACCGAAATGCTTTTCTTATTTGAGCTCTCTTTCTTGCTTAGGTCCATTTTCTAATTATTATGTGCAAGGACGGACTTTTCTGCTTTCAAGATTTTAATTGAATGGACTTTTACATTTATTGACCAAACAATTGATATAATCTTGATATAACCTAAATGACGGAGATGGTCTTTATTTGGGTTCCAATCAAACCCAAATCATCTGAGTTTGATTGGAACTCAGATGATGAAGAAAGAGAGAGAGAGAGAGAGAGCGAGAGGGGGGGGGGGGGGGGGGCGGACGGGTTGATGATGGTGGGAGGAGTGACGAAGATGGTTTGGAGAGGGAGATGGAGATCAAGAGAGGAGAGAGAGACAGATATGGTCTGGTTTTGATCTGGAGAGGGAGAGGGACAATGATGGACCGTTTTGACCAAGATAGACGGTGGTGGAGGATTGATTTTGATCTGGACAGGAAGATGGCTGATCAGGAGAGAGAGGAGTGATGAAGTGGGTTTGGAAAGGAGACATAGGGCTCGTTTGGGATAGTTTCTACTTCTGGCTTTTGACAGTAAAAGAAGAGAAGCAGAAGAGAATTAAAGGCTAAAATGTTTAAATTGCTTCATTAAACCAAATTTTGACTTTCCATGTTTTCCAAGAAGAGCTTCCAAGAGAAGCTGGGTAAAGTAACTTTGGGTAGAAGAGCTTCCTAAGACAGGAAGCTCTTTTATTGAATTCAGCCAAACGGATAGCAAAATAGCTTATGGGTTCAAGAAACCAAAATAAGTTCTTCCTGATAGATCCCAAACAGGGTCATAAAGGTTTTGACCGAGATGGACGGCCATGGAGGACTTTTTGTTCTTTTTATTTTTATTTTTGTTTAATAATTTAATAAAATATTAAATTGATCTTGATCTCCCATCATCCATTTAAGATATGGATGATGGAGATTTTTTAAAAAATTAATTTTGTGTCTTAATTTTATTCTTTTTGTTATTATTTTTTATATTTATCAATTTTTAAATATATAATATTATCCATCGTTCATTTATGTTGGTAAACGATAGATATTAGAGATTGATTTCATCTTTTTTGTTTTATTTTATTTTATAAGGGTTATTATCGTTTGACTTGTGAAATTGAAAATAATATCAAAGTATTTATGACATTGAAAATAATAGCGAATGGTTTAACTATTAAATGGAATAGTAAACTAGTCAACGAACTAATAAGTTCGTTATATTGTAGGGCGAAAGGGTCTTTAGGGTTTGATGACAATAATGGAATATGGCTGGCAAACAATACGTAATTTTTTAATTAAAAAAATAGAAAAAAATCCGCTTAAAAAACAAAAAACAAAAAACAAAACAAATCAAAACCCACTCGGCTGCCCCCTTCTCTGTTCCCCCTTTGTTTCCTCACTCTTCAGTCTTCTCCTCTTCTACAACCACCATCACCACCCACCCCCCCATCAAAACTCTCCATCTCTCTCTCTTCTCTCTTCCCTCTAATTGGCATGGTCGGATTCCACGACGACGGAGTCGACCTCCTGGGGCGGAACCCTAACAAGCGGGTCGGATTCAGTATGGAGCACAGAGGTAAGGGTATCGAGGACGAGGCGCGCATGGTCGACGGAGATCTGCAGCGACTCGGCAACGATTTTGCGAGTTGACTCTCTGAGTTGAGACGAGCATTTGCTTGAGTCGAATCATGCTCTGGATTGGGTCGGTGAAGATGAGCTTCGGGATTGCGAACGGCTCCCTATGCGGATGGATAATCGAATTTGGGTTCGGAGTGACGGGTTGAACTTTCTCCACCGTCTCTGTCTCCGTCCGCGGTGGAGCCAATTCCGTTTCCTTATCCACCTCTACTTCTTCCACACTCTCTACATCAGGAGAGAAAGGGGAGAGATGGGTTTGTGACGATGGCGATGGGTGACAATGGCGATTGTGACGGTGGGTGACTAGTGGTATTTTGGATAGCGATGGATTAGGTTTTGGTGGATTGGGTGTCAGCAATGTTGATATTTTGGTTTTGGTTTTGGTTTTCATCTTGGTTGTATTGATGGTTTCGTGAGAATTATCGAACCCGCTCCGTCTGTTTTGATGAGAATCTGGTACTTAGATTTTGGGAAGTGGGTTGTGATGAGAGCGAGGGAAGATGAGAGGTTGGATCTCCATTTACGGTTTTATTTTTCATTATTTTTCAATTTTTTTGTTTTTTAATTCTTTTTATGTTTACCGCCAATCTTGATATGGATGGTGGAGATCCATCCATTTTTTATTTTTAAAAGTTTTAATATTTTTTAAAACATGTACAAAATAATCAATTAACCTTTAATTATTTTTATTTGTAAGTTAATCCCTACCGTCCATGAGACTTAGGGGATTTTTTTTTCAATTTTTTCATTATTTTTTAATTATTATCAAATAGTTATTATTATTTCAATTATTTAAAATGATAATTTATTTATTTGTTTTATATAAATTTAATTATAAATTCTTAATTTATTTATTATTATTTTTATTTTGTTTTTTAAAGGATAGTTCGATAATTTACTAATTTTTTTTTTATTTTTTTATTTTTTAATATAATAATGGTATTTTGGTCTTTTATTGTTTCTATTACAAAATCACTAAAAATATAGATGGAAATAGTTTTTAGTCGACGGTTGGGGTTTTTTGGCTAATACTTTAAAAAGTTGTGGTAATTTGAGATTATTTATCATTTAAGACGGTTTTTAGATTTTTCCCTATTATACACATTTTAAAAATTTTTTATTTTATTTGATTTGTTAAGAATATTTTAATATAAGATATAGTATAAAAGACCTTTGTGCCCTTCCATAACTAAGAGCAGCCACATTTCTCTAAGGTCTCGTTTATTACTTAGAATATGATTGGATTATTTATGTGGGATCGAATAAGATTGGATTAGATTAATTTAAAAGTTATCCAATGTTTAGTGTAATATATGATATGATTAAAAATAGTGTGTAACTACGTTTGGTAAGTTATGAGATTGGATAATATAATGCAATATCATATTTGTTACAAGTCGGGATAGGATAATAATTGAAATAATATTTTAATTATTTTTAAATGTAAAATTAAATTTGTCTCAATAAAATAAAATTCATTTATAAAATAAAAAATATATATATTATAAATTTTATTAATCAACATAAATAATTATAAAATTTAAAATGAGAATGATAATTTTTTTTTTAGTAATTTAAATCCCATTTTTCTTTACAGGATGAGTCTAGTGTGTCTTTAATTATAACTTAATTCCACAAAAAGTTGATGGTTACATGTTATTGGCGTAGAAATTGCACCAAGTTATTAACATTGATGACATGACATGTCTTGACAAATATATATGTGATTAGAAAGATAAGAAACTTATAAATATTTAACAAAAAAAATTAAATAATATCATAATAACACTAAATATACCTTTTAGGCACATATTTGAAAAATAAAAATAAAATTTGAAATACATGACTATAACTAATAATTATATAACATTACACTTTTCAAAAAATAATCATATAACATTACAAGAGTTACATATCTCTATTGAATATGGTATTAATTATTGATGCAATCAACCATAAAGTGGCATCAATCATGGATAATTACCTATATACAAAAAAACATGTCAATGGATACCAACTACTTAAAATAATGTAGTTGTGAATATTAGTAACCATCAAGTATTAGTAAATATAGTAAAAAGGTCCAAAAGCCAATTATAAGTTGCATATATTATGAACAAAAAATTAGTTTGCATAACTATTTCCACAAATAATAGATCATTCATCAAATGCACCATTAAAAAGTGATGCAATGAACTGTAACTTCTTCTTCTTATCAACAAGTGCCTTAAAAGTCTTTACAATTACTGGTTTCTGCATAACTATTTCCAAAACATGTATGTGATCCAAGAGCGAAAGTTGCATTTTTCAAAAATTAACAACTAGTTTTTCATTTTCAGTTACCTTGTTTGTGAATACTTGACAAAACTTGTCTAATATGTCATTTGTTTTGTCAATTGCCTCATTTAGCACATTTGTAACTTGAACAATATTTCGACCTATTAGATTTCCAAATCTAGACCTTTTTCTACTTAAAGGTTGAGATGAAGGTTGATTCATTGATTGGTTATAATCGGTTTGGTTACCTAACATAAGAGAAAATTTTCCAAACATCTCAACTTCATTTTTAAAGTTGTCATTCATTTCCATATCTGTTACTATGTTATCTGAAGTATATATTGTTTTTCCAGTAGCACGCTTTTTTCCAAAAATGTTTTCCAATGTTTCATATAGGGAAAAAAGTTTATCTCTCAATCCTTTTGCCTATTTATGACGTTGCAAAAAAAAAAAAAAAAAAAAAACTCATTATAATGTTAAATTATGTCAACAAAACCAAAAAAAAAAAAAATGTTGTGGGTATATTTGGGACCATGTAAATGGGTTGGTAAAAGCCTAAGGAACTTATCCAATTGATTGATCTAGTAGATGAAGGCTTAATTTGCCAACACCCAGTTCGTACAAACAAGCTCATAGTTTGTTAATACAGTTCTCAGGTCACTGATCAGTCACAATCTAGTTCGTCTTATGTCAAGCTCGAGATCGTTCAAGGCAAGCTCCAGTTCGCAGATCGAAACACTCGTTAAGAGAATTTTCCAAAATGGCAATAGCCCAAATTGAGGAGTCAACCACCAGAATCGAAAATAAATTCAAGTTCTTATGTCGTTAAAATCAATCTCTGATATGACGAAATCTATTCTTGATATGGTGAAAATCGATTTTGGAAATGTAATTAATGTGAAATTCTTTCCTATTTTAATTGTATTCAAATTGTAACGCCCTACACTATAAATAAGGGCTGAAATTTCATTGTAAAGAGACAACACTTAATAATATACTGTGACTCTGCCAAAATAATCAGAGAACACAATCATGGACGTAGACACTATTTTGGCTGAACCACGTAAAAATCACCAATCAAATACTATTCTTCCTCTTTCCTTATTTCTTATTTGCTTTTATTTCTCTTTAATTGCAGAAATTGGGCTTAGAAATTCAGTCAACCAAATTCAGACGTCAACATCTTGGCGTTGGAATGAGAGTCTAGACTGTAATTTTTTAGAGTTTTTGACAGCCATAACAAGAGGAAAAACAATTAGAAGTTCTGACGCGACGGCTGACCAACCAGAAAGGCAAATGGATCAACAACAACATGATGTCCAGCTAATGGAAGATGCAATCATGCCCATGGCAGTCACATCTCTTGCCCTCGCAATTGATGCTATTGTGGGGATGCCTCCCCTACCCCATCGCTAACCAGTACCGATAGTCCCTACGACCTAGGGGCTACAGGCGTGGCACCAACAGTAGAAAACACTGGAAGATATCGTGCAATAGCTTACAGATGCAGTCAGGGTGCTGGCACAGGCCCAAGCCCAAGCCTAGAAAGCACCCAAACCTGAGGTTGCTGCTCCTAAAGAAATTTACCAACACCAACGAGAGGAAGTACCAGACCCTGAAGGACGTATCAGAGAAGTGTTGCAACCTGTTGTTTGATTTGTTTCTCCAATCTATGTTCGAGAGCTGGAGGTCGCCAAGCTCGTGAAGAGGATGAGGTAGACATTCAACGACGTATGAAGTCGCACCTAACTAGCGGTTCATAAAGGGCTAGTTAGGGATACAATCCAGAACGTTGTTCACCAAGTCACAAGCTAGGGAGAGGCCATTGACATCCTTACCCAAAGATAGAAGAGCTCATTCAAAGAGTTCAACAACTTGAAGCACGACCTGGTGTCTCAAACCATCATGATCAATATGAGGAAAAAGCCACATTCATTAGGGAGATTGAGACATAGTCTCTTCCTCACAGATTCAAGGTCCCCAATGTTCCTCAGTACAGGGGAGATAACGACCCTTATGATCATCTGGACGCATTTAATGTCTAAATGGATCTCCAGACGGACAATCCGTTGGTAAAGTGCCGTGTTTTTCTAGCCACTCTAGGAACATTCCATGGAATTGGTTCAAGAGCCTCCCAATTCGCAGCATAGATAGTTGTGAGAAATGTCAACAAAAATTCATCAGCCAATACCGACCTCTGTGGTGGCAGTTTGCGCCATCTTGTTACCTCACCACGGTCTTCTAATAACAAAATGACTCGCTGAAAGATTACATTATCAGGTTCAGACACGAAGTCACCAATGTGGAGAACCCTTCAAATGAAAGCATCCTGACTGCAATCTCAACTGGGCTTCGCAAAGATAGAAAACTTTATGAGAGCATTTAAAAATCTCCAGTGAGAAACTTAGGCGAGTTTTACAAGCGAGCTGCCAAAGAGATTAGATAGGAGGAGACCTTCGGCCCTAAGAAGTCTAACTAAAAGGATGAAACAGACAGTTCTAATCAATCGAAGAAAAGAAATAATAGTGGGAATGGAAGTGAAGGTTGGAATAATGGCTCAATCAATCAGGTAGCGAAGAAGGCCAGGAATGAGTCCAAAAATGAGCGACCTCAGCATCAAGGTCGTCATAATAGCTACAGCATCCTATGGGATGCATCGGACAGGATATTTGCAACAGAGAGGAATAGGGAAGACTTTGGGAAACCTAATACCATGAAGACCCTTGTTAAGTTCAGAAACAAGAACAAATTTTTTATCTATCATAATAAGGTTGGACACAACACTTCAGAATGCTGGGAGTTAAAGGACGTCATTGAGAATCTAATCAAGATAGGTTGTCCGAGAGACTACGTGGTGCAATCAGCAAACCCATGACCTCAAGAGCAACGACCTCAACAACCACAACAGCGAGCTCCCGAACAAGAACCTACGATAAGGATCATCTTCACCATGCACGATGGCCCTCACATCGCAGATGTTGATTTACACTGAATGATTTGTGATTCAATTTTTGAAAGTCAATAAAAGCTTCAAATTTCTTATAATACTTTGATCATGAGTGATTGCTCTATTAATTCCTTTGCTAAATTATGAATATAAAAGTGAATAGCGATTTCTCCGCTAAGTTTCTCTTTGGAAAAATTTTATTAAAAATTACGCTGTTAGCTGAGGTTTGGATCTACTGGACAACTCAATAAAATTACGCTATTAGCTGAGGTTTGGATCTACTGGACAACTCAATAAAATTACGCTATTAGCTGAGGTTTCGATTTACTAGACAACGCAATTAAATTATATTGTTAGCTGAGGTTCCGATCTACTGGACAGCTCAATCAAACTACACTATTAGCTGAGGTTCCGACCTACTGAACAGCTCAATCAAATTACGTTGTTAGCTGAGGTTCCGACCTACTGGACAACTCACTAAAATTTGCTATGTTAGGCGAGGTTACGACTCCTTACATAGCTCGACAGAATATCACCATGATAAGCGATGTTACAACCCCTTACATAGCTTGAAAAATATATAGCTATGGCAGGCGAGGTTTTGACCCCCTACATAGCTTGAAAAGGCACCGCTATAGCAGACGAGGTTCCAACCCCCTGTATAGCTTGCCAAAGCATCGCTATGGTAGGCGAGGTTACGACCCCCTATATAACTCGACAAAATACAGTTATGACAAGCGAGATTCCAACTCTCTGCATAGCTCAAAAAAGCATTGCTATAGCAAGTGAGGTTTTAACTCTCTACATAACTTGCCAAAGCATCACTATGGTAGGCGAGGTTACGACCCTCTATATAGCTTGACAAAATACAGTTATGGCAAGCGAGGTTCTAGCCCCCTGCATAGCTCACCAATATTTCACTATGGTAGTCAAGGTTCCGACCCACTACATAGCTTGCAATAATTTTATTATGTTTCGCTGGCTTAAATTTTTGAATTAAGTTATAATCTGCGAGCTACAATTCATCAAGATCAACAATCTTCTAAGTTCTTGTCAGGATTTATTATCATCAACATATACATTTATACATTCATCATTGTTTCTCAGTTCGCAGAAAATTCAAATACTTTAAATACTTAAAAAAATGAATGCAAAACAAGACACAAGATAACATTGAAGTGAAACAAGTCAATTTCATATAAACTTCACAAAAAGCAAAAATCGGTTCAACAATAATATCCTCAAAACAAGGTTGAAATGTTCATTATAATTAAGCTTGCTAAACGAGATGAATATAGGATTGTGATGAAAAATTCTAAAGAAAAAGACTCAGACTACATGGGAGTCATATCCTGAAGGACTGATTCAATAGGAGCTGCATCATTGAAAATTGCACCTAGAGGCTCTGCGACTTGAGCTATCTGATCACGAGAGGTCGCATCCGGGAGCTCAATATTCTGAGGAGCTGAATCTGGAATAGCTGAGGATCGGGTGGCTCGCTTCTTATACTTCTTCACCTCAGCAACTGCCTCTTCGCTAAAAAACGAGAGGTCCAATTCGGGATGAACCTTCCACAAAGTAAAGAGGAATAGACTGGAGGTCTCTGATTTTGCCTCCTCTCTAGCATTGGTGACCTACACTTCGGCTTCCTCTTTAGTTCTGGCAATCTTCTCTTTGGCAAGTGTGAGCTCTCGCTCAACCTCCTTCACTCTTTTCTCCGCGGTCTCCGCTTGATGCATGACCTTCTCCAACTCTTTTTCACCCTTGAGAAGTTGGGCGGTAAGATGTGACCTCGCAACTACGTAAGCACCTTTTTCACGAGCTATAGCATCCTCAACTTTCTTTCTAGCCACCTTAACATTTAACAGCCTGGCTTGAAAAACTTGTTTTGATCTCTTTCCCTTCTTAGCCTCTGCAGTCATGAATGAGAGCTAGTTCTTTAACTTCTTTTGCTCGTTTTCCAACTTACTTTTCTTATCCTCAAAAGCTAAAACTTCTTGTATCTACTTCATCGCCCTATTGCGACCTAAAATGCAGCAAATTAATATTTAAACCAAGGAAGCAAGGAAGCAAAAAAGGTAAAGGTAGTATAGATTACCAGCTGCCCGTGACGAGCTATGTAGCCAGATAGGCCATCACCCCATAAGCTTTTCTTTTCTAGGTGCTTGACATGGGTTAATAAGATCTCAGGCAAGTTATGGAGAAGAGTGTTCAAATAGATTCCATCTGGCCCGCCTTCAGATTGTGCCCTGGTTTGTGACTCAACCCTTCTCTCCGCAATCTTGGGCTGCTTACCCTTATCCATTTGTCATTGCTTAGTTGGAGGAAGATTAAGCACCGATTTTCTTTTTATTCCCCCACTCGAAGCAGCTTGAACCTTACAAGTAAGAGCTCTTACTTGCTCACTATGAACTTCAATCACATTTGGCTGTGAGGTGGGGCCTTGGCTGAAGGAGGATCCGAACCCGGTGTCGAAGTGGTCGCTTCAGTAGTAGCGACTAGAAGAGTTACGGGCTGATCAGGTCCATCTGGTTAGGGCCTTTGGAAAGCGAGCTTTACCATCTCTGTAGCTCGTTCAGGGATAGGAATTAGAGTCTATTGAGGGATTGAGACAACCTCTACTTCATCAGCAGCTTCGAAGAAGGAGACGAGCTCAAGTTCACCCCTACTTTTGATGTCCCTCTTATTGTTCTGAAGCTCGCTGTTAAGAGAATGGGCTAACCGGTGGACCTTGAGGAGTTTGTCATCAAACGCGTTATTAATTCTCGTCTCATTTGAATTCGCAAGCTTCTTGAGAATCTCGACCTCCTCATTAGTAGGAGCTGCCCTATCTCCTATAAAGTTTGCAAAGTAAAAAGAAGAAGAGTAAAAAAAAAAAAAAAACTACTATAACTCGCAAGAGGCTTGTGCTATCTAACTACCTGGGCTAAGGATGAAAGAGAAATTATAGAGTTTTCTGAGTGAAGGGCAAGAAATGTAAAACCAGCTTGATTTGTAATCTACTACATTAGATTTGCCATTCGTGCCGCCCTGAGGCAAGAGACTCTTATAGCTCATTTTTCGAACAGCGAGATAATAGATCTCATCTCGCATTCCATCTCTCATGCCACCAACGCTCTTGATACTATAAAGATGACAGAGGATTTTAGAGTTCGGAGGTGGAAGGTCGTTTCTCACGAAGACTAATGTCAAGGAGGTAAGTTGAAGGTATGAGTTAGGGGTAAGCTGGAAAGGGCTAAGCTCTAATTTATTTAAAAGGTCGATAAGATAGGTAAGGATTGGAAATCTAAGCTCATGCCTAAGGTGGTGAGTATTGACAATAGCAAACCCCTTAGGCGGATAGGCTTTATAGTCGTCAGATATGAATGACAAGATACGACAACCCTTGGGAAGACGGAATTCTAAAGCTATTCCCCCCAACTCATTATATCGTATCTTTGAAGCATTGCGAATAAACACTTCACGGGCTCGCCGCTCTACAGTGTACTAACGAATTAGTGTGGGGTCAGTCCGAGCTGTGAACCCTTCAGCGACCTCACCGCTTGTAGAGGTTACTTCTCCTGCATCATAAACTGCCCCTGAACTGAGCTCTTCCGAGCTGAACAAGTCATCATCCCCTACTTGGTGTGATCGGCGTCTACGACTTGAAGACATCTACATATAAAAGGGAACAGTTTGGTCGCTACAAGTAGACCATGCCTAAAAGTCTAAGTTTTCTAACAAGAGACTTCCTAGTCTACAAGTCATAAACGCCACACACATATATATGTAATTAAGTTATGAGGGGGCTCGACCTACAGACAAACGACCTACGAGCTAATGACCTACAAGTATATCATCCTACAGCTCATATACAAAAGTGTCGCAAATATTAAATAGTTCGCAAATAGTCTGCTAACAAGATCAAATCAACAAGAAATGAAAAGTTACAAACATTCAACATCAAGAACATGAAGAATGCAGACCAGTCTCAGATCCAAAAAATACAATGCAAACACAATGTGTATAAAACTAGAAACCAAAAAACTCGAAAATCAGTTATGAATACTTACTGTAAATACTTGTTTAAGGACGAAGAGTTTGAACCTCAAGGATATGGAATTCGAGAAGAACTGGTGCAAGGAAGTAAGATGAAAGAAAAAAGGAGAAGAAAACGATTCGGCGGTTGAAGTTGAAAATGGCAAAATGAGAAAGAAAATGAAAGTGCTCCACTTATACATATAGACGCGAGATCCAAACTCTAACCGTTGGATTTGAGGGCTACTTAACCACATTAAATCTAATGGTACAGCACGAGATGTGACTTTTGCCATCATAAGCTGTTAGTTGAGAAACGTGCATATTAAATACACATGGCACGAGACGTGTTGTGTTGTAGTTACTTAAAGAGTCGTCATATGTCGAGTGATGGGACAGATTTGTAAAGGTGTGGGATAACCGGATGTGATGCGTTAGCTTTTATCAGTCAGCTTTGAACTCCCAGTCCACAGATCATACTAAGAGCTAGAGGGCTAATGTTGTCAGTATATTTGGGACCATGTAAATAGACTGATAAAAGATCAAGGAACTGATCCAATGAATTGACCCAGTAAATGAAGGCTCAGTTCGCCAACACCCAATTTGCACAAACGAGCTTGTGGTTTGTTAATGCAGTTCTTAGGTCGCTAGTTAGTCACAATCCAGTTCGCCTTATGCCTAACTCGAGGTTGTTCAAGGCAAGCTTCAACTCGCAGATCGATGTGCCCGTTAAGGGAATTTTCCAGAATGGTAATAGCCCAAATTGAGAAGGCGTCAACCACCAGAATCGGAAATAAATTCAAGTTCTTATGTCGTTAAAATCAATCCTTGATATAGCGAAATTTATCCTTAATATGACAGAAACCAGTTTTGGAAGTGTAATTAATGTGAAATTCTTTCCTATTTCAATTGTATTCAAACTGTAACACCTCACACTATAAATAGGGGCTAAAATTTTATTGTAAAGAGACAACACTTAATAATATACTGTGATTCTGTCAAAATAATCAGATAATATAGTCGTGGATGTAGGCACTATTATGACCGAACCACATAAAAACCACCATGCAAATACTATTCTTCCTCTTCTATTCTTTCTTGTTTGCTTTTATTTCCCTTTAATTGCAGAAATTGAGTTTAGAACTTTGGTCGATCAAATTCAGACGTCGACAAAAAAAAAAAATATTTTTGAAAAGTAAGCATCATCTCTACATATGAATTTCATGTTTCATTACTATCAATTTCAATGCACTTTCTTTCATGGTTCCAACCAAACCCACTGGTTTTCCTGATGTCATATATCACTCCATAATCTTTCTTCCAACTCTTCACCTTTGACTCAATGTGAGGGCTAACTCTCAAACCATAATTCGGTAGAATATTTGCTAATCATGCTTCCATAATTTTAAATGTTCCAGCTTTAAAAGAACCATAATCTACACGATCTCCACTTGCTACAATTTCATCTAGGATACCTAATAAAACCTCTTCTTCTTCTTTTGTCCACACATGTCTACTTGCTCTTTTATCTTGCTCATTTGCTTGGCTAGAACCTCCAACATCCATTCCTACACACACATAGCCACAATACAAATAAAAGAAACCAAACTATTATGTATCCTTACAAATAAATTGTAATTAAACAAAGTAAAAAATAACTAAAAGCTAAACATAACATAGTAATATCAAACTAATATAAAACATATATACATTCAAACATAATCATGTAATCGATTGATAAATAATCTATGTTAAAACAACAAAATTATGTACTTAAATAATATATAGTAAGAAGATATATAAAAAGATTATGTATTAGTACATAAAATCCAAAAGTCACACATAAAAATCTAAGTACAAAAATATTTGCAAATCAAGATTAAGTAGATCAATTTCCTCTCCATCCATTAAACATTTGCATTGCTAAGTTATCTCTCCATGTTGTCAATTGCGGAATTGAAGACACTTGTCCAATGACATCATTATCCCTTCATCCTCATTGAGTTCATTTAGCTCTTGCTCCATCGGATCAATTGACATTTCTCTTCTAATAAAATTATGTAAAAGACAACATACAACTATGATTTTACATTGCGCTTTTATACGATAATAAGATGGACTCCGTAACATTGCCCAACGTAATTTTAGTAGTTCAAAAGAACGTTCAATTATATTTTGTGTTGATGAATGCTTCATGTTGACATATTCTTGATGATTAACTGGGGCACAACCAACTCTCTATTTAGATAAATGATACCGTGTTCCTCTATATGGTGCTAGAAATCCTTCATCATTTGAGTATCGACCATCCACAAGGCAATAACAACCTAATATTCACAAAAATTTTAAGAAAAATTTAAAACAAAATTTATTTGGATAACTATTGGTATACATCCTTTTTTTTTTATAGTAATAATTTTATTAATTCTTACCAGTGAGAACTTTCAATCCAACTGATTTAGATAATACATCTCAAAGTACTCTAGAATCTGAAGTTGAACCTTTCCATCTCGAGAAAACAAATGTGAACATCATATCCCTAGAACAAGCACTTAATACATTTGTTGCAATTTCACATTTTCTTGTTCTCAATCGTGGTTTGTCAACTTCAATAGATGCACTCTAATATATATCTCCTCCAAAACCCCCAAACAATTCTATAAATAAATCATAATGTAAAGGCAATGTATGATGAGAACATAAACTAAAATTAGTTAAGAGTTATATGTATTACTTACCTTAAACCATTTTCATCTTTCATCAGTGCAATTTTCAGGCACGGGAGTTAATGAAACTAATAGATCATTGTGTAGTTGTAAAGCTACACATAAAACTGAATTAAAGTATCGACTAATTGTCTCCCTAAATCTATGAAACCTATTTTGAATGGTTCAATTTTTAACATGGTGGGCAAGTATATGTAAGAATATTCCTCAATAGAAACCAAAACATTAGTCTTCAACCTTTTAGTGTTACTAAGCAATTCATATAGTATGGCAAAAGTTCTTCTATCCATCCTTCATTGATGGATACACTTCATATCATTGTTGCTAATTACACTATTTATATAATCAAGATGAGTTGAACGGTTGACAAACGTACGGTCACTTAACAATCGTCTTTTGTATTGATATTCTGCCATATCATGTATAATTGAACACATTGCGAGCATATACAATCTTGTAAATGTAATAGTTGTACAACTATGAACAAGATAGTATCTTCTTGATCCATGTCATCCATAACTAGTTCATGAAAAGAATAAGCATTTGGCATTCATTTAGACAAAAATACAATTTCAATAATTAAAGTGTGTCTCTATCATTTCATAAGCTTCTCTAATAAGTAGTCACATATAAAATTAAATTCGTAGAGTAAGTTTTTGAAAAACAAGCACACTAATACTATTTAATTGAATGAATAAAGTAATATCAATTAACTTAAATCAGTAAAAAATTTCAAAATATACTAGACATTTGTAATGCATATTATCACGAACATTGTCTGCTCAAGTACTGTTATTTGACATATATAACTAATTACATGTAATCTCATTCCGCATGGTCTTCTATCAGTGACTTTATGGTGTGTGCTATGTTGCTCAATACATAATCATAACAAAAAGCACAAACACATCTAAACAGATTCCTTTGGTTGCCTCCAAACATGCAATATCGAAAGAATTAATAAGATGTTATATTTCAGAATTAGAACTAATCTAGAACTCCTTATATATACAAGGTCCAATTATTTTTCATTAACCAAAAAAAAAAAAAAAAAAAGCCATCCTACAAACAAATCTAAAGAAAATCTTGTAAAACATATAGTCTTTTAACTGCTAAAGCTGACAAGATAATCTACGAGTACATACAAGCTTAAGTTTGCATCGTAATAAACAACTCCATGACTTTTTTTGTTATACATAATCTCTGCAACAAGTAGGAAAAAAAAAAACTGTTTTATACATGATTTTATGTCATCGAGGTTATTATAGCTTTCTGTTTTTTGTGAAATGAAAGCATCTTCCTTTTTGGTCTGAGACAATGAACAAGTCATACTTCAATGTCCTGGTTACTAAATTATTTTCTATACGAGAATTGCTACTATTACTATTAAAAGTCATGGCTCAATTATCTATATATATATATATTTAAATACAAATACATACAGAAAAGGTGAACTCAAATTAAATTCAACTTTTAATGGTGATAGTGGGAGGCAGATTAACGAAGTCACAGACAAAAACAATGAAGGTTTCATATTTTTAACAAATTTAACATCATCATTATCTCAGACTTCAGTGAAAATAGCTTAATCCAGATGCACACAAAGTAAACAACATGCCTAACAACTTCCAAAATAGTACCAATCAATCAATAACCCACCACACCCCAAAATTTTACATAAACAAACAACAAACCCATAAATTGAAAGATAACATAGAAAACTAGGGCATGACTTCAGCTGATTTTTTATTCGATGGTTGAGCAAGAAATCCCAAGTAGTGATCTAGGTTATTGAAAAAAAAAAAAATCGAAGAAGATGGCAGCAACTCACCATAAACTAATTGTGTTCCTAACGAAAGAGGAAGTGGAGGTCACAAAGAGAAAGAAGAGGTTTGTTCTTGAGGTGAGAGAAGCAAAGTGAAGAGTTTTTGTATCAGATATGAAAGGATTGGTTGGGCTAGATAAAATTGTGAAGAGAGATGAGATTATTTTTTAACCATGGTCTTTAATGGGTTAAAGTTCTCCCAACCTAATGGGATAAAATAAGAGTAGGATAATTTTGTGAAAACCAATTTGGCCCCACCAAACATGGGTTTGGATAAAAAATTAGTCCAAACCCAGTCCCATCCTAGGTAACAAACAAGGCCTAGTAGAATTGTTAATGGTAGGGTATTGTTTGTTAATTTAATTAAATTACAAGGTCTAAAATAGCTAATTATAAAACTACAAGAGCTTTTTTTTTTTTTTTTTTTTTTTTGTTATTAGAGAATAAAAGTTGGGTTACCAAGGATCATAGCGCAAATTCTGATAATGATATGACTAATAAGATTCTGAATTTCATAGTTCAAAGAAAAATAACAATAAAAATAAGATTTGAGACTTTTAATTTGTAGTTGATAGCAGCCTTGTCGCATAAAATAGCAAGAAAGCAATCGTTTGGACTTTTGATCCTAACTAAGAAAAGCACGACCGTTTGAAAACAAAAATAATGGCAGCAAGAATGACAATACTAATGGCATTATTATCAATGTTCCAAAACTTGCTACTCGACCGGCGAGGTAGCGAGCAGCGAGTACTCGGGGAGTACTCGATTTGACCATCGGTCAACGGTCAATCTGTTGACTGACGGTCAAACCCGGTCAAACCTATAAAAAATAAAATTTAAAAATTTTATGTATAATTAAAATATAATCATATGACCACAAAAACCCTTAAAATTTATCTCATGCAATCTCTAAAGCCACTTTAACATAATTACATAATTACAACCTTAAAAAAAAAAATTAAAAAAAAAAGTCGAGACCGAGTCGGGCCGAGTCGATCCAAGTATTATGCCAAAACGGCGCTGTTTTGGCGTGCCAAAACGACGCCGTTTTGGCAAAAGAAATTAAAAAAAAAAAAACCCGAGTTGGACCGAGACCGAGTTGGGCCGAGTCGACCCGAGTTGGCCCGAGTTGGGCCGAGTTTCTACAGAAACCGAGTTAAACCCCCGAGTTGGGGGTTCTCGGCTCGGAACTCGGCCGAGCGGCGAGAACTTGGCCAACTCGGTCGAGTTTTTAAACAATGATTATTATACATATATATGTATATATAGAGTTGAGCACCTTACTGGTTTGACAAGATTATTTATCAATAATAATTATTGGATTGGTTGTAAGGGTAATTATTAAAGAATATCCAAAAATTATTATTGATGCATAACCTTACTTAATCAATAAGGTAGTTAAACCTATATATGTAATGTTGTTGTATTGATTTGGTTTTGAAGAGGTAGTTAAACCTGATGGATTGAAGAGGTAGATTTGGTTTTGAAGTTCTGAGTTTAATGTGATTTGAGGTTTGATTAGTTGTGTTGATTGGTACAAAAAGTTGTGATTGGATTGAGGATGGCGCCTATGGAAAGGAAATAATGCCATAAGTATTGTCATTCTTGTTACCATAATTTATATTCCTTTTGAGCTTTCTTTCGTTGATGTCTAGCCCACGCACACACCCCAACACTTCGCTAGTCCAATTTCCATTGGTCTATAATGTCACGTAAATCATATTGCTCATTTGTCACGTTAATTCTATATATATTTCATGTTATCAATTTATTTATCTTATCTTTTAGGATTTGATTAACTTATTGGTTTGGATAAAGTTATCCAATAAATTTATAACCATTAAATGATTTACAACCAAATCCATGGTTATTATTGAATAATCTTAAAAATATAATAAGTTGTATTGATTGGTAGCTATTGATCTAGTTTTGTACCATTGATTTTTATTATAATTTTTTTTAATTGATCAATAAAACATAGAGGAAATATAATATAATCTTAAATAAATAAAATCAAATAAAAGGTTGTTAATGAAAATTTCAACCGATTGCTTCATCTGATTTATAAAGATAAGGGAACATCCTAAAAAAACAACATGATGTATGAGAATATGTCTATTTTGAAATCCACTATTTCATATTTATCCGAAATACTACTTGACATTAACATAAATATCCAAATATCCTCTGGAGGCGTATAAAAGGAAAACAATGTCCTTGACGGTTACATATTTCGTTAGATTGACATAGTTGACCATTTAACTCCAAGAGCAAAAATGGAAAAAAAAAATCAAAAATTAATTAAAATATAAAAAATAAAAATAAATGATATTAAAAATAAAATAAAAAGTATATATTTTCTCTCAACAGTTAACTCTCTCTTGCTTCTCTTTATCTCTCCTCTTTTCTCTCTCTATCTTCGACGGTCCTTTTTCTTTCTCCATCTCCGATAGTGGCTTCTTGATGGTGACAACAGTGTAGAGGCAACGATAGTAGCAAGTCTCCACCGTTGGGTCTCCAACCGTGGGGACCCGCCACTTTTTTTTTTCTTTTTTTCTTTTTTTTTCCTAATGATTGGCTTTGTTTTTGTTTTTGTTTTTTTTTTTTAATTTTTAAATGGTATTTTGTCGATAATTGTGGGAGTTTGATGATTGTATTTATGGGAGATTGATGATAAAAAATCTGGGTTGATGTTAAAAGTGTAGGGCTGATGATAAGAGTAGAGGTTGATGATGATGATGTTTATGGCTTGGATCCAATTTGTTTATTAATTTTTTTTAAAATTTTTTAATTAACTTTTTATTCATTTATATTTTTTATTTTAAAATAATATTTTATAATTATTATATTTTTAATAAAAATCTTAGGGGGTAAAAGAGTCTTTTTACATGTTTTTTTTTACTTTTCTGTCAATTAGAAAACAGTAGTGAGATTTTGGATAAAAATAAAACAATGGATGGGAAAAAGATATTGTTTCATATGTTAAGTAGTTTTTTTGGAATTTTCCCTAAAAATAATACAACATAAAAGCAAAGAAGTCCAATTCCAATATAAAATTGTTAACAAGTCATATGGTCCAAGTCTCATAATCAGTGCCACTAAAAACATTTGCCTAGTTCTTTCTGTGTATGGTGACATGTATAAAAAAAAAATGTTATAACAAATAAAATAATATGCATATGTAGGGGATATAATATAATTCCGGAGGATGAAATAGATATAGTAAATCTAACATGACTATTTTCTTCGAGCGATTTATTGTTTTTAACCAAATAAAAAGAAAACTTTTGTTTTACCTAGCTTTTTTTTAAAAATTGTTTTTGATCTCTCAAACAAATTGTTTTCATTCTATAGCCAAGATTACGAAACTACACTTAAGTTAAAATCATCCAATTGTCCTAACCTGAAATTACCAAAATAGACTTCTTCTTCCTAACAACAACCTCTTCTCTACTCCATCATGGTTTTTTTTTCTTCCATTTACCATTGTAGTCAAAAAACAAACCTCCTAGTAAAGGATTTTTCATTGAAGTTTTTTAGTCCATTGAAGGTTTTTTATCCATTCAAGTTTCATCTATTAATGGTTTTAAAGCTTATTCTTCCATTCAAGTAATTTGAGTTTTGAAGGTAATGTATATATTTTTGTTGGTTGGTTTTTAGGTTGTTTTGTTCAAATTGCAAACTAAAGACTTTAAGAGTAATTTGGTTATGATATATATTATTCGTAAGGTAGAGAAGTAATTTTTGTAAAATATGTGACGAAATCAGTTTTTTATTTGACCAAAAACACTAATATCAGTTTTTTAGACAAGTGAAAACCGATTTAAGCACAAAATCGATTTTTCATTGGAATTAAAAATCGATATCGATTTTTCATTTCTAATGAAAAACTGATTTAATCAAAATTTCTATATTTTTAATATTTGTTGTGTTTTGGATGTTGTGCATTGAATTTTAGTGTTATATGTGGTTATATATGATTGTATTTTGCTCTATTTGGTTGGAGAGTGTTGTGAGTATGTAATAAATCCATGAAACGGGTTTTTAGTGGACTAAATAACCGTACCGGTTTTTTGGTCTTAAAAACTGAGTTAGACAATGGTAGCATAATTTTGATATTTCTTGTGTTTTTTATGCTGGGTATTGATTTGTAATATTAGATTTGGTTCAATATAATTGTATTTTGTAATGTTGACCTATTGGAGTGAGACTAATTTATTAATATTCATTGAATTTATAGGAATGGCTCAAGAAATGATTGTAATAAACATCAACAGAAAGTGAAATGGATCTAACTACGTTGAGGGTGAGTCAATCATTTGTGAGGTCCCCAAAGATAATAGTTTTTCATCGTTGGTGGATGTTATGTACAAAGAGACTGGCATTGATAAAAAAATGTGGAATATCCGTATATATTATTTGCTACAAAGTATGACAAATGGTCAAGTTAAAAAGATACGCATCATATCTGATCTTGGTATGGTTGGTTTGATGGCAATGAAAAATATTGATGTTAGAGAGATTTATATCAATAAGATTGCGATAGATTTTTGAGGTGAAATTAGTAGGTGTACCATCCTTCCATATGTTACCGATTCAATACCAGACACAAGACATAACGTGGCAGATATGGATAGACCAGTATATTCCCATATGGTTGAAAGTCGATTTTATCTCACTTCAAGTATTGGTAGCAATCAGGTTGATGCTTCTATCGTCCCATTTATATCTTCAGAAAGTCTCATTTGCGACTTTAATAATAACTATATGAATGATGCTAGTGATGATGAAGATCGGGATACAGATGATGATGGTGATGGGGCACGAGATAGTGAAGAATAGCAAACTTGAGATAACGATGAAGAGGAAACTCCATTTGATGATGTCATTGAGGATGAAAGGTTTCTAGAAATAAGATTTTCATGTTAAAGATTTCAGAGCAATCCTTCACAACCATATCGGATTGTTCTTGATATAGAACTGGGTAATATTGAGACTACTTCAAGCATTGTGTCAATCGTCTACCAATGTGGTACATTGTATAAAGGTACATTTTTTAATAGTAAACAAGAAATAAGTACAACCATTGGAGGATATGCTCTAAAAGCTAAATTTGAATATCGAGTTAGATGTTCAAACACAGAGCAATTTGAGGCTGGTTGTAAGAATAAGAGTTATAGTTTTATAGTTTGTACAAGATGTAGAAAGGGTAGTTTAATGTGATTTATGTTGAAATATGTAGCAGAACACACGTGTCATCAAGTAGCCATGGAATCATACATAAAGAGTGTGAAGGCTATTATCATCGAAAAATTGTATGAGGGAAAGCAAGGGAGAGATATTTATATATCTAATTTGATCGAAGAAATGTTAGAATAGTATGGCGTGCGGATCTTGTACAGTAAAGCTTGGAAAACTTTACAATATGCAAAGAAACTAGTATTTAGACAAGCGGATGAGTCATATCAACAACTTCTATCATACTTTGAAATATTAAAACTATTAAACCCCGACACAATGACAACAATTAAAAGGGATGAAAACAACTCATTATTGTATTTGTTCATTGCACTTGGAGTTTCTATTAAAAGTTTTCGGTCTTACATGAGACTAATTGTTGCTATTGATGCAACTTATTTGAAAAGTGATATAAATGAGTGATTTTTTTTGTTGCATGCAAAGATAGGTGAAGATGATTTATCCTATCACTTTTGGATTTGCTAATGGAAAGTCAGACCGTTCATGGACTTGGTTCTTAAAAAGAATATGAGAGGTGATCTATGTGTCAGACGATTTACTTATTGTATCCGATCATCATAAAAACATATCGAATGAGATGAAAGTAGTTTTTCCTGAAGTCTCGCACATGTTGTGTTTTTCTATTTGTGGCAAAACTTTAAACAACATTGGAAAAAATGTTCGAATGTAGAAAATGCATTTTACAATACAATAAACAGTTATGTGCCCCATGATTGCAATAGAATATTGAAAGAAATTCGGGTGTTACGTCCAAAAACACATGAAACTTTGGTTAAGGCTGGAGTGAGCAGGTAGTCACGGGCATATTGTTAAAAAAAAAAAAGTTACGAAATAATGACCACCAACATTGCAAAGTCTCTTAACAATTGCATAACACAAGCACGTCGTTTGCCAATAACAACTGCATATGAATATATGAGAAATATGCTACTGAGATGGCTTAATAATAGACATGTTATTGCTGAGAAACTCATAACTTATGTTACCACTGTTGCATATGATCATATCATGTTAGCAAAAAATTTATTGATATCGTAATATACATCTCATTATAGAACCGACCATGTACAGCGTTATGTATCTTAGCAAATATGATGCAGTGGTTGATATTCAAGTGAACACATGCAATTGCTTACAGTGGAACCTAGATCAGTCGCCATATGTTCATGCATGTATTGTAGCCAGGGATAGTAATTGTACATTGTTACTTTTGGTATTTAATGTCATATCATAACACTTAAATTTGTTATACATGTTAGGTTCAAGGACATCAATTGTGATACAATTTGCAATCAGTATTATGGTATAGAGTGACTAAAAGCTACACATGCTTGTTCGATCAATCTCGTCCCTAAATTGGTTAGTTGGAATGTTCCTGTGGAAGTTAGAAACATGATTGTACAACCACCCGTAGGAAAAAGACAAGCAAGTATGCCGAAGAAGGTTTGAATTCTTTCAAGTGGGGAAGCTTGTCGTATGAAAAAGTGTGAAAAATGTGATCAAATGAGACATAATCGACTTCATTGCCCTAATTACCTTACAACCACCAACAGAGGGATGAGGAACTCCCATGGATCGTGTATCTAGTGTCCTCGTCCTCATTCCAACATTTCCTTTCATAAGCACATCAAATAAGAATCGATGTGATCTGAGCTCTACTATTGGTTCTCGTCCTCGAGGGTTCGCAGCATGTCTGGTATCACCTACTACCCACAATGATCAATCGCATGCCTAAAATTAAAAAAATATATATAAATTTATCATAAATTTTATTACATTAGCAATCAGGATGAAAAGATAATGATACCTTTTATCCATAACTGAGGTACAAAGATAAGGAAGCTTTGTATTTATTATAGACAGCCTCTACGGGGTCTACAAACTCTGCCACCTCATCAACCTGCAATTGAGGCACTTTTTTTTTTCTTTTTCGGCAATCAAGGATCCATGTATGGCATCTGTAGAGATGTCACTAGCTTCATCTTTTGTTTGCCCTATTCCTAGATAACCTCATCTTGCAACTATAAGCAAATCAAAATTATCAATTAGACATTTAGAATTATATGTAAGACTGTAACACAATAGAAATACTATATTAAATTATTCATCTCTATGCTCAAACTCTGCATCTGATAAACCTCCTGAGACCTTCTAAGAGTGGTGGATCTCTTAGTCCTCCTTTTGGAAGGATGACTAATGGACACCCTAAGACTGATGAACCTCCTAATCCTTTTGATAAATGGTCTTCTAGTCCTCATAGATAGGTGACTGATGGACTACATTGTCCTCATGAAAGAGTGATCGATGGGCTCCCTCGTCCTAATGTTGTGGTGGTGGTGGTGGTGGTGCTGTTGCTGTTGCTACTATTGGGCTATAGATATGCTCACCCCAAACAAAGCTCCTACCATCATCATCATCATCATCCTCATTGTCATCATCTCTGTCGTCATCATCATCGTCATCCGGATCATGCCCACCAATTAGAGACCAAGGAATTTTTAAATGCTCTTCCATCTGTCTTAGTCTCCTATCCATTTCTTACGATCTTATAAGTTACCTTATGCCTCTTATCCGTCCTACTTACTTTCTTATAGGTTGTCTTCTTTAAATCCACAAGATACTCAAACAACTGCTTCACTTGCTAACTATATATATATATATCATTTTACATAGTATACACAATTGTAAAAACGTTTTGACAAAATCTCACCCAATTTTTTAAGTATTCGGGGAAATATAACATGTATATATAAATAATTACATTTCGTCTATAATGTTTAGAGACTTCTTCTCTCTGTCCCACTCCGTACTACTATACAACATGTCCACAACTTTTTCATTTACTACAATGGATATTCACTTAATAATAAAATAGATATTCACTTAACAATAAAATAAACAGAAGTTTCTTATCTCAGGATGTACGTTTCCAATATTGTGTGACCCTTTTATTCAGAACTATGCAAAAGTATCCTTTAATTCAGATTGTATGCTTTGGACGTCTTTATACCACTCATCTTCCTCCCTTGTAAACTTCTCAACCACATGATCATCATCACCCCTTCCATCCTCTACCTACTAATCATCACCACCTCATGCACCATTATCGTTGTCACCATCATCATCATCATCCTCACTCCTTCTGTTGCCAACTTTACGTACCTCTTAGCCAAGCAAATGCTTCAGATTGAAAGATTTCTAATAATCCGTATTTCTTTTGATGTCAGTGGGCTCAAGGGTTTGCATCATGCCAACTATCTGCAATATATACATATATATAGTTGTATTATTATATACTTAATATAAATAAGGATAGTTAAAACAAACAAAAAAAGGAAATCAATTTAGGTTAAGTTCGCCACTTATAGGGAGAAAATCATTAAGACTTTTTATGTCTTTCGGCGTCCTCTTAAGTGTTTGTCTCTTACACTTTGACAGCTCATTTTCTAAGGACTGGTTAATCTTATCTTCTGTCTCAACATTGAGAATATTTCAACTAGCCACCATTATAATGCAAAATGATTAAACAAAAATTAAACATATAAATAGTATATATATTTAAAAAAAAAAAAAAAGAAAAAAGAATCCCCTAAATATTAATCATATTAAGAGAAAACTATAAATATTAACCATATTAGATGTACCTAAAACACTGGGATATAGCTATAAATATTAACGGTATTCAGTGGGTTTTTAATCCACTACTCAGAAATCACCATTTGGAGGTAACATACCAGTTTACTATAGCTTAAGATACCCTAAGGGAACGAGCTCTACACCTTTGCATTTATTATAATGACCCATATAAAATGAGCAATAACGGCTTTGTCATCCTCCCTTATGAATAGATGAAACGCAAACTCTACATTAGCTAACTTCAATAGATCCTCATCATTAATTACGTCCTCAACTGTACGCCCTTGGTGCGTTGTATGGCTCCTTACCTCGAGAAAGGTGGCTAGGTTGGGCACACTCGGTGACACTCTATTGAATAATCGTCATAGGAGTCTATTTTCCTCATTTTGCAGCGTACTGAAGAATTTTCGATCGATACACCTAAAAATAAGTCATATCACCAATAAGAACTTCTATTTCCTAAATCTATATGTTCTCCCTTCGATTTCAAACCACATTTTATCATAGCACCCACCAGGGACCTCCACCTCTCTAATAAGAAACCATAATATCACAGAAAAAGCAGTCGTATTGTTGCTGTTTATCTCCAAAATATATCCGAATGAGCACTCTCCTATGGACCGGTCGTAGAAACCTCATTTAGTAATAACTACAATTATTTTATCAAGCCAGTTGTGATCAATGTGTGTATTCCTACTCGTATTCTTGTCCACTGTTTGTGAATTATATAAATACTTGAATTCCACCTATAGGAAAGAAAAACAATAAATTATTAGTATTACTTTACAAAAAATTGTAATTTAATGCCTCAATGTACTTTTATTTGCATTTCATTTAATTATTCCTAATATATTTCTTATTACAAATTTCTATTTTTAATTTATTAAATTAAATTGACCGGCTTTTTATTAGGTGTGAAAAATCAATCAATGTTATTCATTGATTTTTCATACTAAGTAAAAAACCAATTTCGCAAGTTGGTGGATTCCTCTATTTTTAAAGCCAAATGGAACCAAATCTAACCTAATCTAACCCTATTCATCATTATCCAACTGTCATAACACAAAACAAATCTAAAGATGGAAAAACAAAATGAACAAATCACAAATTTTCAATAATCGGTTTTTTACTAGATGTGAAAAACCAATCAATGTTATTCACCGATTTTTCACGCACATTGAAAAATCCATTTCGCTATTTTGTAGATTCCTCCATTTTTCAAGTCAAATCCAACCATATTTCACCTATTATAACCCTATTCATCATTGCCCAACTTCCTCAATATAAAACAAAGCTAAAAATGGAAACAAAAATCAACAAATACCAAATATTCATAAATCGACCAATCAATTTTTTACTATGAATGAAAAATCAGTCAATGTTATTCACCGATTTTTCACACCCACTAAAAAATCAATTTTGATATTTGGTGGATTCCTTAATTTTTCAAGCCGAATCCAATCACATTTAACCTAGTCTAACCTTATTCTTCATTACCCATCTTCCATAACACAAAACAAAGCTAAAAATGGAAACAAAAATCAACAAATACCAAATTTTCATAAATCAGCAAATTGGTTTTTTACTGGGTGTGAAAAACCGGTCAACAATTCACTAATTTCCATATCCCAGTGAAAAATCGAATTGAAAAACCGATTGCATGAACATGAAGACAACGACACTGCTTTCATTAGAATCTATCATTTTTGTTATGCTCGTTTTCTTGACTTGGATAAAAGGGTCACTGAAGGCCCAAGGAATATGAATAGTGCTAAAGCCCATGAAGCCCAATAAGCCATCCCGAGCTCGTCATAACGAGCTCAGCGGACTCCCGAAGCTCGCAGCATCTAAAGCCTGTCTTAGCTTATTTCCAGCATATACTTGTCTGAACCTGCCTTGGTATCTCTCCAGCTCATGTTCATTAATCTGTCCATGCATCTCTTCAGCTCATGCAGTTCGCCAGGTCGAAGAGCTCGCACTAAGAGTTGCCTTGTAAAACCAGCCATCGGGTCAACCTACTCCCCAGATTTCACGCCTGTACAACTTTAACAACTCCCCAAAAGCATTCATTACGGCGGCTGCTCATTTAATGAAGAAAGACTTTATTACCTGATGCATTTAATGCAGGTGTGTGCATGAAGAGAATAATCATTGTTATAGCATTAAATACAGCATGGCTTATGTCAAGTTAGGTGAGAATAATTATGATCAGAAACGTGTGTAATACTCTAATTGTATCTCCTATTTCTCTATAAATAGGAAAGATTTTCATTGTAACACAAGTTAAGAACATTAGTAGTGCCGTTACTTTGCCAGAATTAAACCAGAGTGGCCCGTGGATGTAGGCGCACTCGCCGAACCACGTAAAAATCGCAGTCTTTTCATTCTTCTCCCCCCTCTCTTTTATTATTGCTAGCTTTATTACTACTGACCATCTGCCACGACCAACATTCCTCTACTTTAATCACAATACACCAACCTTAAACTATATTTACTACACATTTAATACACTCATTACCATTTATTACCTCGATCACAGTCTGAGCCTTAGAATCTCTGAGTCAAGCATTTCCAGATGTCGACATCTTTTGGCGCTAGAAGGAGGGCTGAACGACGATTTGGTAATCTCTTCCCTAGTTATTTTCTACTTCAACTGCTTACATTTCACTGAACTGTAATGGCTAGAACAAGAGCAACTAGAAGTGTTGGTGTGGCGGATGAGCGGCCTAAAGGCCAAGAGGATCAACAAAGCACTCTGCCTCCCAGGGAAGAAGCCACTCAAGAGTGGCAACGACGTCAACTTGTTCTTGAGGACACAGTAAGGCAACTAACTGAAACAGTAAGGGTGCTGGTAAAAGTCCAAACCCAAGCTGCGCAAATGAGGGTGGAGGTCGCACCCCTAGAAAAGCTTGCCAAAATCACATAGAGGAAATCCCGACCCCGGAAGGAGGTGCTGAAAGGGAAAGATCATTATCTGAAGAGTTCATTCACTTCTCAAACTTGAACCCAAGAAGGAACAGACACAGAGCCCAGGAAAGGGAGACCTCGCCTCACCCAATTGACATAAGGGTGAGGGTGAACCACGAAGGTGACCGTCATATTGAAGATAGTCATGGGCATAAGCGGGCTACGAAGGTGAACGTTACGGTGGCCACGAACTCGAGCTACGAAAAGACTCTAGACAGGTAGAAAACTTTGATGAAATGCATAGGTCGCGAGATCGCCCCTCGAGAAAGCAGGAGAGCACTAGTAGGCAAAACCGAACCAGGTGGTCCAAACCCTAAGATCCGATGGTGGAAGAATTGCTACAGAGGGTCCAACAGCTGGAGGCTCGACCTGGACCTCAAAGTCAGGAAGAGCAGGATGATTACATGGTCCCATTCGCTAGGGAGATTGAGACAGTGCCCTTGCCACCTAAGTTCAAACTCCCAAACATTCCGCCCTATAATGGTAAAAGTGACCCATATGACCACCTGAACGCTTTCAACGTACAGATGGATCTCCAGACGAACAACCCACTGGTCAAGTGCCGAGTCTTCCCGGCTACCCTGGAGGGTGCCCCGCTAGCCTGGTTCAAGGGCCTCCCAGCTCGCAGTATAGGGAGTTGGAAAAAAGGCCAGCAAAAGTTCATCAATCAATGTAAGGCCCTGAGGAAGCAGCTCGCACCCCCATGTCACCTCGCTACCATTTTCTAGAGGCAGAGCGAGTCGCTGAAGGATTACATCGCCCAATTCAGGGATTTGGTGAGCAATGTAGAAGCACCCTCAGATGAGAGCATCCTGACAGCAATTTCAGCAGGACTCAGAAAGACGGGAAGCTCTATGAAAGCATCTATAAGTCACCGGTGAAGGACTTGGATGAGTTCTACAAGAGAGCTGCCAAAGAAATTAGATGAGATGAGGCTTTCGGCCCCAAGAAGCCTAATAACCAACGGGGTGAAACGAGCAGTTCCCACTAAGGGAAGAGAAAGGCCACGATGGGGACGGACACAACGAACAGAGGAATCGCTCTGCTAATGTAGTGGCGAAGCGGGCTAGACTTGTGCTGAGAAGGGAGCGACCTTCGCGTCGGGGTAGGTATGAAAACTACAGCGTCCTGTCAAATACTCAAGACCGAATCTTCGCCATAGAAAGGAAACAGAGAGAACTTTAGGAAGCCCAACCCCACAGGAGTTCCAAACAGACACCGAGACCCGAGGAAGTTCTATGCCTACCACAACGAAACTGGACACAATACCTCAGATTGCTGGCAGCTGAATGACGCCATAGAAGAACTGATCAGGCGAGGTCGCTTGGGAGAGTATGTAGTGCGACCTGCAGGTAGGCGACCTCACCAACAGCGTCCTTAAACCCAAAATCAGCAGCTAGAGCAGTAGCAGCCCCAGCGAGCTCCAGAGCCCGAGCACGAGCCTGCTGTAAGAACTATTTTTACTATCCATGGTGGTCCTCACATGGCAGGTATTTCAAACAAGTCGCACCAGAGGTACGTGAGGGAAGTCAATCACACCTTGTTGGTAGATTATTGTGGGGCAGAGGGACCTGCTAAGAAGGCGAATGTGTCTTCGGATGACATCATATTCATCGAAGAAGATGCATGGGGCGTGCACTAGCCCCACAATGACGCTATAGTCATCCGAGCTAAAATCAGCAACGCCAAGGTGAGGTGGATTATGGTGGATACCGGCAGCTCAGTCAACGTAATGTACAAGAACTGCTTCGATCAGATGGGGCTAGGAGCCGAGCAGCTTATGCCTTCACCAGAGCCCCTATATGGCTTCACCGGGGACGCAGTAACACCGATAGGTCAAATCAGACTCCCACTCACTCTAGGGGAACCAGGTCGACAAGCTACTATACTAGCGGATTTCTTAATCATCAACTGCTCGTCAGCATACAACGTGGTACTGGAGCGACCTTCCGTGAATGACCTAGACATGGTAATATCCACCAGAACGCTGACAGTTAAATTCTCAACTCCCGATGGAATAGGATGTGTCCGAGGAGAACAGCACCTGGCCAGACGCTGTTACAAGGACGTTGTGAAAATGGGAGTCCGGGGGAAGAAGGTAAATGTGGTTTCAAGTGGTGAATCACAAGCTGTAACCGAAACAGGGACGAGCCACGACCTCGATCCCCGTGAGGTAGATGCAGATCGGGCTACAAGACCTGTTGAAGAACTAGAAGATGTGCAGGTCAACGAGATAGACCCAGAAAGATGCTTGAAGGTGGGACGAGACCTATCCCCAAAGGTCAAGGCCCAGCTTGCTAACTTCCTCAAGGCAAGTCTGGACGTCTTTGCATAGAATCACGAAGATATGATGGGGATAGATCCTAAAGTTATGTGCAACAAACTGAACATAAATCCCCAACATAAGCCAGTTCATCAAAAGAGGAGACCGACGACGCCAAAGTGGTACGCTGCCTTGAAGGAAGAGGTCGAGAAGTTGCTGACTAACAGATTCATTCGCGTAGCCCATTACCCCGTTTGGGTGGCCAACCCGGTCCTCATCAAAAAGAAGAACGGAAAATGGAGGACATGTATTGATTTCACCGACTTGAACAAAGCCTACCCGAAGGACAATTTCCTATTGCCTAGGATTGATCAGCTTGTGGACGCAACAGTTTGGCACCATCTCCTAAGCTTCATAGACGCCTACTCGGGCTACAACCAGATTCCAATGAGCTCAGAGAACGAAGAGCACACTTCATTTGTTACTGACCGAGGCTTGTATTGTTATAAGGTGATGTCCTTCGGACTGAAGAATGCAGGGGCGATCTACCAGCGCTTGGTCAATGCGATGTTCCAAGAGTAGATCGGGGAAACTATGGAGGTGTATGTTGATGATATGTTGGTGAAGTCCCAGCAAGCAACAGACCATGTCCGCAACCTAGACGGGACATTCAAGATCCTGAGGAAGTACCAGATGAAGCTGAACCTATTGAAGTGTGCCTTCGGGGTGGCATTTGGTAAGTTTCTTGGTTTTATGGTGAACAGCAGGGGGATAGAGGCCAACCCAGAGAATATCAGAGCGCTTGTAGAGATGAGATCCCCAGCTCGGGTTAAAGATGTCCAAAGCCTCAACGGTTAAATCACGGCCCTAAGTCGACTCATCTTAAAAGCTACAGACAAGTGCATGCCTTTCTTCGAAGCAATAAAGAATGCGAAGAATTTCAAGTGGACTGAGCAGTGTGAGGAGGCATTTCAGCGGCTAAATAAATATATGGGCCAAGCTCCCCTCCTATCAAAACCAAAAGAATGAGAAAAGCTCCTCCTATACCTGGGGGTATCGGATCACGCATTGAGTGCTGCCTTGGTAAGGGAAGAAGAAATGATGCAACTGTCGGTGTACTACATTAGTAAGAGGCTGGTCGACGCAGAAACCAGGTATTCACAGATGGAAAAGCTGACATATTGTCTGGTGATCACGTCAAGGAAGCTGCGTCCTTACTTTCAGGCCCATCAGATCGAGGTTCTTACATAGTATCCTCTCAGGCAGGTCATTCAGAAGGCAGATACTTCAGGCAGGTTACTTAAATGGGCCATAGAGCTCACACAGTTCGATATAGAGTACAAGCTCAGGACAACGGTCAAGGCATAAGCCTTTGCAGACTTTATTGCTGAATTCACAAGACCTATAGATGAGCAGGTTGAGACCACAATGGCCCGACCTGGGAGCTGTACGTGGATGGGTCCTCCAACGAACACAACTCAGAGGCTGGAGTGCTACTAATCAGTCCAGAAGGTCACAAGATCCTCAACGCCCTAAGATTCGGATTCCAGGTGACCAACAATGAGGCTGAATATGAAGCCTTACTCGCTGGACTCCGCCTAGCCAAAGCAGTGCGGGCTGAGCAGGTTAAGGTTTTCAGTGATTCTCAGCTCATTGTATGTCATGGACTTGATCGGGCCTCTGCCAACAGCTCAGGGACAGTGTAAGCATGTAGTGGTGGTCGTGGACTACTTCATTAAGTGGGCTGAAGCCAAGGAACTTGTAGAAATCTCCACCTCAAAGATAGAGAAATTTGTGTGGAACAACATCATATGCAGATTTGGAGCTCCTCAGCAGCTCGTGATTGATAACGAGACACAATTCACCAGTGAGCAATTCATCAACTTCTGCAACGAGCTCGGGATAGTAAAGAGCTTTTCAGCTGTGGATCACCCTCAAGCCAATGGTCAGGTCGAAGCCGTAAACAAGATCATCAAGCAAACCTTGAAGACCAAACTGGAAGCAAAGAAAGAAGCTTGGGTGGATGAATTACATAAAGTACTTTGGGTTTACAGAATAATAGCTCGCAGCTCCACTGGTGAAACCCCATTCTCCATGGTGTACGGGTCTGAAGCTATGATCTCTGTAGAGTTCGAAGTTACTAGCCAACGAAGAGCATCATTTTGACCTGTAGACAATGATCAGCTGCTCGCATGAGGGTCGCAGTTTATCAGCAAAGAGTCGCTAGGTACTATAACAAGAAAGTTCGAGCTCGAAGCTACAAGGCAAGTGACCTGGTCTTAAGGCTAATCCTCCCTATAGCTCGCAAGTCAAGTGATGGAACACTCGGACCAAATTAGGAAGGTCCCTACCTTATCAAGGAGAACCTAGAGAATGGAGCTTATCACTTGGCCAACATGGATAGATCGGAACTCCTATGAGCCTGGAATGCAGAACATCTTCGTCCTTACTACACCTAAAACTGTCAGCTCGCTCTATAACCTTTGTACATAATTCACTTTGATGATTATCAGTAGAGTGATTTCACCTATTTTGTTATTGTGTGTACAATGTTCAATGCAGAGAACAAACTATTTGAACAAGCGAAGTGTAATTATTATAAAGAGTAACAACTATCGAGATTCACTTCTGAAAAGCGAGCTACCATTATTCATCACTTCTTGAAGATGTTTTTGCAATTATCTAAAACATTATTCACGCTCAAAGAGCATGTGTAAATAGCCGCGAAATTATAATTATCATGTTATTATATGACAATCGCATCCTCCGACCATGCATGATTATAAGAATACTTTCGCGATCAATTTCCCTTTTTCTAAATGCTGATTGTTCCATGGGAACTCGCGAGCTGAAATTCACCGTACACTGCAAGTATATTCTGCAATCTTCGACCTGTATCTTATTCTGATAAACAAATGATTATTACCAACGCTTCTTAAAGCGCCCTCGCGATCTGCGAGTCGTCTTTTCTCACAATTTGCAAAACATTACTATTATCAGCAAACCATGATCTTCGCACTCTGAAGGTATTGCCTGCGAAAAGAGTTGCCATCAAGGCGCTCTGGAAGGTATTGCCCAAGGAAGTGCCTGTTATAAACTCCCCTGAAGGTGATCCTGTGGAGGGGGAGACTATTCGGATATAACTTGTGGAAGGAGCTACCATCTGCATGCTCTGGAAAGGATTATCTGGGAACTCTGATTACTGCACTCTAGAAGGCGATTACCTGTGGAAGGAGTTGCAATGAGGGTCTCGCTTGTGGAATGGGTCGCTGTCAGCACCCCGGAGGGCATTACCAAGGACCCGTTAACGGTGTGAATGGTCTCACCCGCGGAAAAGGTTGTGATTTTCACGCCCTGAAGGGTTCAACTGGGGACCACCAATCAATAGAAAACCTCGCAAAGGATGTAGCTTACTAGCTACTGCCAAAGAGTCTACCGAAGGCACGACCTGCAAAATTGTCTCGCGACCTTGCGAGAGGGGCTGCCCATGCTGGGTTTGCTCTCAAATCTTAAAAAAAAAATTGTCTCATGACCTCGCGAGAGGGGCTGCCTCTGCTGGGGGTCGTTCTCAAATCATATTGATATCTCACAGTGCCTCAACGAACTGAAACCTTTAAAGATCGGGAAAATGCTACATCATGCTCACTAAACCTTGATGCAAGATACGATCAGAACAGTATGCCTAAAATGAGCACCACGCGAGCTATAAGTACTTGTCCAGCAATATGCAAACGTGCTGTCACTTGCTAACATGCGACTAAATTGTTTGTAGATCGAAAGTTTATGAGCTAACATATTATCATGATTATGATATGTTTATAGATCTTGATTGCGATGTGTTTGTTAATAGATCTTGACAATAGCTCGATATATATCAATGAGAATCATATATCTGCTATGTATATTCAATACTTTGTCAAAAATGCTGGAAAGTGAAGGAAAAATTAATAAAGTAATCCCGACCTGCTAGATTGTTATCCATCACAAATGAAGTTCTCATCAGGGAGGAAAGGTCTAATGGTTACAAGCTGAACAAAAGAAAGAAAGCTAAAAATCTGTCTAAGTGTGGGCAGGTGTTTCTGAAGGAGGCTGGTCCAGTAAGGCCTCTACTGGAGTCTCCTCAACAGAAGGATCATGAGAAGCTGGAAGTCCTTCAGGAGCTGGTTTTGGCTGAAATCTGGAGCAGTTGATTGAGCGGCTGGAGGAGCTGCAGAAGTATTGCTTTGCTGTGCACCCTGAGTACTGGCGGCATGGCTGGCGAACATCCGAATCGCCTTAGCTGCAGTCGGCCCAAAGAATGAGTAGTCAATATTCGAATGACGCTGCCAGAGTGTATATAAGAACGCATTCTCTATATCTGCCGCAGCTATCTCTCGCTCTCGGGCAACTTGGGCTTGGGCGCGCTCTTCCCCTCGGACAACCTTTTCCTGTGCCCCAGCAAGCTCATCCTTAAGTGTAGCCATTTCCTGCTGCAGTTGGCTGACTTGTTTCTCTACGACCTCAGCCATTCTTTTCGCGACCTCAGCTCTCCACCCAGCGGATTTAGCCCTTCTGTCCGCGACGTCAACTTTCATTTCTGCGGCCTCAGCCTTCAGTGCAGTGGCCTCAGCTTTCTTCTCGGCGGCACTAGCTCGTACCGCAGTAACACTCAGCTCGTCTTTAGCCCTCTCCAGCTCCTCCTGAATCTTGCAAGTCGCTGCCTCTCTACGAGCTATCTCTTGAGACAAAGCTACATCTACATCTTAAAGCTTATTCTCGAGCTGCTGATGCTCTCCTCAGAGGAGGTTTACTTTATCTTGCAGTCTCCTCCTTTCAGCTTCAAGCTCCTCCTCGGAGGAGGTTTACTTCATCTTGCAGTCTCCTCCTTTCAACTTCAAGCTCATCCTCAACGACACTGAAAGTGGTTCTCTCATTCTACTACACTTCGACTTCCTTCATCAACTTTGTCACTGTTATACTCATCTGAAAAAGAAAATAATGATGAAGCTCAAATCAGAGACACCAAATAAAGGTAGATGAGTCTGTAGCTTACCAGTGTCGAGTGGAGAGCTGCATAAAGTGCCAATCTCGGACCAGCAAAGTCCTCCTTATGAAGCTTCGGGGTGCGATTCTCCAGAGCTTGCGGTATAAGGTTCAAGAAATTATCGAAGTACCGCATCTCCGTCCTCATCTCAACGTGCAGCTCGGGGTCCACGGATGATGACTCATGAGGTTCCTCAGGTTGCCCCGGGGTTTAGGAATTTGGACCTTTACCTATAATGACCGCCCCCGACCTTACGACCTCAATTACCTTATAGCGCTTGAGGGATGGGGGCTCAGCTATGCCTTTGTCTTTTTCCCTGACCGTAGGCTTAAGCTCTAGTGTAGATGAACTCTCTCCAGTAGGAGTTCTAACCCTCTTAACTGTGGAAAGGCTGCCCTTTTTCTTCTACCCCTTTTGCTTGGGGGCTTGTTCTTTAGGTGCTGCAGCCATCTCGATCTGTGGAATAGCTACTTCGACAGTCTGAGGAGGCACCTGAGGAGAAGGGTTTGGTGAGGTATCATCTATGAAAAAAATCTTTGGCTCCCTGGGCTTAGGCATTGCGCGGACTAAAGGAACATCTAAGAGCAATCTGTCCATCTCATCAGAAGATGAGCTCGTAGATGGGCTTGAGACGCCTTCTGAAGAAGGCACGCGCTCATGATCTGAAGGAAACTCTAATACTGAACGAACTTCGCTCCTCATTCCCCAAACCCTAAGATTGTTGAGTATTCTCAGATGTGGGCGGTCAAGTGACGGGGCAAGACCATGAGCCCGCAGCTCAGCTCCTGAAGGGAACGAGTCGTCATTTTCAACTTTATCCGCGGCAAAGGCATCCAAGACCGCGGTCTCCTCCCTAATAAGACAGATCTTAGGAGTGGAAACCTCTGCAAAATAAAGATGAGCACGTAAAAAAAAAAAAAAAAAAAAAAAAGGACGTCGTGCGAGTTAAACCTATGCCTATCGGGTTCAAACAAAAGAATGATTCTACACATTATGAATGGAGAGACAAGAAACGTAAACCCAATGGGACTTGTAGTCTCCCACATTAGACTTAATGCTACTTCTTGGTAAGTGTTACTTGAAACTGGAAGTACGAGCTGAGATATAATATAACCCATCCCTATACTCGGCCTGTCGTCCATGAATCCCCTTAAAACTGTACAAAGTGCAAATGATACGGAGTGTAGGAGGTCCAAGCCCGTTCTTTATGAAGATAGCAATCAAAGAAGTCAACTGGGCATAGGCATTTGGTGTCAGCTGGAATGGGGCCAACTTGAGATCGTTCAGTAGGTCTACCAGGTAGCTGTGAACGGGGAACCTAAACCCATATTCTATGTGCTCGCGGCTTATTGCAATGAAACCTTTAGGTGGGTAGGCCGCGTGATCAGTCCTATGTGGCACGTTAGCTCGACAACCTAATGGGAGGTTAAACTTCCGAGCTAAAGTCTGCAATGCCTGGAGATCCAGACTAGAAGCAGTATGATAGAAGGGTACTCGAGCTCCTCTCCCTTCATACACAAGATGAGAGGTCAGTGGTTCAACTTGCCTCGCGGGCTCCTCCGCGACCTCGCCACTTTGGGAAGTCACACCCTCAGTGGCTCTGACCCGCTGCTCCACTTGTTCCTCAGAAGAAGCCTCGTCACCAATCCGATGACCTCTACGCGAACGACCTAACATCTACAGGACAAAAGAAACGACATCAAAACGCTGAAAGCATACTGAGCCTAGCGAGCTAAAGCAAAGCATTCCTAAAACTGTTATCTTATACGGCAGGTCGCGCACTTCACCATCCAAAGGTGGTGGGGGCCCAGAACACGGGCCCATTAGGTAAAAAGTTCCTTAAAATTTAAATTTCTAACCCTATTACTATAGGTATTCTATCAAACAGTTCCAAGACAAACCACCTAAGGCAAGCACCAAAATCATGCCAACAACAAAAGCCTACGAACAGCCATGATAAAGACCAGAAATAATGCCCGATGTCTAATCTCAAGCACAAAAATTTTCATAGACAGACATTACAACTCACTGACAATGAAGCCATTGTGACCAACTAACACAAGATCTCAAACAACATGAAGAACAATTATCAAGCACAACATGCATATGAAATTAGGATCAAATAGAACAAACTAAGCATACAGGCAACATTCAGAAAACCAGAATGTAAGATAGAGATCGGGTATCAAGAACCAGAAATAACCAAATAGAAGCAAGAAACCAGGGTGATGGACTTACTATGAATATCTGACAAATGGAAGAGATCTGAAATCTAAATGCTGAGCTTTGAGAAGATCTGTCGAGAAAATGAGGAAGAAATGTTGAGGGAAAGGTTTGACAGCGTTTCGTCTTGAGGAAGCAAAAGCAACAAGTGAAAGAGACACCTGGTTTATATAGGCTCGGGTCCCAAAGCCCTAGCCGTTCAATCGAGTTGAAAAGAGTAATCGTCACAGATCTAATGGTCCAGCGGGTACTCTGGTCCTTTACCATCATGCCTGTGTCAGTTACAAGACGTGCGCATTTAATGCGCACAGCCCGAGACGTGTTGGCGGTTTCAAGAGTCTGCATGATCGCCACGTGTCAAGGTAACGGTTCAGAAGTCGGAGCGTCATCTCATGAGCTCGCAAACGGACATCAAATGCATCTTGTTCAACTCCCAGTCTGCAAATCGCACTGAGAGTTGGGGGGCTTGTGTTATACCCGTTTTCTCCACTTGGATAAAAGGGCCACTAGAGGCCCAAGGAATATGAACAGTACTAAAGCCCAGAAAGCCTAATAAGCCATCCCAAGCTCGTTATAACGAGCTCGGCGGACTCCCGAAGCTCACAGCATCTAAAGCCTGTCTCAGCTTATTTCTAGCCTATACTTGTCTGAACCTGCCTTAGCATCTCTCCAGCTCATGTTCATCAATCCGTCCATGCATCTCTTTAGCTCGTACAACCCGCCAGGTCGAAGAGCTCGCACCAAAAGGTGCCTTGTAAAACCAGCCACTAGGTCAACCTACTCCCTAGATTTCACGCCGATGCACCTTTAACAGCTCCCTAGAAGCATTCATTACGGCGACTGCTCATTTAATGAAGGGAAGACTTTACCTAATGCATTTAATGTAGGCGTGTGTATGAAGAGAATAATCATTGTTATAGCATTAAATACAACATGACTTATGTCAGGTTAGGTGAGAATAATTATGATCAGAAACGTGTGTAATACTCCAATTGTATCTCCCCCTTTTCTATAAATAGGAGATATTTTCATTGTAACACAGGTTAAGAACATTAGTAGTGTCGTTACTCTGTCGGAATTAAACCAGAGTGGCCCGTGGACGTAGGCGCACTCGCCGAACCACGTAAAAATCGCAATCTTTTCATTCTTCCCCCCCCCCCCTCCCCCTCTCTTTTATTATTGTTAGCTTTATTACTACTGACCATTTGCCACGACTAACATTTCTCCACTTTAATCACAATACACCAACCTTAAACCATATTTACTACACATTTAATACACTCATTACCATTTATTACCTCAATCACAGTCTGGGCCTTAGAATCCCCCTCCCCCCTCCCCCCTTTCTTTTATTATTGTTAGCTTTATTACTACTGACCATTTGCCACGACCAACATTTCTCCACTTTAATCACAATACACCAACCTTAAACCATATTTACTACACATTTAATACACTCATTACCATTTATTACCTCAATCGCAGTCTGAGCCTTAGAATCTCTGAGTCGACCGTTTCCGGACGTTGACAATTTTCAATTCAAATTTAACCAAATATAACCTATTCTAACCCTAATCATCATAACCGAACATTCATAACACAAAAAACATTTCAAAATCACAAACCGCAATAAAAAAAAATCTCAAGTTTTGAAACCCAATCCAAAGGTTACGTACTTTTGCAAATAGAGGAGTTCAACAAGCTTCGCGGTGGTCGGAGAAGCTTCGGTAAGGTCAACAATTGCATGAGAATGGTCGGAGACGGTGGAAATGTTCATCGGGTCTCGATTGGGTACCGAGCGCAAAAACGGGTTGATTTTCGAGTTTTACAATCGGTGATAATGAGTTTGGATCAATTTCTTACACCTTATATATATAAGGATTGTTTCATAATTATACATTCTAGTTTTTTTATAAAATTTTAAAATTAAGGGTTTATAGGTAAACTTGTATAGGGGTATCATGAGTAATTTGGGTATAGGATATTTGGTTATCATGAGTAATTTGGGTATCAATTTCTTACACCTTATATATAGGGACTGTTTCGTAATTATGCATTCTAGTTTTTTTATAAAATTTTAAAATTTAAGGGTTTATAAGTAAACTTATATAGGGGTATCATGAGTAATTTGGGTATAAGATAAAATTAATTTATTTTAGGAGTTAAAAACAATTTTTTTTTTTTTTAAATAGTGGGTAAAAACAAAAATCACTCTTTTAGAATTGGTCTTTCTAGTAATTTCCACATTTTCTTTTACATCCTTTTGGGCAATAAAAGATAGCCATCACTTATGGAAAAAATGCAATTGAAGTGATTGAAGAGACCGAATTGGAGAGACCTAATTTCAAGCTGTAGAGGAGAGGGAAAATGTATTTAAGGTGGAAGCAAATGAAGAGATATTTGTATTTTTTAAAAGAAAATGGTTTTTAATAATACCTAAATAAATAATTAATTAAATTGTAATTAAATAATTCTATTTTTTCCCGTATTAAAAATGACTATTTGCTCTCACTAAAATACACTGGTTTAAGTACACCTACTTGCTACTTTGTAAAAAATAATTTAATTAAATTTTTACAATAAATTTTGATGACCTAAATATTATTTTCAAGTAGAAGTTATATTTACTTTTTAATCTTGGAAAAAAATATTATATTATTGTAAATTAAAAAATGCTCCAAATCAAGTTATATCCTAGAAGACGGTTGTGACACATCCGGTTTACCTACACCCTATCAGATCCAGTAACATTCATTTTCATTTTTTTTTTTAATTATCCGGATTATCTAGAGAACAACCGAAATCAAACACTGGTAGTATGGTTTGAGAAGCAGCTTCCATATGAGAGGGATCAACCCACTTGTAGGTGAGAGAACAACTCACATATAAGATGAAAAGAAAACCCATAATTTTTTGATGGGGGCAAGTATAGAATTCGTGACATTATCAAAGTCACTGGTGGCAGTGACTTTAATCACTAAGGCCACCAGTGACTTTAATCACTAAGGTACTATCGAAACTACAACATTCACTTCAAGTTAAACATGAATAATAAAATAATAATAATAATGTATGATTGTTCCCCGATAATGTTTAAATGAATTCCTCAATAATAATAATAATAATTACAACAACAACATTTAAATGAATCAGATTTGTTCAACAACCGTTATAGTTTTAATTTGGAAGACAAACCATGCCCTACAAAAATCTCCACAGTTGACCACCTTCACTTTCAATCTAAAATGTGTCAGATAGACTGCTCGTCGGGTTTAAGTTCAACCCGCCCGTTTTAAAAAAATAACCGAACATCCATGGTCCCCACCCTCTCGAAATGCAACCAGAAACAGCAGTCAACAACACCATTCTATTGGATAACCAAGAAAAATTGCAGACCCAATTGGACCCACATAACAACAAACCTCACATTATTCTCAACTGCATTTTTATTGAGAAATAGAAAGAGAAAGCTCCGGTGATGTTGAAAGAGAAAGAGATATGGAGACCTGGTGATGTTGTTGAAGCTGAGAGAAGGAGAAAGAGAGATCTTGAAACTGAGAGAGAAAAAGAGGTGTCAATTTTGGTGATGGTTGACTCACCAGAGTTTTTGAATTTGATGGTTATGTTGACTTGGATGGATGGAGATCCATTTTTTTATTCTTTTTTTTTTAATTTTTTAAAACATAAAAGAATTTCTTTTTTTATTTTGATTTTCTAAAATTAATTTTCATCGTCCCTCGATACGATAGATGGTGCTGATTTCACTTTTTTATTTTATTATAAATTTTTTTACTTCAACAAAAATTATCTATTACGAGGCCAAAAATGATTAATTCCCATCGAAAATACATATTTCTGACGGTAAAAAACCGTCGGAGGCTGTCACAATTGGCGTCAGCAGAAATACGTAATTGCTGACAATCCGTCAAAAATATTCTTATTTACGACAGCATAATAAGCCGTCAACAAAAATGAATCAACTGTCAGTTATAATACTTACAAATGAACAATTTTTTTTTTTTTATGGGTAAATCAATCAGAATAATATTATTTGTGATGGTATTGGTCGTTAAAAAAATGATACAACAATTCGTGATAAATAATAGAAAATGACATGCAAATGTCCATATCTTGGTTAGTCTAACAATTTTATTAAAAAAATCTAATCAATTCAAAAAATTGATAAAATATTAGTCCAATATACTGAAATTATAACAAAATATCAAAGTCATGCTACATATTTAATATCTAAAATAAGTTTACAAATGCAAAATATATCCATATCTTGGTTACATATATAACAGTGCATAAAAGTTGATGATAGTGCATGTTAATGTATGAAGATTTAATGACAGCTACTTAGTAATTATAATTAAAGTAGCTAAATATAAATTCTTCATATACAAAAGTATAAGTCTAAACTATAAAGGCTGTCCCAAAATCTACAAAACTAAAGAATCAGCCACTATTTATCTTCAACATATGTTAGTGCATTTGACAAAAACCTGTATCCCCAATTGACAACATCCAATGCGATTGACAATATTGTGTCCACATATTTAATTACAACCTGAAATTGATGATTTGGAAAGAATTAAAAAACAGTAGTAATATTTAAAAAAAAAACAAAAAAAGCAAAATTTATTCAATAATCAATACTAGGAACAGTTTAAGATAACCCAAATAATTTGCAAATCAGTGTAAGCAGAATAATAAAACAAGAGCCCAACAAGCCTAAAACCGTAAATAACAAGCAAAAATGTAGACCAAGTACCATTCAGGTATTGTACAAAGATTATAAGTAGTGGTGCTCAATAGTAAGTTCCTTTTTTATTCTTATCAATCGAGCTGCAGATGTGGTGGAAATGTGAAGGTTTTCTTTCTCTTTATATAGCAGCAGATACAATTTTCTTATATCTTTTGTGCAGGAGTAGACAGATAGAGATTCATCTGTGCAATAGTTTTTCATGTTTTTGTGGGATCCTGTTTACCATATCCTTGTATCTATGTATTTTTTGGCAATTGATATTTTGTGTTATATATATAATTAATTCTATATTAATTTTATAACATCAATGAGAAGGCAATTTTAAGCCAGACCTCAAAACAAACAAGCATTGCCACACCAAACAATGAAAAATGATGCTGGAATGACAGAAACAATGTTTAATAGGTGAGTTGTGTAACAAACTCATCTCAAGATGTATCATGAAAGCTGATATGAAAATAGGTTAAACTACCAAAAAGAAAGCAAGTCAATCCTAGACCAGTCATAAGCAAGTCCAACATGGCTAACTGCAAATGAAATGTGCATGCAACAAAAGGCATCGGTGAATGATATTGAGGTCTAAAAAATTCACTAGGAAAGAACACAATGATGCCAGCAATGAAAGCTGCAGAGCAATGGATTCCCAGCGTCGAAGAATAGAGGTATAACACTTGTTTGTAGACCTATGCTTTTTAAATCTTGAAGTGTGTACTAATTACTATCGTACTAACTTTGAGATTTTAGCACAAGCAAGAATGATAACAACTACAATTTGCAACCACACGAATCCAAAATAACAAAGAACAACAAACGAAAACATCATCTACCAAGATCTCAATCTAAAATAAAAACCATCAAAATCATTGAAACATCGCACCTAAAAGCAGATACTAATTACATGCACACACACTAATACACACAGACAAACACCAAGCAAAATACAAAGACAATACAAACAACCACTTTTGCAGCAACAAAAACATCGAAAAACACAGAACAACGTCACTTACTTCGACTGTTACACTCCTTTTGTCTTCCAAATCAGCTTTATTCCCGGTAAGGGCCATAACCACATTAGGATTCCCTACAAAATTTTCAACACAAAACACATAACTCCAAATGCATACACACTAATCTAGGATACAACCACATCCATCAGACCCCAAAAAGACAAAATAAAAATAAAAACTTTGTTTCTGAAGTTCCAATGCCCACTTCTTAGCTCAAGCAAACGAATCCTACAAACCAAGAGTCCAATTCAAACCTACCAAAATCAACAACTCAAACACAAGTACATTAAAAACCACAATCAAACTCACAATGCTAGTAATATCATAAACTATAATAGTTGCGGTAGCACTTTATCATACATTGTAGCGAAGCAGTGTCCCATATCTCAAACTTGACTGGCATCATTCACTCCCAACGTCTGTGAAAAGAACACTGCCCCTATCGTCAATTCCTACAAAATCCCTTTTAAATTCAACACCCACAACCACAAAAACCAAAACAAACAAACAAAAAAACAAAACTTGGAATTCAAGAAATTGACCCTTTACAAGCCGCAACGCAAGACAAGAAATTGAGTGTATTCCAGGCTATAAAAGATAAGACAAGAAACCTATGAAGCGTTGGGAGGCAGACAACATCCAAGTCCAAGCAACCCATATGATCTTGGAAACCAATACACAAAGAAAGTAATAAAAAATTCAATCCAGTAATAAATAAGACCAATAAACCCACAAATAATTATTTATAAAAGAACTTTGGACCAAAAGATCATGCATTTGAGAATCACTCTATCCATTAATGAAACAATAATCAAGAGCCAAAAATACCCACAGAAAGGCAATATAAAATTGAAGTGAATTGTTCTTTCAAAAATAAAATAAAATAAAATTGTAGTGTCATATCTATCAGGATTACTGGAATCAAAACCCAGAACTACCCATTAAAAGATCATGCTTACAAAATTCTATGAAAAGGAAAGAAAATTAAAATCTCATATTCATCAATGTTACTGTAATCAACCCACAAAAATCATGACAAAATCAGATGGAACCACAGCACATGATCAACACAGATTATGATATTTTTCAAGAAAAACCCGCAAAGAATCACATTAAAAGGCACATATTCATAATATATTCAATCAAAGAAAACCGAAAACACAAGAAATCAAAATCGATTCAGAAATGGGTATTGGATTTTAAACCTCTGGGTTGCCTCAGAACAACAGCTTTTGCTTCCATTGTCTGAGTCAATCTCTATGTGTCTCGCTGTGAGTCTCTTTTTAGTTTTTCTTATTTGTTCTTCCCTAGCAAGAGAAAAGAAACGAAAAACGCAGCGTTGTTGACCATAATGAGGATGAAAATGGAGATAGAGAGATCTACGAAGAAAGAGAAATCAGAATGTAGAGAGCCAGAGATGGCATTGGCTTGCAAGTGAATGTGGTGTGGTGGTCTAACAAGTTGCAAAAGTGAATAGAGGAAATTGATAAATGGGGGAAAAGTTTAAGCGGGTGTCTCATTTTTATTTTATTTTTTATTTTTTGTGTTAAGTACAAAAACTATATGCAGGACATGTTTAGAAAATTATTAGGAAATTATCGGGATCAACCGAAATAAAACAATAATGATGTGGCCCAGACAATTAAGAGAGATTCACCCATATGAAAGTAGGGGGAGATCCATACAAAAATAGAGGATCAATCCACGTAAATAGTGAGAGATTTATCATTATTATTAATATTACTATATTATTATATATATAAATTTGGATTTTGCGGGTGTCTCATTTTGTTTCACGCTATTGAGTAAGACTGGCAGTGGGGCAAGTGAATCCAAATGATTATTAATTATAATAACAATTTAGAATATTTCTGACGGCAAATCCCCTAAGATAAACTATGCCCAAGTTTCACATTGATGCTAACTCTTTCCACCATATGAATTTTATATTTCTGATGATTTTTAAGACTATTTTTGACGGTCCACTAGCGCTCAGAAATAGTTCAAACAATTTTTTTTGGCATTACTGACAACACAATTGTTATCGTCAGTAATAATATTGGCACTAAAATTTTCCGCAAAAATTATACACAATATTAACGGTCATTTTACTATTTCTGACTGCTAATTAACCGTGCAAAATATGGTCTAATTTTGTTGCATCATTTCCAACAGCTCCTTTTCGTTCGAAAGAAAAGGTTGAATTACTGAGGATACTTGAAGCGATCGGAAAAAAGTTTGCTAATAATAACCAAAATTTTTGTAGTGATCACAATATAAATGTGAAAAGTGTAGTATCATCGAATTTTATTCACATGTCTTCCTCTTTGTCCTTAATAGAGTAATATTTTTTAAATACATACATACACACAAAATGTTCAAATGCATTAGCCTGTATGAACTGCCCAATTTTTCCAAATGGGTGTAGCTCATATAGCTCCTGCTAATGGTGGGGATTCAACAGCTGACTGTTTGATTCAATCAGCAGATTCAATAGCTCAAAAACAAGTGTTTAGTTCATCTTTCATTCCTTATTGTTACTATTTGTTTATTATTATTATTACTATTTTTATTAGTTTTTCCCCAAAATTCTAAGTTCGCAATTATGTGGTGAGAAATGCTGATGAGTTGCAACTTACAATCTAGAATCTAAAAATCTAGATGGTATTTAAGGATTACACATTTGGACACTATTCATAAATACTAGACAAAAGGATTTTGTTACAATAGAAGGTGTATTTATTGACTTGATTTGAAAATATGACACAACCAAGAAGTGAACTTAAGCATACTAGATTGAGTCCTGACGTGATGCATCAATGATATAAGAGAAGTTATCGTTTATCCGTCTGTGTATGGAATAATTCAATAAATAAAGCATATATATTGTATTATGATGCATGTAAAATTTTCTCCTCTATACTATCTGATTAAAATGAATGGAAGATGCAAAGTATTGTATCATATTTTGTCAAAAACAATAAAGTACTGTATCATATATTTATTTATTTGGCTTGTTGCAATGTATTATAAGGTTCATCTTCCATGACCTTTTATTTGTCAACTTTGATATAATTTTATATAAGAGAAAATAAATACATACGTACATATATATAGAGAGTTTTTATAATTAGGTATATTTGATTTTTAAAAGTATGGATCAACCAATCAAATTCATTTATTACATTTTCTCTTTTAAAATAAATTTTCTCTCCCATTTAATTCAAATATAATTGATAAATTTAATTAGTTGATCTTTACTTTTTAAAATTAAATATATCAAATTATAAAAGTATTATATATATATATATCTTAATTAAAAATTCCTTTTACATGAGTTAGTTAGTTGTCAGAAATTGATATATTCCTTATTCTCCATGATTTTAAATAAACAAAAAAACAATTATATTATAATCCTTACCATTTTGCATTTTTTATGGACTAATTATTTTGTTATCATTACTGGTGCAAAGTACATGCACTACTGTCAGAGCAGCAATTATATTATTTGCGTTGTTCATTTGTTTCTCATTTTTATAATAATTAATTCCTTTGATTCCTCTTAACAAAAGTTCACTTTAGGCTTCAAAATTTTTTTAAGATTACTTGAAGAAAACAGTCTCTCTTGCTTGCGTTTTTACTCTTCTGATTTTTTCTATTACATAATAATTAACCATAGTTGTGAGGGAGCTCCTTTACTCTGTCTTTCTTCAGGTGTTGTTTGAGTGAGTGAGTTCCATTAAATTACCGATCTTTGGGAAGGCATGGTGCCCTTCATGCCCACATATTTGCTTTAAACTATAGGCTTCTCACAACTTTTCTTCACCTGTGAGTCGCAAGACTTATTAATTCAGACTTTAACTCGCTTGGCATTTAGATGTGACAATGTAAGTATCTAATAATTCAATAACCTCAAACTGGTAAAAAGTATCACATTTCATCATCATAAAATGTCAGAAGTTGTATATGAACTTCGCAATGAAGCTGATTATCTCTGTTATTCTTGTTGTTTTTTTTTTATATGAAAAGAATTTATACCATAATTTACTTTGTATTAAGAAACATATAGGTTCATTAGACCTGCCAATCCAAGACTTTCTCATGCTTAATATTCAGTTCCATTATTGTTGGGCTTCATTGTTTTTTGGGTCTGGTCCACCCAAGATAACCCAAACAAACCAAGCCCGACCTAACAAAAGTTTGGATTGGAACCAATAACTGATTGCAGTCATTGGCGGTACCAGATGACAAGATCAGGAAATAACTGCTATGCCATCAGTTACAAGGTTGTAATAGCGTACTCTCATCTGCTTGTGTTTCAAACCATACCTCTAAAGAAGTTGATGCATTGTTTCAAGATAAAGTTAATTATAATTGCTATGTTAAAATCTATAGAATTTATGACACGAAGATACAAAACTAGAACCATCAATGTGCTCCTTCTACGAGTTGATCCTCGGACTGATAGTAGATCATCGGACTACACTTTAAAATCATATCGCAGTTGATCTCAACAACATCTTAGGCAAAATACCAGTATTTAAAAAAAAAAAAGTAAAAAATAATTGACATCTTCTTCAGACAGCCAGGAGTGCAAAGTAGTGGATCAAATAGACCTCTTAACTCCTGTTTCTTTCGATATATAAGGTCGGTTAGGATTGCAAGATGCGAGGAACTTTTTTTTTTTTTTTTTGATCAAGAGACGCGAGGAACCTATGTATCAGTTTTGTAGTATCAATTTGAGCAAAGTTTTTTCTTTAAAAAAAAAAAAGAGCAAAGTCTTTTTCAACCTCTCCATATTCCTACAGCATATTTCAGTTAAGTATTTTAAGAAAATTCAAGCTATTTTAAGATATATGGAATTTGCCGGCTTGGAGAATAAAGTTAATCGCATAAATGCTATTATTATTATTATTTATTTAAAGTGACGTAAAAGTCTATAAAAAGAAGACAAGAAATGCTTCTCAATACTGTCAAGAATTACAATCCAAAATCTGTCCAAAATTGGTTGAGACAAAATAATGCAAAAATAAACAAGCTTGAAAAGTGGAAATAAACGACAAAGAAAACGACATCTTCTAAAAGGGCAAACTAATTATTATAACTCCTGCATCAAACTAATTATTATAACTACGGAGACTAAAATCAGCGACTAAACAGTAGTATAGTTGCGTATATAGCCAAAAATAGACTTGATAATGATCCAGTTCGAAACATGTGCATTCAAATTTTCAATTGTAATCCCAAGAGTTGTAAAAAAAAAAAAAAAAGGAAAAGGACATATCCAGTACAAATCCCACAGGCCAAGAACCCTTTCGTATTCAATCCAATCGGATAAAAAAAATTGCAATTCATCTTAATAGCGAAACTCAAAAAAAAAAAAAGAGTCATTTAATAGAGTAATTTATGTAAAAATAAGATAATACTACACTGTTCAAGAAATTAATTAATTCAAACAATGGGATACATAATTTACATTTATTATATAAATTAAAGAGTAATGTGGTGATGCCACGAGACTGATTTTTATTTTAAAGTGTACAGCGTTGTTGGTTGATAATTCTAACAATTAAAAAGTAAAACTAGCTAGAAAAGAAAATTGAATAAATAATTTACCGTTTAAAGTAACTTTTTCTATATTAAAATAATAATAATAATAATACCTGGAGCCAGTCGTGTCCGTACAAGGCCCTAGGCTGCATGGCTCCGTTTCTTGGACGGAAGGCCACACTCATGTTGACCAAGGCCTTGACTCTATCTGGCTTTAACAGACAAAAATACCAGGCTATGGTAGCACCCCAGTCATGTCCCACCAAGAACACCTCCTCTATGCTCAATTTGTCAATAAGACCTACCAGGTCACCCACTATGTGGAATGCCGTGTACGACGTCATCGACGTCGGCGCGTCGGTGTCGCCGTACCCGCGAAGGTCGGGGGCGATTGCGCGGTAGCCGCGGGAGGATAGGTAGAGGAGCTGGTGGCGCCAGGAGTACCAGAGTTCGGGGAAGCCGTGGAGGAAGAGAACGACGGGGCCGGTACCTATTGAAGCGACGTGCATGTTGATGGCTTTGGTGGGTACTGTTGTGTGCTTTATCTTCATTTTTTGAGGTCTCTGCCTATATCGGTGGTGGTGCAGTTTGTGTGAGTGTGAGTTGGGGGGTACAGTCTGCTCCTTCACAAGTCACACTCCTTTACGCATCATGGCTTCTTTACTGGGAATGTATATATATATATTTTTAAGGTGCGGGAGGGTATGAAATGGTAAAAAAAGGGTATCAAATCCTGGGAATTAAGGATACCCTTAATTTTTTGTTTAGCTGTAATGTGGCAAATAAAGTTCTGGTTGATAATACCGTTTAGACGCGGTAACCTGCATAAAAAGTTTGGCTGAATAGTGGCCCCATAAGAGGACAGCCTGTATTTAATTGGCAATTTTTTGTCTAGGTATATATATAGTATGGATTTGAAATATCACTTTAATTAATTAATTTTGAGATTACGTGTATGTTTGCATATGAACATAAAAAACACCCCTAGTTGAACGTATGAACTCAATACAAATTACCTAAAATTTCAATTGTTGTTTTGATTTTTTTCATTTTTATTTTTTAATAAAGCTGCTGGCAGCAGTGCCGTTTTCTTTTGTACATGTGCCCTTTTTCTAAATTTTTTATTATTTCCCTTTTCAACATTATAATCTATTCTTTTTATTTCTATTATAATTAATTTAATTTTTTTATTACATTTCTTATGCATACCTTTTTTTTTTTTTTTCTCTTAATGTTTTTCCTACCCTAATGAATTAATGTTTTCCTTTTCTACTCCTAATTAATTAATGTTTTTCTTTTTTACAATTTTTTTCCTTTTAATCATGTATATATTCTCTCCTCAATAGATACCATCTACTTTAATTTTGGTGTGAATCACAAATTCCATTGACCATATACAAATTTACTAAACAAACTTTTTTTTTTTTTTTGTTCATCTTAACTTCACATATTTTCATTTTTACTTGGCATGCATCTTATCGCTTATCAGTTTAGCCTACTAAATTTATTTATTTTTAATATTTCAAATTTAACATACATCCATGAATAAATCCTAAAATCTCAATATTTAAATTATTGTATCAAAATTGTCTATATATTGTTTTGATTCAACCCTTTTTATATATTTATTTACTTTATAGTTTTACTTTATTTAGAATCAATAAAAATTAAAAGTTTAAAAAAATTCAAAACATGACTAATAATATGTTTTCTAATAAATACATATGGTTTGTGTCTTATTTAAATTAATCATTTTTTTTAATATTTTTATTACTTTGTTCATATGCCCCCTTTAATAAATTTTTTGGGTCAATCATTGTTCACTATGTAATGGCGGTACATCAGTTGCTCATTTGATAAACACAAATAGTGATTCAACTTAATAATAATTCATTTTTAAATTGCTTCCATTATAAATGATATCTCAATATAAATAAAAAATACATATATTATTATGATAAAACATTAAATACCATCTACTGTTAATATATATTTATAGTTAAAATTAGAATTATAATTTTTATTCTAATATTTTATTTCCATGTTTGGTATTGTGTTTGAGTTGTGAAGTGTATATTTATGTTTTGAGCGCAACATTTAGTTGGACTGGGTAAGTGTAACATTTAGTTGTACAAATGAGATATGCAACACTTATCCAATAATAAATTGGCTATATATATTTAGTTGTACATCTCATTTGGATATCTGATAGTCTTATGTAAACTTCAAGACATGGTAATTAAAATAAAAAATAATAACCATAAAAATAATGAAATGATGATATAACAATGACTTAATAAGGTGTTGTGAATGTTGAAACAAGTTTTAGTAAGACTTTATACATACGTACATACATCCATACATATACATATATAAAATGTTAGACCATCCAAGTAATTTGCTTAAAATTATGTCTAAATAACATGAGTTGTAACCATCATTTAAATCATGAAATAATGTGGGTGGATAATGTATTGATTATATTTTATTTGCCACATTATTTGGTCATGATTTTATACAATTATATGGATAGTTTAACACAATTCTGTATATATGTTAGGCTTTAGCCGAAATCAAATTGTTGTAATTCAAAAATAGATTTAATAGAGTAAGCTAAAAAGTATTTTATGTACCGAATTACTACTTCAGCTTGGTGTATGTGTATTAAAATGATGCAAAAGCTGGAAGATTTGAAGATGAAGCTTGGTAGAAATGGTTCCTTTTCAGGTCATTTCGGATACATTGACTTACCAACTCCAATATATCATCCTAGACATATAACTGAATCGAAGCGGTTGTTGACCTTATTGCGCTTCAAGTGCTAGAAATTGAAGAGCAGTAAGGTTCATGATTATAAATACGTGTCTGCTGGCACAACCCTGCTTCCGCAAGATCTTATTAACAAGCGGCAATAATTGACTTTAAAATGGAAATGAAATAGTCAAAAAGTACAGCTGCCCAATCACGGAGCCTTTAACCTGCGCATCCACCTCTTTCTTGAAAAGTGGGTTGAGATGGGTTCGACATCCTATAACATCGGTCTCGTTTTTTTTGTTGTTTTCTTCCTCCTATGTGAGGGTTGTGCTCCCATTTATATATGAATCACTTTTTTCCGTGTAAAAACCGAGTTTGCAATGTAATGTTACGTAATAAAAAAGAAAAAAAAGGGAAATGAAGATGAAATTAAACTGTCAGTGGTTGGTGGGCCTCTCATTTCGTTTTTCTTTAAGCAGTGGCTGTGAGGTAAGGATGGGAGTATTACCCATTTGTTTGTCGTCTTTACAATATGATGTGTACTAATTTCAACAATTTGTCACTGTATTTATATTGCTTGTTGATAATTTTTCCTTTATGCGCTCGTGATCTGACTCCCTCTCTAATTGAATATTTGGGTAATTAATGAAAAAGGTAGAGTACCACAGTATCCTTGTATTCATAATTATTGGTACTATTCCTCACAATTATAAATTAAGCAGTGTGTTGCTAACTATTATATTCCAATACCAAGCTTGGCCGCATGGTTTCCAATTTCCAGGAACTTGTCATTGGTTGGTGGGCCCGTCGATTTCTTAAATCTAACGCTGTGATGCTTTGTGTTTGTGACTTTGTATGTTCAAATTTTATTTTTGGTTCCACGGTCCAGCAAATAATTTGTGCCCATCATGTGCACCGTTTACATCGCACTTTTATCAGTATAAGAATCTTCAAGAACGAAGAGTAAGTTAAAAATTAGCTCTTCAGTTCAAACACTTTTTCTGATAGAATTAATTTTATCAGTTTATTACGATTTGCTTACCTACCATTAACAAAAATTGTTAATTTTAATAACTGCCCTAGGCAAATGACGAAAAAACCATAACACCTTTGTAATATAAATAACATTAAAAAATAAATTAAAATATTTTTAAAAACCTGAAAAATAATAAATTACAATTTTTTTTTTACTCCCCTTCTTCTCCTTCCTCATCACCGTTGACCGCCACTTCACCGTCTTGTAGGTTCTTCCTCATCGCCGTCGGATTACTTCTTCTTCTTCCCCATTATCGACCTCTTTTTCTTTCACATCCACCATCACTATCCTTTTCACCACTTCATTGATTGAGCAATTGATCCACGCTTACAAATATCGTGCTTACCAGCTCCACATCTTGAAGAAACCTTCTTCTCCTTCGTCAACACCATCACAACATAGAAAAGTCGCTTGATGTTGCTTTAATCTGGGTTCAAACCCAAATTGAATGTCTGGGTTCAAACCTATATGGGTTTCTTACAAGAAGCTCGTTCTGCAAATAATTGGGGGAGGATGAGGAAGGAGATTAGCAGTGGTGAGAGGCCATAATTGGTTTTGCAAATGGTGATGATGATTCTGGGTTTGTGTGTGAGTGGTTTTAGAGATTAGTGGACTGGATTGAGTGATTTTGCATTGGAGGAGGTCATGATCAGGGTTTTTGAACTTTTTTTTTTTTTTTTAATAATTCTTGTGCAATTCTCTATATGTTTTTTTTTTTGAATGGAAATAGAGATTGAAGATCTAAATTTTGAAACCCAAATGTTGGTTGATGTGAATGTTTTTTTGGAACCGAAGTTTCTAGATTTTGGAATCTAGATATTGGCCGCATTGATGTTGGTTGATGTTTGATTGATGTGGGTGTTTGATGTTGGTGAGTGTTTGATCTTGGATCTTCATCTCCATGCATAGAGATGGAGATGGGTGGAGATCACAAATGAGATCTCCACTCTTCAATCTTTTTTTTTTTTTTTTAGCTTTTTTTAAATCATAAAGAATTATATTATTTTAAGTTATAAAAAATCAAAACATAATAAAAAGATAAAAATATCCTTGGATATGTTAAAATTAATTAACTGTTGACTAACCTAAATTAATGGTAGGTGGGTAATTTATAATAAACATATAAAGTTAACTCCGTCTGAGAAAAAGTTTGAATTGAGTAGCTAATTTGTAATTTGCTAAGGAGGAAAAAAGGATTTAATTTTTTATTTGTGATTACTATTTTTAAATTTATAAATATTAAAATTATATGGGTCCTATATTTATTTAAGAAATTAAATTTCTATTGGAAAGAGAATTTGATTCTTTTCTATCTAAGGAATCAAATTCTCTTTCTCATGGAATTTAATTTCCTTTGATTTCACTTCTAATTAGTAAATATACCCTTAATGTTTTATGAAGTAAAAAAGAGTAAAATAGAAAAATTCATTTTCAAAATCAAAAGTTTAATTTTCAATACAATTGAAAAGTTTAGTACTTGTTTTTGTCCAAAAATAAAATTCCATTATTTATAATTTTTCATATATATATTTATATATAAAGAATGATTCCCATTATTTATAATTTTTCATATATATATATATATATATGTATACTTTCTAACTTCTATATAAAGAGTGATTTATTATCAGTACTTCCTAACTTTAAACAGTTAGGACAGATCAATCAAATTCATCAATTAGATTTGAATGAAATAGAAGAGTGAATTTATTTTAAGAGAGAGAATGCAATTGATGAATTTGATTGATTCGTCCTAACTTTTAAAACTAGAAAGTACTGATTGCAAAATTATTGTACATATAAATGATACATAAATATATATATATATATGTATGTATGTATGCATCCATGCATACATATATATGTACGTATAGATAATCTATATATATACGTATAAATGATCTATCAAGATAATTTATAGTAATCACATTAATTATGAGATGATATATTAGTGATTAACAAATTATTTTAAGCAAAAAAATGTATATAAACTTTTTAGTAGTATAACATTACTCCATATTATTATACAATATCTATAAAAATATTAAGTGGTGACAATTATTGTAGTTTAATAAAGTAAATTTAAGGGATAATCTTATTTTCTCTTTGTAGTTTGATATAATATCAAAATCCTCAAGTACTTTTGAAAATCACTAATATCCTCTTCGTTGATTTATGAAATAGATCAAATACCCTCTGTAATGTATAAAAGTGTCTAAAAAATTCTTGCTGTTAAAGTTGATGTTAAAAATCAAACTTTGACAGTTAGGTCGAAAGACAAAATTATGGGGGTACTATTGTCATTTCAATCATTTTAGTAATGATAGTAAACGTGCAAGGTAATAAGAGATTTTTCGAAACTACAAGAGAATAATTAGCTATTGCGTCAAACTACATGAGAGAAAGTGAGATTATTCCTAAATTTCAATTAAGTAATTATTCTCTTTTAAATAATTTAGTTTAAAGTAATACTATTTTATAAAAAAAAATTATCTAAATTCATACTCTAATTGTGTGACATATATAATCATGTTATTATTGTTTAGTTTAGGAATATTTTAGTTATAAAAGTTTCTATTAAAAGTTGTCACGAAGAATACTCTATCTAATTTTATCTTTCTAAATTATTATAGATTTTAAAAATGAAAAGAAACATAACTTGTAAACCCATAACTTGATTGATGTGGGTAAAAAGACTTAGGAATTGTTTGTTTTTTCTACCTAACATTTAATTGTGCTGAATTAGATCAATTAAGTGATTTTTGTTATTATTTTAAATAATCAAACCACCTAAAATCACATAAAAATCACTGAAAATAAAAAGTTATATTTTCTGACTTTTTACTTAATACTAAATCACTTGATGATTTTGTAATTGTATTATTCAATTTTATCATTTCCAAATAACATATTTTCAAGTTCATCCTAATTTTAATTTTAATGGAAAATATACATTACTTGACTATTTTAACTTTTATTGTAATAGTAATACAATTTAAGACTATTTTGTTTATTTTTATTTAAATATTTAAATTAAATGACTCTATTTTATTAATTAATCATCTTTTAATTATGAATAAAAATGTTATATAAAATGTTTTATTATTTGTTAAATAATTTATTATAATTATTTGTATCATATTAAATAAAGTTGCATAACAGTTAATTGTAAAAGGATATAAATATCAAATTATTAATTTTCAAATAATTTTAACTTTAAAAAACAAACAAGATTACTATACATTTAGAAGTAAAGAAAGAAAAAAAAAAAAAACCACATCTTTCAGATTCAAGTTTTAGTCACTATTCAATCTTCAGTTTTTAACAGTACTATATAGATAAAAAAAAAAAAAACAACCGACCCCTTACACTTTAGCTAATCTTTAACTTTCTTCTAAACTATAAAAAATTGTAACGTTTTGAGAATAAAATATGGTCCTCTCTCTAGTTTCTCTGTCTAGAAAATTAGTGTAGGGGTAGAAGTCCCATTAGGGTTTGGGGTCTCTCAAAGTGGGTGGAGAGAGTTGAAATTTTACATCCTTCGCTTTCTGGGTTTGTGAAATGGAAGAAGAGGAGATTGCTCGGTTATGTCAAGGCCTTTCCTTGATGGAGGAAGAAAAATAGATTTGCCAAATCGAAGGGTTGGAGGAAGAGGTGGGATTGGAAGATGTGGAACACTACTTGGTGGGGAAGGTGTTGATAGGGAAAACAGTGAATTGGGAAGCGTTCAAAACAGTAATTGAACAATTGTGGAGCATGATTGGTAAGGTGGAGATAGAGGCGGTGGGACACAACTTGTTTATGTTCTACTTCAGTAATAAGGAGGATAGGAACCATGTATGGATTAGGGGGTCATGACATTTCGAACATGGATTGATTGCACTGGAAAAACCCAAAGGGGTTGGAGATATCTCAAAGTTGGAGTTTAATATGGTGGAGATATGGGTTTAGATTCATGACTTACCTATTATGTGTATGAACCAAAGGACAGCTAATCTCTTAGCCAACCAATTAGGGGAAATGGTTAGATTACTTGAAGAATCCAAGGATTGCAAAGGGAGTTTTCTCAGGGTTAGGGTTTGGTTCGATTTCTCAAAACCCTTGAGACGAAATCTGCTGGTGACTTCGAAGAGTACAAAAGAGGTCGTGTTGGCGAGCCTTAAATACGAATGTCTTCCAAACTTCTACTATACCTATGGCCGAATAGGACATGTAAGCAAAGATTGTGTAGATGAAATAGCGAAGAAGAAAGCACGAAAGGGAGAAAGGTTAAAATATGGGTCTTGGTTGAAAGCGGTTGCACCCAAATTTAAAAAGGGGAGTAGTAGCTTGGGTAATGGGTCAAGATATAGCAGATGAGAAGGAAATGGGGGCAAAAGTCGACCAACCAAATCTAATGTGGAGTTGACAGGTGTACAAGGTAGGAATCTTAAGGAAAACATGGACAAAAAAGGTGGTAAAAACCAGGGTAGAGATGGGGACAATTCTAGTGGTCCCAATGAGCAATTAGGGACAATTATGTTACCAAAGGTGAAGACATTGGCTAAACAAAGTAATGCAGTACGGGTTTCACAAAAGAACTAGGAAGAGAGTAAAAACATAAGTTACTCTTTTCAACAACCAAAAGAGCCAATGTTAGAGAGTCACAATACGAGTATCCAACTAGGTGAGTCCTTTAATATTAGTGTAAGTACTGATAATGATATAGATATGATGATATGTAACTCGGAACAAGAGATAACACTTTTAAATCAAGAAAATAAAGGGATAGGGGTGATGTGCACAAGTCCAGTTAAGAGGGGGTGAGGAGGTGGAAAAGGGCAGCGAGAGAAGTCCCCTTAATTGGAAAATAGGTAGTCCCAGCAGGAAGTTGATGGTGGTAAATCAAATGATTAAAAAATGGGGTAGGAGTATGAGCTTGTCACCTGGGTCAGCAGGTAAAAGGAAAAGAATAATGTCATCGAAGGCTTCCCCGAATAAGAAGGGGAAAGTGAAGAACGAGTATAATGTGGGAAGAAAACGAAAACAATTGGTATTTAATGACGAGCAAGAGGAGGGAAGCAAGAAGAGTAAGGTGGAAGTGGAAGGTAATGTAGTCTATAGTTATGGAGCGGCGGAGCCTGTGGTGCAGGCCCGTCGGACGCCATGAGAGTGTTATACTAAAATGTGCAAGGGCTGGAAAAACAAATCCTCCGTCCTGGTCTTCTTTAGTGAAACAAAGTTACAGGATAGAGAAGGATATAAATTAAAAGAGTTATTGAGGTTTGATGATGGTTTTTTCGTTAGTAGCTCAGGTAAAAGTGGAGGTTTGAGACCAATGTGGAGAGAAAGTGTAAGGGTTTTGATTCTATCTTACTCGGTTAAATATATAGATGCTAAAGTAGTGTTAGAAGATAGCTTTGTGTAAAGGTTCACGGGTTTCTACGGAAATCCAAATCCTTCGCAGAGGGTTTATTCGTGGGAATTAATGAGGAGGATTAGGAAAGTGGATGATTTACCTTGGCTGATAGCTGGGGATTTTAATGAAATACTTAGTATAAATGAGAAACATGGGGGATTTGAAAAGTTTATATATGGAATGTTGGAGTTTAGGAGGGTGGTGGAGGATTATGGTTTGTCGAACATTGGATTTATAGGACCTTACTTTACATGGAATAATAAGAAGGATGATAAGGAAACTGTATAGGAAAGGCTTGATCGATTTCTGGGTGATTCAAGATGGAGGGATAGTTTTTGTGACTTTTATGTGGAGCATTTATAATTTAATGGTTCTAACCATAGGCCTATACTTTTGAAACTAAAAAAAGGGTTCAAGGGTGAAGTCTCAACAAATAAAGGCTTCAAATTTGAACCCTTCTAGTTTAAAGATAAAGGTTGCTCAAGAATCGTTGAAACCAGCTGGAAAGGTTCTAGTTCGCCAAGGTCAGCAGCTGAGTTGATGGCAAAGCAATCCAAGTGCAGTGTCATTATCAGAGTGGAGTCGCGAATGCTTTGGCTCTCTGAAGCGCATAATCGTTTTGAAACAACAGATGGTGGAGAAATTATATAAGAGGATACATATGAATGGTGTCATAGAAGAGATAAATAGAGCGGAGAAAGAGCTGGAGGTGTTGTGGGAGAAGGAGAAGTTATATTGGCGCCAAAAGGTGCAGGCTGATTGGCTTAGCACAGGTGATTGCAATACAAGACTTTTCTATGCATGGGCTACAACCCAGAGGTCGAAGAACAAAATTTGCAGGTTGGTGGACAATTGTGGCAAGGTGGCAGAAACGTCAGAGGATATTGGAAGGATAACGTATAACTACTTTGCAGATTTATTCCAATCGTCCTCCCCTTTCGTATAGGAGGTTGAGAGGGCGCGTGCTCCAATTAAATCCTCTCTGAGTGAAAACACTAAAAAGGAGCTAGTGTACCTACTCAAAAAAGACAAGATCAAGAAAGCAGTGTTCGAATTAGGCCCCACCAAAGCGCTTGACCCTAATGGTTTCCACGCGGTGTTCTTCCAAAAAATGTGGGACGTCATGGGGAGTGATGTGACAGATGTATATCTGAAAGTTCTTAAAGGTGATAAGTCCATCAAGGCTTTCAATAACTCCAATGTCATCTTGCTGCCAAAGAAGAAAAATCCCCAAGTTTTGAAGGATTTCAAACCAATTAACCTGAGTTCTGTTATGTATAAGATAATAACGAAGGTGTTGGCTCAAAGAATGAAACTGGTCCTCCCATCCATTATCTCGACTAACCAATCAGCATTTGTTCCTAGAAGGCAGATTTCAGATAATATGATGATCGCTTTTGAGATACTTCATTCCATAAACCATCAGAAGAAAGAGAAAAGAGGGTAGATGACCTTAAAGCTTGATATGAGTAAGGCGTATGATCGGGTGGAATGGTTTTTCCTAGATGCAGTTATAAAAAAGATGGAATTCCCTCCTAGATGGATTGAACTAATAATGGAGTGTATGTCAACGTCCCATCTTTCCTTCATTGTAAATGGTGGCAAGATTAGTTCCGTTAAACCTTGTAGAGAGATTCATCAAGGATGCCCTCTCTTACCTTACTTTTTTGTACTTTGTAGGGAGGCTCTATTAAGCGGGTTAAGGAAAGCGAAACTTGGTGGGAGGGGTTTAGGTTTAAGAAGTGGAAGAAAGGGACCTATTGTGAGTCATCTCCTGTTTGCGAATGACAGCATGCTTTTTTGTAGGGCAACCCCTGCCAACTGTAAGTTGATTAAGAGTGTCCTAGAAGTCTATGGGAAAGGTTCGGGACAATGTATTAACCTAGATAAATCTTCCCTGTGTTTTAGCCTAAATCTAAACTCTTACTCTAAAAAAGACATCTATTCCACATTAGACATTGTTGATGGAGCCACCTACAGTAGCTACTTAGGTCTGCCTTCGATAGTGGGACGAAACAAAACAAAGACTTTTAGTGAGATCCGCAACAAAGTTTGGAATCGACTGAGGGGATGGAAGAGTCACCTCTTCTCTCAAGGTGGCAAAGAAGTCCTTATCAAAGCGGTCACGCAAGCGATTCCAACGTACGTTATAAGCATTTTTTAACTGCAAGCTGATCTGTGCAAGAAGTTGAGGGCGTTAGCTACTAGGCTCTGGTGGGTTTGAAGGATGGTAAACACAAGATCAGCTGGGTGAGTTAGGAATGGATGTGTCATCCGAAGGCATGAGGGGAATGAGTTTTAAGGACCTTCAGCTATTTAATCAAGCTCTCTTGGCTAAGAAGCATAAAGACTATTGGTAAACCAGGACTCACTGGGTTCGAAAGTGCTAAAAGCCAAATACTTTCCTAACGTGCACTTTCTGTAGGCCAAACACAAGCAGGGTGGATCTCATATTTGGAGAAGTGTCTTGTGGGGGAGGGATCTGTTGGTGAAAGGGCTGTTATGGCAAGTGGGGGATGGCGCGAATATTAACGTTTTCAAAGGCCTATGGGTGCCGCGACCAACATCTTTCAAGGTTGTTTCGTATAATCAAGGTTTGTCTCTTAAGGTGAATGACCTTATTGACCCCGTTTGTCATCAATGGAACATTTAAAAACTTGAGGGCTTACTACTTCCAGTGGATAAATAAGTTATTTTGTCAATTCCCCTGAGCTATAGGGGTGCCCAAGACCAGTGAAGATGGTTCTTTGATAAAAAGGGTTTGTTCTCTGCAAAGAGTGCCTATAGAGTTGCTTTGAATGAGAAAAAGGCGGAGCAGGGACATCTTCGAATGGGAACCCGTTGCAAAAGCGGTGGCTAGCTTTTTGGAATCTAAATATCCCCCTGAAAGTGAAAATTTTTGTGTGGATGGCGTGTATAGAAGCGCTCCCTACTAAATCCAATTTGGTGAGGTGTCAAGTTCTGACAGAGGACTATTGTGAGGGTTGCAATGAGGAGCCAAAGGGTGAGGCGCATGTGTTGTTCTGGTGTCAGACGGCTCAAGGGTCTTGAAAGGCTTCCAAGTTAGGTAGCCTTCTGGATAAGTTCAAGTCAAATAAAGTAGTGGAAACCCTGGTTGAAATCTGGTAGGATCAGGGGGCGAAGGTGGTGTTTGAAGTGTGCATGGTTATGTGGAGCATTTGGTTGAATAGAAACTCCAAATTAGAACAAATGGTATGTAAGAGTCCAAAAGTTGTGATTGAGAGGGCTTTGGATCTGTTGGTAGAATTTCAGGACACTAAAGCTGCTGTGTCGGTCAGGACCCAGGTGCCTAGCTACTGTTCTGTCTCAAGCTGGATTCCTCCTCCTACCGGATGCCTAAAACTCAATTCAGATGTGACCATCAAACCTAGAAAGGCAGTGGCAAGGTTAGAGTTCATTGTGAGAGATCATTTGGGATAAATTGTAGTTGTCATGGCAAAGCAGTGGCCAGGTTCCTTCAGTGCTGAATGTGGGGAGCTACTGGCCCTTTGTGAGGGTCTTCGTCTTGCTTCCTTGCTTAATTTAAGGGTTGATGTGGCGGAAGTGGATGCTGCGAATATAATTTCTGCTGTCATTTCTTGTAATAATAGTCGCGGGGAAGTAAGTTTCTTATTAGTGATATCAAAGCGCTTTGTAAGGTCGTGGGTGGTTGTAAGTGTCAAGTCATTTCTTGTAACGAGAATCGCTTAGCTTATAATCTCATGTCTTTAGCCTTGTCCTCTTCGAAGGAGTTGTGTTGGTTTGATACCAACGTATGTAATTTGTTCCCTATTTGGTTTGGTTTATAAAAGGTACCTTGTTTCAAAAAAAAAAAAAAAAAAATTGTAAAGTTTTATACTAGAAATCTTCAACACAGAGCGATAAACTTCTAAATTTGTGCCTTGTTGGTAATCCTTCTAATTCATGAATTATTAAAGGGTTGTTCATACATTGATTTATGTGAACAGTCAATTTTATTGAAATTGCGGTCTTATTTTATTTTATTTTTTAATGCAAAAAACCATGAAATAGTACATTCTAAAAGTTTTGAATGTTTGCAACTTTTGGGAGGTCTTCTCGTGTGTCTTTCAAGAGAGAGTTTAGGAGAAAGGGGCATAATACAAGTTAGAGTTTGGGCGATCGAGAGGGCATTTTGCAGTGAGAGTAGCGGTTTTTCTATCTTTCCTCCTCTCTTTCAACTCCTCTTCTTTTGTGGGTGTTAGTTTAAAGGATGAATTCTAAAGAGATTGTGAAACTTTGTCATCAATCACTCTCCTTTGCTGATGATGATGTGCAGACATGCAGTATTAGAGGGGAAGAGCAAAAGGAAGGTCTTGAGAATGTTTCTCATTGCCTTGTGGGTAAGGTTATGACTAAAAAAAGGGCAACGGGAAAGCTTTCAAAGGGGTTCTCGAATAACATTTGAGCTCAACAAGAATCGCTAAGGTAGAGATTGAAGTTGTGGGCGATCATATCTTTATGTTTTATTTTCAGAAGAAAGAAGAACGTGAGCTGATATTAAATAAGAAGCCTTGACATTTTGAAATAAAATCTAAAAGTCCTTGAGAAACCAAGAGGTATAAGTGAGATTTTAAGTATCAGTTTTACTAAGACAAGGTTCTGGGTGCAAATATACAATCTCCCTTTAATGTGTATTTGTGATAATAATAGCAAGTGAAATAGGGGAAGTGATTGAAATCCCCTTAGAATCTAAAGAGCATAGGGGGAAATTTCAACGAGTAAGGGTTCTTATGGATGTCACAAAACCATTGAAGAGGTGGGTCATTTGAGCCTAGATGAAACAAGGCTCTTGGTAATAGCGTCGCTAAGGTATGAACGCCTTCGTGATTTTTGTTATGCTTGAGGGAGAATTGAGCATATTAGTAAGGAGTGTCCTAATGAGAAGGCTAGAATAGAAGTTTTAGATAGGGCGTCGACACAGTACAAGTCATGGCTGAGAGCAAAGGTGTAAGAGGGGCAGCTAAAAGCTCAGATTTGTATACTAAAGTCATGGAATTGGTTCGGAATACTACTCAGAAGGGTAATAAGGCTCTTCTAATTACTGGTGTTGAGGAGGACCCTACTGGTTCTGCTACAAAAAGGAAAAAGTTTGTAGATTACTTCTAATACCAGTTCGTAGAGTTGAAAAGAAAAGATGGTAAGAGAGGAGAATTATAATCCGATTTTTATAATGGACAAGGAAGTAAAAGCTAATGTTTTCAAAAAAAAAAAAAGAAGTAAAAGCCAGAAATAGGAGGCAACCACTTAATGAACAAAGTGACAAAAATGGTCTTGAGGACCACTTTTGTAAAAAATGAGTCCTAATTGAAGCTTAAAAAAGTAGTTCAATGGGTCCACACGTAAGAATCGGGAGGAAACAAAGAATGAATGCATTCAAAGAGGAACAGTAGCCTATGCAAGATCACATAAGTTTGGAATCAACCAGATCTGCTCCAACTAGAGTTAAGAATACAAGTGAAATTTCTATCTCAAACTCTGGTGGCAAAAGCAATAGAAAGTGGAAAAAAGTGGTGATGGAGCACTTCAAACAGGAGTCTAAATCTAATGCAAGGGCGAAATAGGAGGAAACTGAAGGTATAAGCTTAGGTAGTAGCAAAAGGAAAAATATTGTGGATGATAATCAGAGTGCCATTAAGAAGGCCCGCTGAGAACAATGAGGATTCTAAGTTAGAATGTGCGCTTGGGGAATCCTAGCATGTTATCGACCCTACAAAGGGTCATTCATACTTATTCCCCGGATTTGGTCTTCATAAATGAGACCAAAATGTCAAATGGAAGGTGTGATAATCTTCGAGGAAAGTTGAAGTTAGAAAGGGTCTTTTTTTGTGGATAATCTTAGAAAGAGCGGTGGTTTGGGTCTACTTTGAGCAAATGGCTTGGAGGTGAAAGTGCTTTCATACTCAGTTGAGCACATTGATGCAATGATTACTATGAAGGAAGAGATATGTTAGAGATTCTTCGGTTTCTATAGGAATCCAGTTACTTCTCAAAAAGGCGAGTCCTAGAAGTTGCTTAGAAGGCTTAAATCCTGCAGCAGTTTGCCTTGGCTAGTGGGGAATGATTTTAATGATGTGTTAAGAGTGGATGAGAAAGAAATGGGGACGGCTATAATCAGTCAAGGTATGGGGGAGTTTAAAAGTACAGTAAAAGATTGTAGTTTATTTGATTTAGGTTTTAGGGGACCCAAATTTACTTAGAACAACCGAAGAGGGGATAATTCTTTTGTTCAAAAGAGGCTCGACAGATTCTTGGTAGATATCATGAAAAACCTATTTCCCAAATACTATGGTGAATCATTTGGGCTACCATAAATCAGATTATCGCCCAATTCTTCTTAAGTTCAAATAGGGGTTCCAACTTGAATCTCGACCAAGGAAGAGTTTCAAGTTTGAACCCTTTTGGTTAAAAGAGAATGATTGTCAAGATGTGGTTAGTATGGCATGGGCTGCGGGGGGTTAGGTGCAGTCAGTTGGCGAGCTAAAGTTGAAGTTGTCTAAATGTGCTTCTAGGCTTTCTGAATGGAGTAGAGTGAGATTTGGTTCCCTTAGAAAGAATATTGAAGAGCAACAGAAAATTATTGAGTTGTTGTATAATAAAACGAACGAACCTAGTGTGATGAATGAAATCAAAAGAAGAGAGGAAATATTGCAACACATTTTATCTCAAGAAGAGCTGTATTGGAAGCAAAGGTCAGAGCGGACTGGCTTGCAACGGGTGATTGATATACAAGATTCTTCCACCTTCAAGCTTTAAACAGAAAAAAAAAAGAAAGAGAAACTGGTTTCGAAAATTTATCGATGAGAATGGTAGAATGGTGGAAGATCAACAAGGGATCGCGAATGTTCTTTTTAAGTTCTTTTTTAAACTTTTTACTTTATCAAAACCTATTGATATTGATTTATGAAATGTGTGTACTTCTATAGATACTTGTTTGGATGATAATATGATAAGAGGGTTAAGGAACCCTTTTACGGGAGAAGAAATTAGTAAGACCGTTAGTGAGTTAGGTTCTACTAACACCCCTAGTCTTGATGGATTTCGTGCCTTGTTCTTTCAACAATTTTTGAGAGTGGTGGAAAATGATATCATAGGTGTTTGTTAGAAAATTCTTAAAGGCGAACCCTCGGTGAAGGATTTAACCAAACTAATGTTGTCTCAATTCCCAAGAAAAAGAATCCAGAAAGGATGAGTGATTTTAGGCTTATAAGTCTGATTAATGTGGTCTATAAAATAGTAGCTAAAGCTATTGCAAATAGACTTAAAATTATATTTCCGAACTTGATTTCTGATTAATGAGCTTTGATTCCGAGTCGCCTTATTTTTAACAATTTGATTGCTTCTTTTGAAATTTTACATTCCATTAGTAATAAGAAAAGTGGTAAAAACCATTCTTCTTCAGAGACATCATGAAATCGAGTTTCCTCTTCATTACTATCTCCAATTTGTTCTTCATCACTATCTCATATCCTATCATCATTATCATTTGTGTCCTGATTTTCATCATCAGTACCATAATTCATATAGTCATCATTAATGTCGCAAATGAGACTTTTTATAGATATAAATGGGGTGATAAAAGTATCAACCTGATTGCTCCCAATACCTGAAGTAAGATAAAAATGACTTTCAACCATATACAAATTTACAAGTCTATCCGTATCCACCTCATCATGTCTTGTGTCTGGTGTTGAGTCGATGACATTTGGATAAACGGTACGCCTACTAACTCTAGCTCCAAAATCTCTTGCAATCTTATCGATATAAATCTTTTTAATATCAATATTTTTATCGCCATCAAACCAACAACACCAAGATCTAACATGATGCATATCTTTTTAACTTGACCATTTGTCGTACTTTGTAATAAATAATACATATGAATATCTCACCTTCTTCTATCAATATCAGTCTCTCTGTATACAACGTCCACCAATGATGAAAAACTACTATTTTTATGGACTCCACATATGATCAACTCTCTTTCAACGTAATTACATCCATTCCACTCTCCGAAAAACTACTATTTTTATGGACTACACACATGATCGACTCCCCTTCAATGTAATTACATTCATTCCACTCTCTGTTAAAGTTGATTATGACCGTCTGTTGAGTCATTCTTATAACATTCAAATTAAATAATATTATTAATAAATTAATCTCATTTCAATCAGACAACATTACAAAATACAATCATATCTAATCACATAAAATATTAAAATTCAATACACTGCATTCAAAACACAAAAATATCAAAAAGCATGAAAAAATTGCTAATTTCGGTTTTTCACTTCACTGAAAAAACGGTACACCTCTTCAATCAATTTTTCATTATATGAAAAACCGATAATCAGTCACGAAAAACCAATTTCGTTGCAGATTTTACAAATTTCATTGCAAATTTTACGATTACAATATATATCACAATTAAATCATTTTTATAGTCTTTTAGCTTACAATATAAACAAAACAACCCAAAACCCAACAAAAAAAAAAAAAAAAACAGATACATTACTTTTAAAACTCAAATGGAAAAAGAAACTTCAAAACCTTCAATGGATGAAACTTGAATGGATCAAAACCTTCAATGGATAAAGAAGCTTGAATGAATAATTCCTTACTAGATTATTTTTCAGCTACAATGGTGAATCAAATCTCACAAACCATGAATGAAGAAGAGGAAAGAGGGATGATATTGTTAGGAAGAAGAATGTTATTTTCATAATTTCAAATTTGGACATTTGAGTGATTTTAACTTCAGGGTATTTTGATAATCTTGGGTATACAATAGAAATAATTTGTTTGAGAGGTCAAAAACAATTTTTTTTTAAAATCTAGGCAAAAACAAATATGTTCTTTTCATTTGGATAAAAACCATAAATTTCCTGAGCAAAAATTGCAACACATTTTATCTCAAGAAGAGTTGTATTGGAAGCAACGGTCTAGAGTAGGCTGGCTTGCAATAGGTGACTGAAATACAAGATTCTTTCACGTTTGAACTTTTAACAGAAAAAAAGAGAATTGGTTGATCGATGAGAATGGTAGAATGGTGGAAGATCAACAAGGGATCGCGAATGTTCTTTTTAAGTTCTTTTTTAAACTTTTTAGTTTATCAAAGCCTATTGATATTGATTTATGAAATGCTTGTACTTCTATAGATACTTGTTTGGATGATAATATGATAAGAGGGTTAATGAACTCTTTTATGGGAGAAGAAATTAGTAAGGCCACTAGTGAGTTAGGTTCTACTAACGCCCCTAGTCCTGATGGATTCCATGCCTTGTTCTTTCGACAATTTTGGACAGTGATGGGAAATGAGCTTACAGGTGTTTGTTTGAAATTTCTTGGAGGCGAAGCCTCGGCGAAGGATTTTAACCAAATTAATGTTGTCTTATTCCCAAGAAAAAGAATCCAGAAAGGATGAGTGATTTTAGGCTTATAAGTCTGATTAATGTGGTCTATAAAATAGTAGCTAAAGCTATTGCAAATAGACTTAAAATTATATTTCCGAACTTGATTTCTGATTAATGAGCTTTGATTCCGAGTCGTCTTATTTTTAACAATTTTATTGCTTCTTTTGAAATTTTACATTCCATCGGTAATAAGAAAAGTGGTAAAAAGGGGCTTATGGTTTTAAAATTAAATATGCATAAAGCATATGATAGAGTTGAATGGTCCTTTTTGAGATGTGTTATGTAAAAAATGAGGTTTCCTAAGGAATGGGTGAACCTTATTTTGGATTGTGTATCGACTACCAAATTGAATTTTTTGGTTATTGGTGCTTCTGTGGGAAATGTGACTCCATCTAAGGGATTGAAGCAGGAGTATCCTATTTCTCCCTATCTTTTTCTTTTATGTTCAGAAGCCCTTTCGAGTCTAATCAGGGAAATAATGGGAGGGTTCTAAGTTTTAAGTTTTGTAGGAACAACCCTACAATTACTCATTTGTGTTTTTTTTTTTTTTTTTTTTTTTTTTGCAGATAACAGTGTGTTGTTCTGTAAGACTTCTATTGATAATTGCGGTAAAATAAAAGAAATTCTTAGCATCTATGAGAGGGCATCGGGTCAACAAGTGAACTTGAAGAAATCTAGTATAGCTTATAGCCCAAACTTAAGCCCCTGGTTAAGGAAACAAATAAGGCAATTTTTAGGTATTGTGAATGGGAATTCTCAGGGCGTGTATTTGGGATTACCAACTCTTGTCGGAAAAAATAAGACCAAGACGTTTAATTCCATTAAAGATAAAACGTGGAATAAATTACTAGGTTGGATTAGTAAGTATTTTTCCCAGGGTGGGAAAGAAGTCTAAGCTATTCCCATTTATTGTTTGAGCATCTTTCAAGTCCTTGTAGGACTTGTAAAGATTTAACATCTGTGGTCACTAAGTTTTGATGGGGAGCTAGGAATGGAGTCAAAAAAGTGAGTTGGATCAAATGGGAAACAATGTGTCTCTCAAAATTGGAGGGCGGTCTTGGTTTTAAGGATTTGATGGCCTTTAATTAAGCTCTCCTTTCTAAGCAAGCCCGGAGAATCCTCACTAATCCAGATTCAATTTCAGCCAGGTTTTTAAAGTCCAAATATTTTCCTGATAAAGGGTTTTTGGATGCAGGTCTTAAGCATGGTTACTCACACCTTTGGCGTAGTTTCCTTTACGGGGAGGGAACTACTTAAAAAGAAGCCTTAGAAAACAAATTGGTAATGGAGAGCAAACAAAGGTATTTCTAGATCCCTGAATTCCTAGACCGTCCACTTTTAAAGTGGTTACTCATTGTAATGCATTGAATCAGAATTTGAAAGTAGCTGACCTGTTAAACAAGGAGAATCACTGCTGCGATATGCAAAAGCTGCATGATTTATTGCTTCCTATTGATTGGAATGCTATCTTGTCAATTCCAATCAGTTTTAGAAATGTAGAAGACAGATGGTGTTGGCATTTTAACAAGTTTTCGGTTAAAACTGCATATTGGCTCGCTTGTACATGTAATTATTCTACTCATTTATCTAGTTCATCCAATCAAATCTTTATTTGGCGAGCTTGTTTAGATGCAATTCCTACTAAATCAAATCTTTTAAATAGGAAAACTAAGACAAATGCTTTGTGTCCAGGTTGTGGACAGGCTGAAGAAACTGTTGCTCATGCCTTTTAGCGGGTGCCCTTTGCTTAAAAGTATTTGGAATTCTTTCGTTGACGGAAGACTTGTGTATCGATTTCAGAATTTAAATGTAAAAGAAGTGTTGCGGGGCCTGCTGAAAGTTTCCAACTTGGACACATTCTATGCAGCATTTGGAATAGAAGGAACTCAGGTACTTTTACAGGATATCAACAAGATTTCCATGTTCTGGTTCTACAAGCTCTGAATCTTCTTTGTGATTTTCTGCAGACTAGGCAAGCATCTCTCACTGGGAAGTCTTTCAGCCCGTTTCAAGCCTCTGGCCTGTGGATTCCACCGACTCCAAGAAGATTGAAATTAAACTCTGATGTGGCAATGAAGCCATGAAATGGTTTTGTGGGGGTTGAAGTGGCTATCAGAGGCCGTTCAGCTTTTATTTGGGCAGCTCTTTCTAAAATAGTGAAAGGTAATATTACTCCAGATTTGGGAAAGCTAATAGCCTTGAGGGAAGGACTTCTTTTTGCTCGTCGTCTTCAGCTACAGGTTGAAGATTCAGAAGTGAATGCTGTAAATACTATAAACAGGTTGAACTCTGGTGGCTGTTTCTGTGATGCTGCTGACATGTTAGTAGGGGATATCAATTATTTATGTAGTTTGGTTGGTTGGCAGAGGTGTCGAGCCATTGCCAGGAGTGAAAATCGCTTGGTTCACAAACTGGTCAAAATTGCTTTGTTTTATAATCAATTTACGTTATTAGGAAAAAAATAGAGAAAATTTGAGGCTGTGAGTGAGAACAGGCTTGAAAAGGAGACCCCGCCGCCGGTAGAAGATGACAGGTCGACCAAGAAAGCGAGGTTCCGAGCCACGGATGAAAGTCAGAATGAACAGGGATTAATGTCATTCAGAGATAAGCTAATGCAGAACCAGACAGATGTGGAGGGGGAAATCATGGGTGACATGACAGAGATTGAAATGGCAGAAGAGGATGTAGTGGTGGATACGTCTGGGCTTGTACCTTCCATTTGCTTCTCATCAAAAGTGCAGTCTCAATTGGTTAAACCATGGCAGAATGCTGTGGTAGTCAAACTTTTGGGAAGGCCTATTGGATACGAGGCATTAGTCAATAGGCTGGATACACTCTGGAGCAAGATTGGTGGATTCAGTGTTATTGATCTGGAAAACAACTTTTATTTAGTTGAGTTCAGAAATATAGAGGATGCTGAATATGTCCTAATGCATGGACCATGGATGATATTAGGACATTACTTAACAGTGCAGTCATGGACACCCCAGTTCGACAGTTCTGAAGAGAAAGTCAAGAAGGTCACGGCCTGGGTAAGACTACCAGGAATGCCACTCCACTATTACCATAAGAAGGTGCTAAGGATGGTAGGACAATTGGTGGGAAAGGTGTTGCGAATAGATTATAACACAGAAAGTGCCAATAGGGGAAGGTTTGCAAGATTAGCAGTAGAAATTAATCTCGAGCACCCGTTATGTGCCCAGATTTTGGTGGATGGAAGAGTGCAGAAAGTGGAATACGAAAATCTTCCACAGATATGCTTTCACTGTGGGTTATATGGACATACGATCAGTAACTGTCCGGAAAAAAACACTATACTGATGGAAGAAACGAAGACAAATGGAGAAGGGACGTCGGAAGAGGATCGGAATGGAACGGCAGACAAATCAAGGCAGACGGACGGGGATGGCGGCAACCCTAGGTTTTATCCAAAAAAGGAAGGTCAAGACCAACTAAGGAAACAAACAGGATGGGCGGGCAAAAGGGAGAAGATGCAGGGCTGAATGGGGAAGGTTCAAGATTTGGAGTGCTTTATAAATTAGACAAAGCAAAAATGGAAATAGAATCTCGAAAGTTCAGGCAGTCAACTACGACGCAATTTCAGCAAGCTGATTTCCATTATGGGGAATCCTCAAAGTCAAAGGATCGAATCTCACATGATCGCAGCACTAAACATAACCAAAACTCTCGAAGGCAAAAAGACAAAATGGTCCCTCAAGACATGCAAACCCATGCAAAATTCCCTCTTGCTAAAAAAACAGACTTGCAACTCGGTATGCTTATTGTGAATGGACACGGTGGGGACAAGGTTGACCGTTCAAATTAAGCATTCGTTTATTATCATTGATCAAAACCAGAAAGAGATAGAGAGTGCTGGGGGGCCTCTAAATCGGATTGAAGCAGTAACAGTGGAATCCCATCGTGAAATGGAAATGGCAAGCAATAAAGGAAGGCCACCAGATAGTAATACATATAATACTGATCATCATATGAAAGAAAATAATGATGAGAGGCAAGGCAGTGACCACTCGAGTGATGAAGACTACAAAATGGGGAGCGAGAGCGGTAAGGATTCTAGCTCTTCTGACATTGATGATTTCATTACGAATGAGGATTCAATGGAGGATGATGACCGGGCACAAGACGCTGGGATATGAGTTATCAGGTGTGCTTTGATCCTTTTCACCCTTTATTTTTATGGATATTAACTTAATTGTTTGGAATTGCTAAGGGGCAGGCTCTCTCGAATTCCGGCGAGTTTTTAAAAATATGGTGCAGTAGTATAAGCCAATGATTTTTGCTTTATTGGAAACAAGAATTAGTGGGCACAAAGCTGATAATTTTGTCCTTAAAAGTGGTTTTGAACGCTCTCACAGAATAGAAGCTCGGGGTTTTTCGGGTGGGATATGGTTGTTTTGGAGGGAGGAAGTTAGTGTTGAGATTTTTGAAAACCATTAGCAGTTTATGCATTTCCGCATAAAGGATGGTAAGGGGGTGAGCTCTTTGGTTACAATTGTTTACGCTAGTCCTAGACCTAGTGTGCGTACTATTCTTTGGAAAGAATTGGACCGATTAGGTAGAAATGTTAGGGAACCTTGGTTGATTGGGGGCGATTTTAATGTGATTGTTCGTGCGTCGGAAAAGAAAGGGGGGTCTACCAGGAGAAGTGGTGTGAGTAACCAGTTCAAAAAATGGTTGAATGATTATGGTCTGGTTGAGTTGGTGTTTGAAGGACCTTGATTTACTTGGGCCAGAGGGGAGATATTAGAGAGATTAGACAGAGCAATCTCAAATGATGAGTGGTTTAGCCGATACGCTAATGCGGAGCTAGTGCATCTTCCCAAAATTCAATCGGATCATAGGCCTTTATTAATCAAGTATGGAGGATCAGGGAGGGATGGTAATGGAAACAAGCCTTTTAGATTTCTAGCTTCTTGGACTCGGCATGAAAACTTCAAGCAAATGGTGCAACAATCTTGGGATCCTAATGTTGATTACACAATTGCAGCTCAGAAGTTTGCGGCAAAAGCCCGTCTTTGGAATAAAGATGTTTTTGGGAATATATTTAAAAAGAAGAGAAACTTGTTAGCTAGACTAGCAGGTATCCAAAAGGCTATTGAAAATTATCACTCTATTAAGCTAATTGAGCTAGAATATGATCTCAAATTGGAGCTAGAAGAGATTTTGGCGCAGGAGGAGAGTTTCTGGTATCAAAAATCTAGGAGGGAGTGGATTGAAAGTGGTGATCGAATTACTAGATTTTTTCACCGCCAAACTCTTCAAAGAAAGAAGAAAAATAGAATTCTGAGCCTTCGAGATGATACGAGGAATTGGATAACGGATCAGAGTGTGCTTAAAAGGCATGCATTTCAATTTTATTTAAAACTGTTGGAGAGAGAGGAGGATGTCGTAGTTGATTATCGAGTGAAGAGATGATTTCCGAGACTGAGTAATGAAGAAATTTCCAAACTTGATTCGGGCATTATTCCTGTAGAAGTGAGGAGAGCAGTTTTTAACATGGCTCTACTGAAGGCACCAGGAGTTGATGGACTACATGCTATGTTTTATCAAAGTCAGTGGGAGATATTGGGTAATTCGGTGATTCGATTAGTGATGAAAGTGTTTAAAGGGGAAAGGATTCCTTCAGAAATTAATCGAACTCTCCTGATCCTAATTCCAAAAAAAGAAAATGCGGATAGCCTCAAACTATTTCGGTCAATTAGTTTATGTATAGTTATTTACAAAACTATTACTAAATCGATTGTGAACAGATTGAAATCCCTTCTGCCAAAGTTGATTGGTCCACATCAAACATGTTTCGTGCCTGGGAGACATATAACGGATAATATAGTGATTGCTCAAGAGATTATCCATCATATGCAATCTAAAAAGGGAAAGAAAGGGTTTATAACCATAAAGGTGGATTTGTAGAAGGCTTATGATAAGCTCGATTGGAAATTTATTCAAGACACGTTGAGAGAAGTAGGAATACCTCTTAAATTGCGAAATGTAATTATGGAGTGTATTTCCACTTCAACGATGCAGATTCTTTGGAATGGAGAGCTGACAGATGGATTTCTGCCTAAAAGGGGAATTCGTCAAGGGGATCCCCTATCCCCTTACATTTTTGTACTTTGTATTGAGCGGCTGGCTTATGGTATTTCAAAAGCAGTTCAGAAGGGCTGGTGGAAACCGATTAGAATGGGTAGAACGGGGATCCCGATTTTGCATTTATTTTTTGCGGATGACCTTTTCCTTTTTTCTGAGGCTACGGGTGGATAGGCGGAGATTGTTATGAAAATGTTAGAGGAGTTTTGCTTGAGTTCCGGAGAAAAAGTCAATAAGGCCAAAACTAAGGTATTCTTTTCTAAAAATGTGAGTCTTCGAGAAGTGCAAATTATTAGTAAAAAAATGGGATTTTCTGTGACCAGTAACCTGGGAAAATATTTGGGGTCTCAGCTTCTCCATAATCGGGTGAACAAAGCTACTTATCAGGAGGTAGTGGATAGGCTTGAACAACGGCTTTCAAGGTGGAATGCGCTGCACTTGTCTCTAGCAGGTAGGGTGACGCTTACTAAATCAGTCTTGCAAGCCATCCCTATTTATCAAATGCAAACAACAAAGCTGCCAAATTTGTTATATGATAAAATGGAGCAAATTAGTAGAAGGTTCATTTGGGGAGAGTCGAATGAAAATAGGAAGATAAGTCTAGTGGGATGGAATGAGGTTTGTCAGCCGAAAGAAAGAGGGGGGCTGGGTATCAGAAAAATGCATATTATGAATGATGCTCTGCTAATGAAAATTGGATGGGGAGTAATTAATCAACCTGATGTACTGTGGGTTCAGGTGCTGCGAGCTAAATACAATGCGGATATGAGTTCCTGGCAGGATAGGATTACTGGTAATACAGGTTCTTACCTCTGGAGACAGGTGAGGAGAATCTAGAATAATGTGTTAGGAGGTGTTCGATGGGCCCTTGGAAATGGTCACAGAACTCGGTTTTGGTTGGATACTTGGGCTCTGAAAGATAAGCCTCTCATTTGCTATGTTTGTCGCCCAATTCCAAGTGCTGAGATAGGCCGAAGTGTTTCAGATTATGTAGCTTCGGATGGAAATTGGAACTGGGAGATATTTGCTCATTTTCTTCCTATGTCCATTCAGCTTCAGCTAGCAGTTATCAAAACTCCTAAGATTAGTGAATAGGAGGATCGTATATATTGGGCTCACTCCAAAGATGGCAGGTTTACAGTGGGATCGGCGTACTGTGTCTTAAGTCAAACTGGGTGGAATAATGCTAGCCTGGATTGGAGAATAGCTTGGAAATGGAAGGGTCTTCAGAGGATCAGGATGTTCATTTGGCAGCTTTTGAAAGGAAAACTGAGCACTCAGGTTGAACTGAATAAACGGCACATTATGGATGATTCAACTTGTGAAGTATGCAGATATGAGCCAAAGGATATCATGCATGTTTTAAGGGATTGTTTAATAGCAAGACTGGTGTGGAGGAATCTGCTACCAACTGGAAGCTTATCCCAGTTCTTTTCTTTGAATCTAAAGGAGTCGCTAAGTTATAATCTTGTTCAGGGACGAGTTAATCTTGATGCTCAGAACTGGAAGACTTTATTTGGGGTTGCGGTTTGGAAGTTGTGGAGGTGGAGAAATGAGTTGCTCTTTAATGACAGAGCTTTTACGATTGAAAGCATGTTAAATGATATCAAATGTATGACAGTAGAGATAAGGCAGACTTTGGATCATAAGCTGACAATGGTGCGAGAGGAGAAATGGATTAGCTAGATTCCTCTAGAGCAACCTTTTCTTAAGTTGAATACTGATGGGGTTTTCAATGCGAATAATGGTAGAGCAAAAGCAGGAGGTTTAATTCGGGATCAAATGGGTCACTGGTGGGGTGGTTTTGTGGTGAATATTGGATGCTGCTCTATAACAGAAGCGAAATTATGGGGGCTTTACAAGGGCTTGGATTATGCTTGGGAGAAGGGTATTAGGAAATTAAAGGTTGAGGTAGATAGTGCTTGTATTGTCCAAATGATTGCTAATGAGAGGGATGAGTTTAACAATCATTATCAGCTAGTGAAAAGCATCAAAACGCTGGTGAGAAAGGATTGGGATGTAACCATTACTCATGTTTACAGAGAAGCTAACAAAGCAGCTGATGCTTTGGCCAACTTAGCTGGAGAATTTGCTCTTGAAAGTCATTGGTTAGAAGATGTGCCTACTCAGTTGACGAATATCCTATGACAGGACACAATTGGTTTCGCAGCAGCTCGTAGAGTTAGGGTGGTTTAGCTTGGTTTAAGCTCTTTTTGTGTACCAAAAAAAAAAAAAATTGCTTTGTTTTATTGTGTAGATCATTGTTGGCTTTCAGTGCATGCAAATGTAATTTTTCCAACCTTTGTTGGGATCCTTAACTACAATAAAAGATAGTCCATTTGAGTCATATTTCCATTTCGAAATTCGAAATTACATAAATAAATAATTAATTAATTAATTTTATATAGATATATATAATGAATTTCCTTTTTTTTTTTTAATATAATTACAAAGTAAACACCCTCAGACATATAGTGAATTTTTAGAAGTATTAGGAACTTGAATGAATTTCCTTCAATAAAGGAATATCAAAGCAAAAGGTAAAACGAAAGTGATTTTTGGTTGTGAAATTTGAAAAAAGATCTAACTAGAAAATAAATATTAAGGTTTCGTTTGGAGGAAAAAAAAAAAATATATATATATATATTTGTAAGCTAAAATGAATTTTTTTTTTTTTTTTGGCTTGCTTGGACAAAAAATTAATTTAGCCCTTTTTGGCTACACACTTTTGCTACGCCAATAACAAAATGTAAAATAATAATAATAAGAATAATAAATAAATAAATAGTTGGCCCACAATTTAGAGCGACCCAATTTTGCAAAATTGGTCGAAAGCATAAATCATTTCTCTTTTGGACCGAATTGACGCCCACAATTCTTTAATGTCAAGGGTTTTAACCAAAATTAACCTTTTTTTGATAACCCAATTGAAAAATAATTTTTTTTTTTTTGTAAATCATTTCAGGTTGACTTTTTTTGGACAAGAATACCCTTGATTACTCTACCAATTACCACTAACCCACCCCTATTATTTGTCACATTCACCAAGCTAGTCACTCTCTCTACCAAACTTTTTTCTCTCATTCTCTCTCTAGGAATCTTACCCTACCGTCGCACCTCATCACCGTCACACCTACACCCACCATCGACCAAACCCACTGAAATACATTGGAAACCCGACCCACCCATTAGTCTTTCTCTCTCACTGTCGATTCTCAACCATCAGAGATATGCCAACCTCTCTCCACCACAATGCTGTCGACGGTGGTTCACCAGTAGGTAAGGTCTTACTCTTTTATTTTCTTCTTCCTCTTATTTTGTTCTTATACTTCCTTTATTTTCTACTTTATTTTTGGCTATCTCATCATATTCGCACGTTACCACGTATCCTTCATTTGCACGTCACACCGCCGTTGGAACAGTTGAATCCAGAGAATACGGTGGGAGTTATGACAATGGCAAGGAAAGGGGCTCGCGTTTTGGTCACGCCTACTAGTGATCTTGGCTTGCATGCACGGTGAGTTGTTTTAAACTTGCTTTTTTGGCTTTGATTTCTTTGTTGAAGATTGAAGCTAGTTTATGGTTATTGACGATAAATATGTGTGGATGGGAGATATGGTGAAATGTGTGCCTTTATGTTTTATTGTATGCAAATGGTGTTGAAACGGAAATTCAGAAGGATTGGAGAAGCGGTATATGCTGGCTGTACAGCTGTCTGAGTTTGGGTGAAGTAAATATTGTATAAATGTTGGAAATTGTATCTTTTCTCTTTAGACATGATTTCGAACATGTGTAAGATAGTTTTTTGACCTTTTGAGGGATGGGGCTGTTTATGGTTTTCTTCCAACTTATTTGGAAATGGGTTTTTGGTTTTATTATTTTGTATGTGTTTTGGATGGTAGTTGGATACTTTTATGTATGTGTTGGGGGCTGGTTGGTTTAACTCATTGCTTATTGTACTATATTATGGTTCGGTAAATAGTGTTATTTATGTGCCAAAATTTATTGGTATTCTCAACAATATTGTTGAGTTATCTGAAATGGCTACAAGAAGTTGATACTGTTAATTTCTTCTTTTTCTATGGTGGTAATCTTTGACAACTAATTCTCATTTAGTTTAAAAGGTTAAAATTTTGCCTTAAGCTATTAGGTTTTATTTTATTTTTTTCGTTTTCTATATGTAGATCTAGAAATAGGTGATGAGATGAATCTTGTTGCTAGGATCTAGGTGGCTCAACTGGCTCTTAAGCATCGCCAAAATAAAAAGCAGCAACAAAGAATTATTGTATTTGCTGGAAGATGTGTTCTGCTTTGGCTCTTTATCTATTATCTTTCTACAATTTCCATGTTAAAATTTCATTGTTGCTTATTAAAGTTGTCTATTTGAAGTCCTATCAAACATGAAAAGAAGTTGTTGGAGATGATTGGAAGGAAGTTGAAAAAAAATAGTGTGTCACTTGACATTGTCAATTTTGGTGAACAAGACGATGGTAAGACAGAGAAACTGGAAGCACTTCTTACTGTTGTGAACAATAATGATAGCAGCCATATTGTTCATGTTCCTCCTAGTCTGAATGCCCTTTCTGATGTTCTTTTAAGGTAAGTTGTTTTGTATTAGTTTGCTGCTTTTATTTTGCATGGTAGTAGAGTAGTTGAGTTTATTATGATGTTTTGATTTAAGTTAAATATTACCTCTGCCATTGCAGTACACCTATATTCACTGGGGATGGTGAAGGTGGAAGTGGTTTTGTAGAACTGGTTGTGTCCCTAGTTTTGAGTTTGGTGTGGATCCCATCCTAAATCCTAAGTTGGCCCTTGCTCTTAGAGTTTCAATGGAAGAGGAGAGGGCCAGGCAATAAGCAGCAGCTAAAAAAGTAGCAGAGGAGGCTGGTAAGCCGAAAAAGGAAGAGGGACAACAGTCCAACTCACATGACACAACTATAACTGATCAAGTCAGTGCCCTAGCTTCTGAAGCTGACACTAAGAAAAATTATTTAACGGTTGGTTTCATATTTGGATTTCATTTTTTCCTACCATGTTAATTAATAAATGCTTTAACAGTTGCATCTTTCTATAATTGCTAAGGCTGTTTTTGGGTTTTGTAATTGCTTGTATTGTTTGACTACAAACAAAAGCAAGCATCATTGGCTGGAGATGAGAGGTATATATCTTGTTTGATAAATTTTTGTAGTTTCAATTAGAGTTGTAACAAAAGGCAAGCTTGTTGCTCTCAGGCCTTTATAAGCGTTTACTTATACTTTCTATGTTTTCATTAAGTAGATAAGGAATTGCTAATATCTTTTGATAGATGCCTAAAAAAATATATGCATTCAAAGGTAGGATTGCTTTCAGAAAAATGACCATGCATAATGAGGTCGTGCGTGCCCTTTGCCTCCCGCCAAACTCCCACAAGGAAAAGGAAAGCGTTGAGAAGAGGAGGGAGAGACAACAGCTAGAGCAGCAACATAACCCCTAGGTTGGAATTCTCACCCTCCAGGTTGGGAATTCCCAACCTATTACCAACCCCCGGGTTGGGAATCCTAACTGAAAACCCAAAGGTTGGGATTTCAACCTACATCCCACCGTTGGGAGGTTGGGATTCCCAACTTTCGGGTTGGGAATCCCAACCTAAAGGATGGGAATCCCAGGTTCCCAACCCTCCTAACCTGGGGTTAGGAACCTTCCCAACCTTTAGGTTGGGAGGTTGGGAAGGTTATCGAGAATTTCCAACCTAGAGGTTGGGAATTGAGTACTCTTTTCTGTACTTCCAATAATTCTTGAATAGTGAATGTTAAAACCTTTCCGGTTGAGAGTATCCGAGTTGGATAATAGAGGTTGGGGTCATCATTTTCCTCTTCTATTTTCCGTTTCTATGTTCATATTTTCATGTTCATGGGTGGTTCTTGAATTAGTTTGTCACTTGTATAGGGAAGTGGTGATCTATCACCAAACTGGCAGCATAAAGTTACTGCTCAAGCAAAAAACCACACACAAAGGAAATCAAGTGCAGAATGGTGCCTTCTCTAAAAAGGATGGATTTAACAATGGAATTATGTATGCTGTTCAATCTGAGTTTAGTTTGCAAGGAAAAGAAAAGGTAACAGGACCTTCATTTCTATTTTGTTCTTTATTGAGGGAGTTTGTATGTGCAACTATTAATAATATGGCACACCTGCTTTATATTTAGGTCGCGTATTGATATTGGCATCCTCTAATGAAAGCAAAGCATTTTTTCTTTTTTTTTGGTAGTACCGTTTGGAATAATTTTCTTATTTCTGGCATAGTATTTTTTTTTTCTCCTCCATCTTTGCTTCTTTTTAAGTGATGAATGAACTTTACAATGGATATATGGATGCCTTCTAGGAGCTTGCAGATCTGGTAGAAGAGAAAAATAGGTCCCTGGCCATATTGCAAACTTCTCATGAGTTACAAACAAATCAATTCAAGATGGAACTCGAAAATACTGAAATGCATTGACCAATATACAGCTAAAATTACAAGGTATAGTTCAGCAGAGAAGATCTTATTTTAGCTGTATTTATTAACAAATATATATATTTTTGAATAAAAAAACAAATTGAGATTTTTTTACTCTCTAAATTTCCTATATGTTCATTTTAGAAAATTATAAAAACAAAAAAATCCTCGTCCAATTTTTTATCATATTCTCAGAGGAGCAGAAGTTGAATGGATCCTTGCAGGAGGAACTCAAGTCACTAAAATTGGATAAGGAAAAAGTGAGTTGTTCGTTGTTTGTTGGCTTAGAAGTTGGTTACTATAGCCATTTGACAATGATCAGTTTTATTGATCAAGTTGTACTACACGTAGTTTTTTCCACATTGTTGCATGTTGAGGATGTTTGTAATATACACTTGTTATCATTATTTGAAGCAATGTTAATATAAATTTATTATGTCTATTAACAAGGGTACTGGTGTGGAGGCTTTCATCCAGATTGGTTTTTAGAGTTGCTTATTTGATCTGCTTTTCTTATTCAAATACTATCCATAACCCTAGTTAAAGGAGAGGCATTAGATTAATAGAGGCTTCTAGTGAGGACAACTTGCCAATTGCTTACTTCCTTTTGATTGTTTAAAATTAGTTTAATTAATCAGTATTTTTCATAAGCATAACATTTACAACATCGTACATCTAATCGAAATTACCACTTTGGTGAAATTATGAGATGATTACTATATTAATCTCCTCTTCACAAAAATAACCTTTGCATGAAAGCTCTTAGGAAAGCTATTAAAAAATTAAATAATGCTCTTTGATAGGTTTGTTGCTTCTAATGGAAATAGAGCCTCTACTACAACTTTTGGAGTATATGACAAACTGCAATGTTCTCTGCAAGCTTCTTTGCTCATGTTATACATGATAGTGTCCTTCTCTAGCATTTCCTGATTACAGAGTTATCTTTTAGTTTATTATTTGACAACATAATGGCTCCTCTCTTTCCTTGTGCCCGCAAGAATCACACATTACTCATCTCTAGAATTCTATGTTGCTCTTTTACTTTTATGTTTCATTACAAAGTATTTTCTTTGTTGTGGGCAGACCTCAATACAAATGGGAAAAACATAGAAGAATTGGATGAAAAGTTGTCTCGAAGATGGTATGTGATTGCAAGTTATCTTCAATAGTTGGTTGATCATTATTTCCTATCCAGATCCTTGCAGAGTAAATTGCTATCTTTGGAATGCATTTTTTTTTAGGCAGTGTATCAACACTTCAGTGTCACTTCCAAGCCTTTTTGGTGACATTTTTCTTGCTTTTGTTTTCTTTTGATAGACAGAAATTAACAAGCAGTGAGCTATGTAATGTCATAGCATTGGATGTGATCCGAAATAGGAATGCACATAAAATGGAAGAAAATTGTTGCTAATTGCAATGATTCTTGTTTACATTTTGAAAAACCAATCGAGAATAGATGATATTATAGATGAATTATGAGTTAAAATTATAGATTATTGATTGCTCAAAATAGTAGTGGTATGTAATATCAATGGTGTAAAAATATGATTATGATTAAGAGGAATTGGTTTACATTTTAATTTTCTCCTTTGTTTTTTCACTTCTTTCTTTTCTTTCGTATACAATCAATAACAATAGAAAAAGAAACTATAGCTCAGATAATTACTCCCACGACATTGGAAGAAATCTGTCCATACCTTTATGAATATTAATGTAAAAAGTGAGACTAAGGAGACTTGAACTTGCTACTTGAAGTAGCAAGTGGGGGTGAATAAATCACTAATTTCCCTAGCCTGTGAGTGGAAGTGAAATTCATTTTAATTGATTGAGATTGCAACAAATGTTATTCTCAATATACTCCCCTTAAATGAGGTATATAAAGCTGAGGATGCTAATGCAAGTAAAACAAAAAACTCTCATGACATCCATTTGCTGTCCAATTTTAAATATGAAGATTATCAGTTTTACTTTGTACACCCACTAATACCTTAGAAATAACCTGAATTGTCAACTCTCAAATTTCTCCCAAAGAAAATTTCAATATTACTTTATTTCTTCTTCTATGAACTGTATAATGTATTTCCTTGACAATTTTAAAATTCATATCAATTTTTAGTGCTGAAGTCCATAAATAAATTTTTAGTTCAGCTAAGCCATGTTTGTTTCATCGGATTTGGTGGGTGGGATGAGATTTCAAATTCCAAACCCACCCAATCAAGTGTTTGGGCCTGAGGAGGGAAGAGATATTTTTCTCAATATCTCTAATTGAGAATCCCAAGTTGAAGGTTGGGATTCCCAACCTCGTCCCAACCTTGAGGTAAGGAATCCCAACCTCCAGGTTTGGAATCCCAACCATGATTACCTATATAGGTTGGGATTCCCAACCTTGAATGAATCTCAACCTCGAGGTTGGGAATCCCGACCTTCAAGTTGAGAATCCTTATCTGAATTTTCAATCAAGGTTGGGAATCCCGATGTCGAAGTTAGGATTCCTAACCTAGAGATTGGTATTGGTGGGGAATCTCAACCTCAAGGTTGGAAATCCTAACCTTAATTGAACATCCAAGATTAGGATTCTCAATCTTTAGATTGGGATTATCAACCTGTAGATTGAGAATCCTAACCTCCGGGTTGAGAATCCCAACTTAAATGTTCAATTAAGATTGGGATTAGTAGGGAATCCCAAACTCGAGGTTGGGAATCCCAACCTAGTTGGGTTTCTCCACCTAAAAGTTTGGATTCCCAACCTTCCCTCTAAACTCCGATTGCCAGCCTCTGTTACAAATTCCACCCCCAAAGTACAAATTCATCAATAATAACTACCAATACAATACAACTCACACTCTAATCACACTCACAAAACCACCACAAAATACGGCAAACAACCACAACCCATAAAGTACATATTAGACCTGTAAACCTTGACCTTTCAACAGCACTAAAACGACTTTCCTTCGTTCGTCCACTAAGGTCCCCTCCATTTCCTTGCCTTCCAAGAAAAGTCGTATAATGGCCTGCATCAATGAGGGTGATACGGACGGTGACGACTACGACATGGAGGAGGAAGAAGTGGAGGAGTTGGACAACAAGAAGGACTACGACGTGGAGTACAAGGCAGTGGGTAGTGGTGGTGGTCGAGATGAAGACGAAGATATAAGCATGGTGGACAACAAGAACTGCATTGAATGGTTGTGGACAGCAAGAGCTTTGTGTACACCCAGGGGTAAGAGTCAGAGATGGTGGTGGATTACAGGATTGATGAAGAGGAGTTCCGCAAGATTAGATCAGTTGGATGGTTGGCTGTAGAGCTTTTAGGTAGGAGTTACAAGTCGAGAAAAAGAGCTAAGATTTTGAGCATTTTCATTGAGGGCATTTTTGTCCATTCTAGGTCTTTTTTTTGTAAGAAGAGAATAAAAATGTTAGTTTTGGTGTGGGCTCTCCAAAAAGAGCTATTTTATGCATTTTCCCCAATGTCAATTCAATATTGTTTACAATATATTTGCCAAGAACATCTCCCTTCCAAAAAAATTGTTTAAATTTTTATTCAGATGAACTAATAAAATGATTTGTAGCAATCATATTAATTATCAAATGTATATTAATGATGTAATAATTATAAATTAGTTTATCACATTATTTTGAACAATATATTTAAGTGAATTTTTTGGTAATATAACATTACTCTATAAAATGATCTGACAAGATAATTTATAATAATTCACTTGTTATTGTGTATATTTACCACATATGGTTGATATGTATTGCGCTGTACCTTTCAGTTTCAAATAAAGAACAATGGAGCTGCATGAACATTGTTATCTTTGTGTTGTGAGTTGAGTATGGGAGTATTACCCTTTTGTTTGTGGTCTTTACAATATGATGCGGACTAATTTCAACCATATTGCATGTTGATAATTTTTCCTTTATGCTCTCGTGATTGGACTCCCTCTCAAATGGAATATTTGAGCAATTAATCAAAATAGTTTTCAAAATTTTGGATTTATTATTGGTGACGAAAATGATAAAATTATCAATATAAAACCTCATTAAAATAACAAAACACTTCTCTTATTTTGTAGGGAACATTTATTGAAGAAACGAGTAAACTTGGTGGAGCTTTCAAACGCCAAAAACTATTTCTAGCAGTACACACAAATACCCTTGCATTTTATTTTCCAAAAACCAAAAATCAGCTTTTGAATGCTATGACAAACAGGCTCTATGAATGTAATGCCAATTGACATAATGCATTGGGTTCAATAAGATTTGGACACATGATGAAAGAAAGAAAGAAAATTATATTTTATGGTTTTGAATTTGAACAAATTAAAAAATACAATCCAATTATAGTTTAAAAGTGGGTTCTTATAATACACTAAAAATGAATAAAAAATAATATTTAGTTTTTAAAAATGTTATTGCATAATTATTTATCTTTCATGAATAATAAATATGATATTGTCGGATATGGTTTGATGACAAAAAGTGTTCATTTAACTTGACAATCATCAAAATTTAAGTTGCATATCACCTCTTAATAGGAGTGATTGAGCATTTTGTTATATCCTTAAAATATCAAGGATTTAAATCTCAGAATTGTCTTAAGGTGTGGATAGTTTCCTTTCTTAATTTAATCCCCTCTCTCCCACTCCAAAAAAAAAATAAAAATAAAAAATAAATAAAAACATGTCACTTCATCACAAGTGGCATTTCAACAATAATAAGTATGATCATTTAATTCAATTTTTTGCATTTCAACAATAATAGGTATGATTATTTAATTCAATTTTCAATATAGAGATCTTAGCATTAATGCTTTGAACATTGAGAAAGATTAAAGAGGCTATTAAATTTTGTGCTTCAATTGGTTCTAGACTTTCTTATAAAAGACAACACTTTTTATACATTTTACTCATGGTTGGATTTTTTTTTCTGACCCCCGACACTAGGTCAGATAACTACCAAACTTATTGATCTAGTCCTCTTAGCATGTGGCCTGGATTGCTACTTCTAGAACAAGGAGATGTTGACCCACATTTAAATAGGAAAATGGTCATATTTTTGTGGCCCCTTAAGCTTGAACCTTACCTTTACTTGTTTAGAAGCAAGACAAATGGAGTTATGCCACTACGGCAGCTCACAAAACTCACTCATGGTTGTATTGACGGTAATACATTTTTTATTAGACTATAATTATGTATTTTTTTATGTATATAATGTTTCTACCATCAGTATCTTCTAACTTTTAAAAGTTCAGAAAAATTAATCAAATTCATTCATTTCATTCTCTCTTCTAAAACAAATTCTCTCTCATATTTAATTCAAATGTAATAGATAAATTTGATTGGTTCGTCATAACTTTAAAAAGTTAGAAGATACTGATGATAGAATTACGAAATATATATATCTTAACAATGGCACATTAAAGGTGAATAAATATATATAATTATTTTATTTGCTTTCCAAGATCAAATCTTAATATATATATATATATATATATTTTATCTTTACAAGTACATTTCACATCATTCGAAACCTCTAAAATCATAACACTAAAGAGCGGTCTTGTATGCAACACAATTAAACTCTACTCCCACAACGATATGAGAGAGAAAACCACACAAAAATAGAAAAACTTATCTCTTACTGTAGGGACTTAAACATAAATTATCCATCTACATATATGGGTTAAGTGGAAACAATCCATTTTGTGGAGCTTTGGTACGCGAAAACACCATCTTCCCCTTTTTTTCTTTTTTCTTTTTTCTTTTTTTTTTTCTTTTCTGGAGGAAAAGCGTTGGGCGTGCTCACCTCCATTGAGGAAAGCAACTTGGGAGTTCCAAATCTTAATATTAACACTTTGAAAATTGAGGATGGAACTAAATAACAACTAACATCACACGTCAAAATTTCATCAATAAAACATATCAAGATATTTATACTAATTTTGTAAATTTGATGCATTCTAGACTTTTCTCAAAAAGGTTATCAATCCCCAACCACATTTAGGTTTATGTATTTAACTATACAGTTAACATAAACCAAGGGATGCATAGTTGTGAAGGAACAAATGTAATTGCTTTAATTTGCCTTTCAATCTCAGTAAAGTTGGTTGATAGCTAACGCCATATGTCGAAATTCTATTAATACAACGCATCACCGGATATGATATTAATTTTGTGCATCCGACACTAGAAATTCTTATAAAATGTCATCAAAAGTTTTAGATATCAATATCGATAAAAATATTAGGGGTATAAATTTATAAGAATATAGATGAGAATATCAAGAATATTTTAAAAATATTGAAAATATTTACGTATATTTTTATATCGATCACCCCAAAATAAAGAAAATATCATGAATATATTGGACACGTTATAGCTTATTTCCTTGGATATTATATGAGATTCGTGCATAAAAATTTTAATAATACAACAAAACACTATACATTTCTAACTTTGTGTATCAAATAATAGTTGACAGTAAAGGCCATGCGTTGAAATTTCATTCATACAACATATCATGAAATATTATATTAATTTTGTGCATAAAAAAATTAATAATACAACAAAACACTATATAATACTACTAATTTTATGCATCAAAATTTTAGTACTAAAAATCAACACTAGATATTATTATATTAATTTTATTCATCAAAGTTAATAGGTTATAATAACACAACGCATCATTAGATACCATACTAATTTTATATATCTTATGTATTCTAGACTTTTCTACAAAAAGTCATCAAATCCTAATACACTTGAGTTTACATATTTCAACCATGGTTAATATCAACGAAGGACACATCAATGGTGGGCCAAAAATGGAATCACCAAGTCCAAAGTTTCGTAATTTCATTTTACCCTCAACTTGAACATCAAAATTAGGGGTGAACCGAAAAACCGAGACCAAACTGACCCGATATAAATATTTTGCTTGGACACAAATAACAAGTCATGGAATATGAAACTTGTTATATATTGCAACAAGCCAAATAAATAACTATATGATACAATCCTTGCATCTCATTTTAATCACATAATATTGAGGAGAAAATTTTGAAGGCATTATAATATATATATATATATATATATAATTTATTCATTGAATTATGTCATACATAGATGTATAAACAATAACTTCTCTTCTATCACTGCTGCATCAAGTCGAGACTCGATCTAGTACGCTTAAATTCACTTCTTAGTTGTGTCATATTTACAAATGAAGTCAATATATACACCTTCTATTGTAACAAAATCCTTTGGTCTAGTAGTTAGGGATTACGTCCAGATGTGTAATCCTAAACTACCATCTAGATTTTTAGATTATAAGTTGCAACTCATCAGCATTTCTCACCTCATTATTGCAAACTTAGAATTTTGGGAAAAAAACTAATAAAAAAATAATAATAATAAACAAATAGTAATAATAAGGAATGTAAGGTGAACTAGACACTTGGATTTTGAGCTATTGAATCTGCTGAATGAATCAAACAGTTAGCTGTTGAATCCCCACTATTAACAGGAGCTATATGAGCTGCACCCATTTGGAAAAATTGGGCAGTTCATACAGGCAAACGCTCAATTTCAAATGTCACCATCATCACATAAGTTTACATCTGCGTCTTATGTACAACTAAAATTAGCAGATGAGTAGAAAAACAGTTTGTATCGAAGAAAAAAAAAATCTATCTGAACCAAACCCCTAAGCGAAACAGGCACTGCTGCCTACTACTCCTGGTTTTCGTCTCTTCTCTCCTGCTCCTGGTTTTCCTCCCCCTTTTCCTCCTCGGCAACTGGAGGCAGAGCAGGAGTGTGCTCTCGTTTCCTTTCTGTTCGGGGTTTGAAATATTTAGGAATAAATTCCTCTGCCAGGTCAGGGTACTTTCCTCTAATGAAGTTGTCCAGGCATTTCCGATACGAGAAATCCTGTCTCTGGCCATCTGTAGATACAATGTAGAAGCACCGGCTGTCCAGGAAAGTACTGTGCTTGCTCACCTGTTACATCAAAGTTCCAAGATAAACCATTTGAACATTTTGTGTATGTATGTATTTAAAAGATATTAATCTATTAAGGACAAAGAGGGAGACATGAATAAAATTCAATGATACTACACCTTCCAAATTTTCCGTCTCAACAAGTATAATCAGAAGACACATAACACTTTCACTTGCCACATTATTCTTCATTAATTTACATTAAAATTAAAATCATAACAAAGGTCTTATTTTGGTAGTTGTGATAATAGTTGGAAGTGTACTATTATTGGATAACTTTATCTACATGAGTACAACAAGATGAGACAGCAGAAAAGATTTTTAACATATCCTAACCTATAAACAAGTTAGGCACAAGGTTTCTTATCACTGAGGTATAATGAAAAATGACAGCACTTAAGAACAAAAGCAACTTCGAATTACAAAGGGCTACTTAACCATACCATGATATGATCGACGCCAGCACCCATCTTTGCAGATTTATCTGGATGGTAATTGAAGACATTATCGATTATAAATGACTGATCATCAGCCGATATTGGATCCCCATCATTGTACCTTCATCACAAGAATTTTCAAATGAGAAAGTTTAGATAAGATGAGACACTGCAGGAGACTAAGTGATTGAAGGCAGTATATAAGTTATGCAACACTAAGGGATATAAAAACATGGGACACAGATCAAACTGAACATGACACCAAATAAGAAAAGAATGAGAAAGGAAAATAAGGCAATATATGATTCCTCAACATGCCAAGGACCTAATAAGGATGCTGATTGTAGAAAATTAAACTTAAGCTCATATGATAACAGTGGCTATTGGCTAACCGCTAATATACGTACTTCCAACATAAGTAAAAGTGCCAAGGCCACATTCAACTGACGGAGGATGGTATGAGGTCACAATTACCACCAAAGCAACCTCCAAGAAATGCCATGGCAGTGGCCTGTTGCCTAAACTTTAATTTGTAACAAAATACTAGCCAACCTAAATATATGTATATATTTATTTATGTAAACATCTATATGTGCATACTTATGTACAATTAATGTAGCTTATAAACCTACCCAGACTGATGCATTATTCTCCTGATGGACTTCATAATTGGCTCCACAACTGAGAGAATATCCTGCTCTTCTGATGTGAACATGTCTAATCGCTGCCTAGTTACTGTAAATATGGAATTAACAATAGAATCATCATTTGAGACTCCAGGTGACCTAGGAGGACGATTCTTCCTGCCTTTCCACTCCCCAGAATCAGAAGCAGGCCAACCCCGTGAACCTTCAAAGCGTTTTTTCTTGAACTGATCTTTAGGCTTTCCCCACTGACTGTCTTCATTTTCATTACCAGAATTGGTATTTGACACACCCCAACCATTTGAACTAGCTGGCTGGCTGGACTCATTTACAGAACCCCAACCCTGCGAGCTAGCAGGTTGACTCGATTCATTTCCAAAGCCCCAACCATGTGATACTTCTGCTGACTTCTGCTGTCCCCAGGAACTATCATTGGAACCTTTAGAAACTGGTAGATCCCACCCGCTGGAAATCGGTACCTTTGGTTCATTTGAAGACTGCCAACCATCTGAAGTTTCTGGAGGATTTTCTTTACCCCAGGCACTCTGTTTTGGTGAATCCACCTGAACTTTGGTAGAGATGACCTCTTCTGCTCCCCAAACTGATGATGGCTTTGCCATAGGAGACCTAGCATCTTTCAATCTACCCTTAGCCTTTGTATCCCAAGCAACCCCAGTATCCCAACCAGAATGGGATTGACTTTCCTTTCCACAAACACCCTTGTTATCCCAGAGTGAAGGCTCTCTTATCTTGTCCATTATCAATTGCTCATCATTTTTACTTGGTTCAGCTTCATCATCAATGGTCTTTTGCCCCCAAGTAACATTAGCATTCACATTCTTTTCACCCCAGGAAGCTGTGGCATCATTCCAGTCATCAGATTTGCTAGAATCCTTGGAAGCCTCAGTTGAGAAAACTTTTTGTTTACCCCAATCTGACCATGGTTGTGTTCCAATTGTATCCTCGGCATTTGTACCCCAAGAAGCAGAGTCCTTCCAGTCACTGGATTTGCAAGAATCCTTGCCAGCATCTGCAGAGGGGACATCTTGTTTTCCCATATCTGACCATGGTTTCCTGCTAGTTGTATCTTCAGCTTTCTTACCCCAAGCAGCAACAGAGTCCCAACTGCCTGACTTGGGAGCTTCCTCATTGGGGCCTGCAGTTGCGACATCTTGGACATCGTTTTTATCTTTAGTCCAACTGCCCCAAGGATTTGGCCTTGATATGTCAGTTTCCACCCCATTAAATTTAGCAGTTTCCCAATTCCCGCCACCAGAGGACCCACCATTTGGAAGTGACACCTTTTCCCACTCTGTATCTTCTGGCTGATTGTCTAAACAATTCTGGAATTCACCATCTTCAAAGGTTGGCTTATCAAAACCAGAGCTCTGCTCTGGGGACAAATTCCAATCAGCCATCTCATCTTCAGACTCAAGATCATCAACTTCAGCCCCAAGACAACCAGTATTTGTTTCCTCCACACCAGTGCTACTTCTCACCATGTGAAGGAAATTATAAACATCTATTCCCTGCTCTAGATTGAGTTGTGCCTGGAAAAGTAACCAGTTGCATTAAATAAATTAGTAGATAATTATAATTGTCATAGGAACATCAAGATTTGAACTACAAATAAACCTGTTTGTTGCCCCATAGGATGTCAAATCGTGAACCAGTACCAACAGCCACATGTTTGCCCCAGGAACAAGATGCAACTATACTTGACAACGTATCAGTATGACACTTCTCAGCAGCTTTCTCAAAACATTTTCTTGGTGTCTGAATAATCACATTAAGGGAGAGATTAGTGTCATGACACTAGAAATTCATCTAAGTGACAGATACCAACATAAAATATCTTATCAATTACTTACAAATAGTGTTGCTTCTGTAAATGGTACTTGAACATTTAATGCACGAGATAATGCTTTGTAACCGCCAGAATTGAAGCCAACCAAATTTCCAGCACAAGTCATACTGTTTGCCAAGAGAATTAAATGTTCTTTTCGAATACCTTTTGCCACCATAGTAACTGAGGCTGAGAGTCGCTGCAAATTCAGCCACCAAGTTCAGCCCTTAATCTATACGGCCACTAAAATCTAGACAAACCAATAAGTTCTGACATTGTTGTTTGTGCTATTACCATCAGGTCTTCCACTGATAGCAAAGTAGCATGCATTATATTAAATGTACAGCATGGTGATTAAGTGAAAGAGGGTAAGGTAATCAGAAGATAAGATAAATTTAGCTAAAAGAAGCACACTGAAGCTTTAGAGGCTTAAAAAAATATATCAAACTCTACAAAAAGCAATGTACAAAACTTTCCTAGAACTGGATTATTAAGTTCAAAGGAAAAAATACAACTACCAGAAGAAACATGAACCAGCTCAAAGAAAAACAAAGGAGAAAAATACAGTTCTAGGACCACGCAAGCAAAAGCCATTAGATGTCAACGACTTTAAGTGAGCATTAAACATGACATCAGGACATTATGCTATTGTAAGTGAGAATGAAAATATTCATGTATTTGGAAAGCAGTTAAGAAATTTGTAGAAAGGATGAATTAAATGACCAAAGATACATGGGCACAATGGAATCACAGGACAAATTATTTTGCAGGAATGAGACATTGAGGCAAGGCAACATATAGAATATTGATGCTTGCATAGATGATAGTAGAAATACACAGTATTAATTACCAGGATGAGACATGGCTTTACTAACATAGAGGAACAGGATCTGCACTGGATTCTCAATACAACTTAAAGTAACATGAATGATGTATGTACCAGTGTAGTAGTGATTGATGTTACATCTTCAAACTGACAGGAAATAGTACATTCAGTACAACTACTAAAAAAAGAGAACAGAAGCATATGAAAGAAGAGAGCGTGTATGGTACTAAAGCAGAAGTTCTAAATGCACCTCATATAGCCATGTTTGAACCTGAACACTACATATTTAGTTTTTCATGCAAAATTACAGGAATTACCTGAACTGCTTGTTCAAATGCACAAGAAACCCCAAGCAGTTCCTGCACCTGCTTAATAGCATAGGGTATGGAGCGCCTTGTGTCTATTAAGTGAAGTACAGGAAGACAGGAGTCCAGGACAATCCTCCAGGCATCACCACTTTGCTTTACAACTGATTTCTCAAGAACAACTTCCAGGGCCAGTTCACCCCTATGATTCATGCTAGGGTTTCTGATCCATGTTGTTGTCTCTGGACTGATCCACATAATATTTACAGACTGAACCCGAGGATCACCTATCCGTCAAAGAAACAGCCTCTATTAAAAGATGTTAAATATATCTTAAGTGGCACATATAGGCCTAAAGAAATAAATTACAAAACAATTTATTTTGAATGCAAAGACAAGACCAAAAGTTGAGGGTTGGGGTAATCAAAGAAATAGAAAAATAGCTTATCATTGTTATAAAGCTCATAAGTCATATCGTTCCATATATTGCTGCAATCATTCTCTCAATATGTGCACATTACTACCTTAGCTAGAATCACCTCTTCTAAGTATGATTAAGATCTTATGATCAGAACTAACTCGCCAGAGAGGAGAGGCAGTGTTCCTTTGTATTCAAGATATGTTTTACTTGCTAGAGAACTTGAATACAAATGGTTCGAACTTTTGAGTCATACAGTTACTTATCAGAATATTAAATTCAATTTTACTAAGCCCTCCAATATTCTATGATTAATGGGTGCAACTTTGCAAAGCTTAGAAGTTCCCAGGCATCTGCTAAAATTAATTTCTATGACATGCACAATTGTTGTTATCCATTTAGCCTATCTACTTTTTCTAGACAATAAGCTATGATAATATACCACAAAATGCATTTAGCATCTATAAAAACTACCTTTGATGATTGCTTCTGACAGAACAGGGTAAATCAGGTTGGCAAGAATATGTGACTCTGACTTAATACCAAGTGATTCATCCCTCACTTGCAATTGGAACATCAAACATGATGTGTTGGAAAATTCATCTTCACAAGATTGCTCAAAAGAGCAACATTCACTGACACAAAAGAAGTAGGAATCAAATGGTAGAAGTGGTTTAGAACAGAAATAAAAGATAAAATAGTTATTATAAATGAACACAAGTGCATAGTCAAAAATAAAATAAAATAAAAACCATCAACATATATATATGAACCAAATTTATGAAGAATAATCATCTAAATATTACAGCCCAATTATCTTGAATGAAGAAAACTGGAATATCTTTGAATTCACTAGAAGCCAGAACCCATAACGAAGCAAAAACCCAAAGATCCACATATTGGGATGAAATTTTTCTCTTGCATATACAGGCTTTGGTTTCTAAAAAAATTCATAAAACTTTTTTCTATTTATTCATGCAAGTTTTAAAGCTGTTTTCTATTAATTATTAGGTATTACATATCGCTTCTAGTTCTATTTAATGAAATTCCAATTTTTTGATGTGGACTGCAGGTTGTAGGTTCTAGGGTAGTTAAACTGAGAAGGCTTCTTCTTGTTATCCAAGAGATCTTGGGTTTTAATGGTTTGGGGCATTCAGTGTTTTTTGATTTACTAAAAATTAAAAAGTAAAAAAAATAGAGGTGGGTTGTTGGGTTGACATTATTGTATATCAATATAGACATAAAGTATGTTAGAGCTTAATATTATTGATTGGACTTTTAGCTTTTAGGACTAATGGTAATAAAACATTGTCATAGTGACTGATTTTACTAAGAGAGTTGGGTTGAATCCCACCCTCCCCCTGTGACCAAATTTGCATTTGTTTCTAAATTACTTTGTATTTGAATATATATTTGTGTGGTTCATGCAACGTGTTACATGCCTATTGGTCTTGTGTTTATCAAGTTATATTATTTTTTTATCCTCATTTTTAAAACTTAATTATTTGGTGCAATGGTAACTAACAATAATATAATCTGTCATGTTTTCTAATAAAGTAAAAGATAAATAAATTAATAACATGAAACAGAACTAACCTGACAAACAAATTTATGCTCTTAAAAAGTTGACCAACTTTTTTCCTCTTAGAAAACGTTTTGATAGTCTCTTGGCACTTCTGTAGAATCCCATGCATGCTGATATCCAAATCTTTTAAAAGTCTCTGCGAAAAGAAAAGAAGAAGAGAAAAATCGCAGTTAGACACACAAACACTCCAACAACAACGCAAGGCTTCTTATGAAAATGATGATCCAAAATTTACAATGGTTTATAAACAACTAAAACAACCTTATTGAGATGAACATGAGCAACAAGGCCTGCATCACCTTCAAATATTTCTGACACAGTTCGATGCTTTGTGTATCTGTATGCAAGGATCGATATAATAGTGAAAACTACTAGAATAAATTATTAGAATTACATAACCCAAAAAATAAAAATAAAAAAGCCCATACATTCGCATTAACATATGCATGCGCATGCACGTGCACATTGGTGTTTCTTAAATAAAAATCAAAAGAAATATGATTATAAGGACAAAACATACTCAATCAAGAACTTGACTGCAGTGTCTTTGAGACTGACTCTTTTCAACAGACTCTTAACCACGTAAGCAGCACGTTCTCGGCAGTACTTCCTCCCACAGAAACAGTCATTCATGTACAAAATGACCCGACGATCAATAAAATCATTCTTAAAACTGACTCTGCAAAGCAGTATTTCCTGGAGCCAACAAATTGGTTAAAAAGGGAGGTTGTTGCATGCACTATGAAAAAAAATTGAAATACTAAAATATCAAATACAAGGCAATTTCCGATAACCACATACCTTCATCAATTCCCATGAGTTGTTGCTGCTAGGAGATGAATCAAGAACTGCCTTGTATGCAGGATTTGACATAGCAGTTGCAGCAAGCACACCAACAGGTTCACCAGCAGGGAATAAACTCTCAGACTCACTTCCTGCATTCACTGCATACTCAAACTGAATGATGGAATTGCTGCAAACATTTCTAACTGTGCCATCATAACAAATGACAACATCACGAAGAATAGCCATCAAGTTCTTGAATAAGGTTCCTGGTTCAGACAATCCCCGAGATGATCGAACCATCACTTCTCTAGTGGAAACTGAATGAACTATCTCCTCATATGGGTCTAAGCCGTGGAAAAAACACCCCTTTATCAAGCCATACTGAGCAGAAGGGTAATCAATATCCAGAGGATATCTGCTCTGAAAATGAGAGGCAACATCCTCAACTAAAGTCTTGGAATAAAACTTCCCCTTATCTGACAGTTGCAGGCCCAGGAAACCAGTTTGCTGCACTACCTTGCTAACAGCTGACTCACTCTTGGAGTCTATTAAATTACCCAGTACAGATGCCTTCAAAATAAAGTCTGCAACTGGCACTCTCACATGTTGTCTAATGTAGTGTTCCAATTGCAATTCCACCAGCTCATTTTGTGTTGATCTCAAGTGATGAAGCAAAGGAGAAACTTTATGAATATCCTTCGAAATATTTCGAAGAGCAACCTTTGGCATGGAAAAGTCTTCCAAACCAACACTAAAACCTTCAGCAAACAAGTTTTCCATAAGCAAAGGCTGTAAAGAATCAAAGAATTTCAAAACCTCTTCAGGCCCCTTCCCAAAGAATATCGAAGTTACAACATCATTAATCAAGGACTGTATAATGTCCCTATTGAAATCAACTTTTAATACGTCACTTTTTCTAATCAAGTATTTGTCCCCACCACAATCAAAGGAAGCAGGCAAAACAGCCTGTAGCATCTGCAAAGCAGTCCAACGCGGGCTGGAATGGGGAGACTTCAACAAAGCAGGTTGTGGCAAAGGGGATGAGACGAACATGGATAATTGTTGAGCTTGTACTTTATCAAAAATATACCTCTTAAATAGAACTTTTAGGGACAGCAATGAATCAGTGGCAAGTTGCAAATTGAGATTTCCACTGTGGGAACTAAGCAGCTGCTTCTCCACTGTGAAAAGCTCCATAACTTCTGCTTTTGCAGCAAGAGACTGGGGGTAGAATAAATGAATACAATCACCATCAAAATCAGCACTCAAGGGACCACAGATAAGAGGGTTTATCTTAACTGTGTGATCATCATGAACATATACAGAAAGTGCTTGCAATGAATGTTTATGAGTTGTAGGCGGCCTATTGATGAAAACAGTATCCCCATCCATAATCCGTCGATGTACCACTTGACCGGGTCTTAGAAATGTATGCCCCTTGGAACCCTCCCTAAGTGAATAAGTGGAGGAACCATCTCTATATGTTAAGCACAACTTGTTATCCACAAGCTCCTGTAAATACTTCATGTTGTGCACATTAACCCTCTCCTCAAATGTAATTCGCTGCGCAATTTCAAATGGAACACCAATTTCATTAACCTTTCTATATGCATCACCAGTAATTACACTGCGAGAAGAAAATCCTGATCCCTTTCTGATAAACAATGTCCTCATTTTTTCAAGCCATGCCTTTGTGGAAGAATTAGAAGACTCTTTGGTAACCCCAAACCGCGCATCTATATCACGAGAAGCTTTTGCAGTGCCCCTAACTTGCAAATATTGATCAACTGCTATTTGAAGATCATTAACTTCAACTTCTTGAGATTCAAAATTTGGAGTACCAGACCTTGAACTTTTGATCATCTCAACTTGCTTCAGAACTTTTTTGAGCATTGATATGGAAAGATCCTGGAGACCATGGACATTAAAACCAATCCTCAGAGTTAAGAATAAAACTTAAGTAGCCAGACCGGCATCTAGACTTGCTCATAATTCACTTACCGAAGACATGACGCTAACACCATCGGAAATGTCTGGCACAGACAAACAATTCGGAGGCACAGGCAAATATTCCAAAATATATCCATCTTGAGGGAAATACCCTTTCTTAGCAAGCTTTTTTCTAGTGTCTGCAGGAATTCTTCTTAACATTTCTTTCACCTATTTATTAATCCCCAGAAAAAAATAATTAATTAATTATAGAAATCAGTGAGAAGAAACATGCATAAAAAATACAAACAATTCACATTTTCACAAATCTAACTAACTTGGGTCACATGAGTATCAGCATTAACCAAAGTCATCTGGACCAACTTATATGACACAAATGCCTTAGCCTTTAAGCCCCCAACAAATGCACAATACTGTCCAGTAAATAATAAAATAAAACAAATGCATAAATCCTGGCTAGACATTAATAAATCATATATTATAGTCTAAGATAGGGCCACACCACTGAACTATATGATCCAAACATATGAATACATATATCATGAGTAGAATCCAACTCCAACCTCATCAGTCTTCTCCCCATCATTCTTCTACTCATGACGTGTAAAAGCTTTTTCTAAAAAATGATAAGTGTCCATCATTTAGTGCTCCAATGCACCACACTCAGCACACGCACTAGGTGCACTGAAGAATTTCTCGAATAATAGAGCCACAAGTGTTTCTACTGATGACGTATCAAAGGTTTTTTGAAAAATGATAGGTGTCCATCATTTAGTGGTCCACTGCACCATACTCAGGACATGCACCAGGTACACCGTAGATTTTGTCAAATAACAGAGCCACAAGTGCATTATGGAACAGACAAGTACTGCTTGAAAAAGAAAGAAGGGATCACAAATACAAACAAGATATAAACCAAGACAAAAGTTTTTAACCAATATGTAAGTTATGACAATTTCAAGAACATTAACAACAAACAAAAGTGACCAATTTAAAGATGACAAAACCTATGAGATGAATAGATACAAACCTCACAAGGAAGTAGAGTTCGACTCCATTCTTCACCATAGCGAAAACCATATCTCTCTAAGAAATTCCAAAAACCATCCGGTAGTCTGAACTTAGATGGAAGCTTCAGCTTTAAATAACAAGCACCATCTGTCGTTTTGGCATCTTTAACTGAAACTTGTGCCGCATCCTACATAAAAGGGGAAGATTAGGAGGGAGTTTAAAAAAAATATAAACCTTGTAGTTAAAGTTACAAAGAAATAGTAGCATAAAACATTATTCCAAGATGCGCAACACAGAAGCAAAACTAGCAACAACCCAGCACTAAATTTAAAAGAAAAACTGCTCTTAATGGAAAGGTAGAAATTACTAATAAGCAATAATGCAAGTTCATGAATTAAACAAAGATAATCTTATACATACAAAAAGTGATACATTGAAGATTGTTAATATAAGTATTTATCTCCAATGCCTACACAAGAGAAAGACATGTATAAGGTGCACAACAAAGCCCTATTTGGATATGGCCTTGTAAAATCAGATATCCTTCCAGTGACTTCTCCAACAAATTGGAAACCATGAAGCCAAGCTTGGTATTGGAATATAAGAGTAAGCAACACACTTCTCAATTTATAATTGTAAGGAATACTACCAATAATTATGAATACAAGCATACTGTGCTACAGCTACGTGTACTCTACCCTTTTAATTAATTACTCAAATATTCCATTAGAGAGGGAGTCAGATCATGAGAGCATAAAGGAAAAACTATCAACAAGCAATATAAATACAGTGTCAAATTGTTGAAATTGGTACACATCATATTGTAAAGACCACAAACAAATGGGTAATACTCCCATACTCACCTCACAACACAAAGATAACAATCTTTGTGCAACTCCATTGTTCTTGATTTGAAACTGAAAGGTACAGAGCAATAAATATCAACCATATGTAGTAAATATACAAAATAACATGTCAATTCACCATTGAACATAATTTATTTACAACAGATGTATTCGTATAAATTTTAAAATGGAAACATCATGAGCAACTAATATTCTGAGACAATTGATTGCCAACTCAAATACAATAGGTGTATTTGTATAATTTTTGAAATGGAAGTATCATGTGCAACAAGTTTCAATATTCCCTTACAACAAACTTGATACAACTAAGAAATTTCACATTGCACAGCTAAAATATGCACAGAGAAAGTAAGAAAAAGGTGCCACTCAACCAACATTAATAAACAAACATGATACAACAAGAGGTGGGGGGAAAACTTAGATGCAAATTTAATTTAATTACAACAATTTCACTCTAGTGTCTACAAGTCATGCTAAGGTCTGAGTTGAAGGCATTAAGTTAAGCCACAGAAAAAGAGCAGTGAGGCATTAAAAATTTGATGAGCCAAAAGAGACACATACAGACAGATTTCATCATACTTTCTATAGGGCACTTTCGAGTTACGCTAGAGGCCCTAAATCAAGGCACAGGAATCCAGCAGCAAGGCACAAAATTGTTAATAAGATTTTGCAGAAGCAGGGATGTGTGTGTGTGTGTAGATGCACATTTATAATCATGTACCTTACTGCTCTTCAATTTTAAGCACTTCAAGCACAATAAGCTCAACATCCGCTTCAATTCATTTATATGGCTAGGATGATATATTGGAGTTGGTAATTCAATATATCCAAAATGACCTGTAAAGGGACAATTTATGCCTAGCTTCATCTTCAATTTTTTCAACTTTTGTATCATTTTAATACACATACACCAAGCTGAAGTATAAAGTTCACGCACCTTCACATTTACCAGGCTCAGAAGTACCACAGGATTCACATTTACCAAATTCAAGTGGCAAGCCAAGGAAGGGATTTGCAAGCTGACTAGCATGACTAATTGAACAATCGCTGATTGATGCTGTACACTAAAAAAAACAAAAGAGAATTATATCACATGAATTTCTACAAATTAAGTTACAAACAAATCATAATACTTTATAATTTAGCAGGATCCAAGAAGTTTTTCCAGTTTATATATCTTATCAAAAGAACATCTATTTACACAGTCAAACACCTGTCCTACTTATTAGACAATGCAGTGTTTGGTTTATGATTATTAAAATAATTCTTAACAGTTGAAAAAAAATCAAATTACAGACCTCTTATTTTTTTATAGATAAATTCGTTCATCACCAGAAGGAAGGGAAATAAAACAGATGAATAAAAAGTCCACCAAACAAAACTAAAACAAAAGCTCAACCTCCCAGCAGAGAAGGCCCCAAAAGGATCCAACAAAAACAGTCCACTGGAGAGACAAAAAACATGAAAAAATATACAGCTGCTGCTCTCTAACTGTACAGAAGTTCAAGAAACAAAGAAACCAGAGAGAACACTCCCCCTGCGTTCAACACTGCTTCCCAATTGTAGAACTGTTATTATATCCCCATCTGTTGACTATTTTGCAAGGCGACTCATATTAGATTACTAGTGTTAGGTGCTATACATGATAGCTTAAACTTTAAATGGACTTCTGTAAAAGTTGTTGGAGCCAACTCTGGATGAATTTACTTACCCATTCAGTGCTTGTTTAAATGCAAGGCAATTTGATTAAGTTCTTTTCATAGATAGCCTACTACTATGCCCGGCATTGATAAAGTATTTGATATGGCTAGATAAATTTTTCATCTGACTCTCCAACGGATAGCTTAAGCTTTATGTTGGGATTTTATAACCAAAACAATAAGTCAAACCCTAGAGATACCACTCTTAGAGAAAAAAGAAAAATGCTAATAAGATTGCAAAAGAATCATATTATGAAAATATTTGAGTAGCTTGTCAATTGAATTACACTACGATGCAAGACCTATCATAAAACAGTAATGGCCAAAAGCAATATACAAGTAAATGATAAAGACATTTTAACTTACAATTTCCCTATGAGTCGCCAAACCAAATCCGATTCCCACTATCTGTCCATCTAAGAAAGAATTCGATGTGTTCTCTTCCATCTCTTTTAATGTAAACCTTGAAGCAAATGCTGCAACAAAAAGGTCAAATTATATGCACTAAATATGATCCAAAAGGATTTTAAATTGTCAAAAATCCCTGCTGAAAGCGTCAACCTTTTAGCATGAGTACAATGGCAAAGCTGACAGCTACAAATTTTAACATTTTAGCATGTGGTGCATGTCAGCGTGAATGTGCGTAATAAAGAGAGACCGAAAAGAGAGAGAAATTAACTCATCGGTTTAGAAGAGCTCAAACTGTATATCACTTTGTATCCAAGCACACAAGTAAATCTGAATAGATACTCATCAGGAACACCTAATGTGTGCAAATTGTGCTTGTAATTTGATTATACTTCTGATGCTTTATCCCATCAATGCCTTTTAGTTAGAAAAAAGTTCCAATCACAGAATTATTGCAACCATGATAATGGAGGTGTCATCAAGCATATATGGCAAATTTTCTCGGTCAAGCATTTGATAATCATCACCTAATGTTCTTGCATCACTTAGAATTAATTTAACTGTAGAACACTTTCACTTGTGAGTGTTGGAAACATAAGAAATTAAGTCCATGTCCATTAAATTCATTGGAAACACTTTTATTTCCATGATCACATCACATAACTATAAAAAGAGACCATATAACCAGTTCAAGCAATTAATCTAAACTGATCTCAGCACATCAGCACAGCAACAAATATTGACTATGCATAATGTATGTAAGCATATATCGCTTCAAAGTACCATGATATAAAAAAAAAAAGAAAATAAAAAATAAACCCATTATACACGAGAACTAAACCTAAAGCAGCAGAACCCACATGCAAGTACACAAATATCCAGCAGCATTACACTGAAATTCCAACACTAAGTGAAAAAAACATAGCATAAAAACACAAACATTACAAGGACATACAAGGAATGCCTCCTGTTTTCACACTTTTTCATTTTATATCCACAAGACAGAAAATAAACAAATAAATAAAAACAACAACAACAACAACAACACAAGCTGGCTACATACAACATTCAGACTCATTCAGGTGTTTTTTTTTTTTTTAAGTATAAAATAAATAAATAAATTCCTTCAACTGTACTTCAACTCTATGACCATCAACCAAAAACCCATCAAACAAACAAACATAATGACGCAAAGAAAACAATAACAAACCCACCCCCCCCCCCCCCCCCAAAGACTCACATTTTCTTCAAAACCACCAAACCACAACAACACAACCACCACCACCACCAACAACAACAACAACAAAAACCATACACACACACACACACTGCTTTGTTTCAAAGCTCTAATCTTTTTCTCAAAACAAAACACCCCACAACACAAATGTTACAAATCCATCATTTTTTTTCAATTTTCCTCCGCTTTCCCGGCCACCAAACACCCACAAACAAAATGCAAACACAAAAAAGACCCAAAACACTCACCCAATTTCCGCTCTCGCAGCAGCCCTCCACAGTTTGACTCTGCTAATCGTTAATCACACAACAAATCATATTAATAATAATAATAATAATAAATCCATAACAAAAACAAAAACAAAAACAAAAAACAAAATGGGGGTTTATATTATGAGCTAAAAAAAATCAAAAAATAAAAATAAAAACAAAGAGTACCTCTCTTGAATTTCTTCTTGGTCTCTCTGGTCTCTGGTCAGAGAGACTAAGACTGGAATTTTAGAGAGTGTTTTTGTTGCTCTTTTGCATGCAATGAAATTGATTTTATATTTTCCTCTTTTTTTTGTTTACTTTTGCCAATAAAAATTTGGCTCCTTGGCTACCGGGTTTTTAACTTTTGAAACCGTACAGGTTTATCGGGCTTAGTTGTTTGTATGAAATGACTATTTTACCGTTATGACGCCCTCTGTTTTGTTGTTTTCTGGAGTGTTTTTAGTAGGTTTTGGTGTTCAAGTTGAGGGTAAAATGGGAATTACGAAACTTTGGACTTGGGGGCCATTCTGGCCCACCACTTATGTGTCCTTGGTTGATGCTAACCATAGTTGAAATATATCAACTCAAGTGCAGTTAGGGTTTCATAACTTTTTAACGGGAAGTCTAAAATATATCCGATGCATAAAATTAGTGTACATCAAATGATGCGTTGTGTTACTATAACCGCAATGAATAAAGTTAATGTAATAATATCTAGTGTTATGTTTTTTTAAACTTAATAATATCTAGTGTTTGTGGTACTAAAATTTTTATGCATAAAATTAATAGTATTATATAGTGTTGCGTTGTATTATTAAATTTTTTGTGCACAAAGTTAATATAATATTTCATCATGTGTTGTATGAAAGGAATTTCAACGGATCGCATTTACTCGGTCAACCATTATTTGATATTGACCATTGTTGAAATATGTAAACTCAAGTGTGGTTAGGGTTTCATGACTTTTTGAAGAAAAGTCTAGAATGCATGTGATATATAAAATTAGTATAAATCTAATAATGCATTATGCTACTATAACTGTGATGAATAAAGTTAATATAATAATATCTAGTGTTTGTAGTATTAAAATTTGTATGCATAAAATGAGTAGCATTAATTTAGTATTGTATTTCAAAAATATATATATAATAATTGAATAACTGTTTTTAGATAAAAATATATTTAATAAAAATATAAAATCTCAAAAAGGGTTATTTTTCAACTTCAACCTTCAAAAAGGGTTATTATTGCAATTTTCTCATATATATAGTGTTGTGTTGTCTTATTAAAATTTTTATGCACAAAATTAATATAATATTTCATGATGTGTTGTATGAATGAAATTTCTAACACATAGCCTTTACTGTGTCAACGATTATTTGATTCATAAAAGTAGAAATGTACAATGTTTTGTTGTATTATAAAAAATTTTATGCACGGAATTAGTATAATATCCAAGGAAATAAATAATAAAATGTCCAATATATTCCTGATATTTTCTTTGTTTTGAGGTGGTCAATATAAAAATATACCTAAATATTCTCAATATTTTGAGAATATTCTTGATATTTTTACCGATATTTTTATAAATTTATACCTCAAATATTTTGATTGATATAGATATTTAAGACTTTGATAATATCTTACCATGAGTTATATTAATGAAACTTCAATATAAGGCATCCAGTGTCAAACAACAGTCACTTGATGCATAAAATTAGGTTCTGCTCCTATTGTGGGTATATTTGGGACCGCATAAGTGGGTTGGTAAAAACTCAATAAACTGATTCAATAGATTGACCCAATAGACGAAGACTCAATTCACCAACACCCAACTCGTAGAAGCGAGCTCTCTTAGATCGTTGTTTCAGTTTTCAGGTTGCTGGTCAACCATAGTCAAGACTACCTTATACTCAGCTCGAAATCGTCCATAGCAAGCTCCAGCTCGTAGATCGAAGTGCTCATTAAGGAAATTTTTCTAGAAATGTAACAGCCCACTCAAGTTGAGGAAGAGTCAACTACCAAAATTGGAAATAAATTCAAACTCCTATATTAGTAGGATCTATCCCTAATATGGTGGACACCAATTTTGAATGTGTAATTAATATGGATCTTTTTTTTATTTTATTTGTACCTAAATTGTAACATCACACACTATAAATGAGGGTTGAAAATTCATTGTAACGATAGAGAATCAATAATATACTGTGACTCTACCAAAATAACCAAAGAACACAATCGTAGACGTAAGCATCTTTTTGAGCCGAATCACGTAAAAATCACCTTGTATTCACTGTTCTTCCTCTTCTCTTTCCTTGTTTTTTGCCTCTGTTTTGTTTAATTTGTAATATTGGATCAAGAACTTAGATCGACCGGATTCAGACATCGATATTTTGGTGCTAGAATGAGGGACTAGACAGCAATCTTTGGAATATTCAATTATCACAGGAAGAGAAAAAACCACCAGAAGTTTTAATGCGGCGGCTGATCAACCAGAAAGACAGATGGATCAGCAACAGCGTGACAACCAACCGATGGAGGATATAACTGCGCCCATGACAGACGCGTCTCATGTCCCCACAAGCAACGCTACTGTAGGTATGCCTCCACTAGCTCTTTGCCAACTAACACCAATGGTCCTATAGCTGAGGGGCTACAGGTGTGGCAGTAGCAACAAGAGGCGTTAGAAAATACAGTGCGACAACTTACGGATGCAGTCAAGGCATTGGCATAGGCCCAAGCACAAAACACGCCCAGATCTGAGGTTGCTGCTCCAAGAGAAGCTTAGCAGCAACAACAAGTAGAAGTAACAGCACCTGAAAGACCCATCAGAAAGGAGTCGCGACCTGCTAGCTCAACTCGTTCCTCCAACTCACGTTCGAGAGCTAAACGTCGTTGAGCTCATGAAGATGAGGAAGCTCTATGACCTGCGAGCTTAAGAGAGACGGTTAGTCAAGGATACATGCCAGACCATCGCTTTCCAGGTTGCGAGCACAGAAGATGACAAAAGCCTTAAGACCTAAGGATAGAGAAGTTCTTTCAAATGGTTCAACAACTTGAGACACGCCCAGATACCTCAAATCAGCGTGATCAATATGAGGAAAGGACCCTCTTCAATAGGAAGATCGAGACACAGTCTCTCCATCACAAATTTAAGGTCTCCAACATTCCTTAGTACAATGGAGATAGCAACCCTTATAATCACATGGATGTATTCAATATCCAAATGGATCTTCAGACGGTCAATCCATTAGTCAAGTGTCGTGTTTTCCCAGTCATCTTAGGGGACATTCCACGAACCTGGTTCAAGAGTCTCTCAACTCGCAGTGTAGATGGCTAGGAGGAATGTTAACAAAAATTCATCAACCAATACAGAGCTCTGAGGAGACAGTCTATGTCATCTTATCACCTTGCCACGATCTTCCAGCGACAAAACAAATCTCTAAAAGATTATATTACCAAGTTCAGACGCAAAGTCACCAATATGGGGAACCCTTCAGATGAAAGCATTCTAACTGCGATCTCAACTAGGTTTCGCAAGGATGGAAAGCTATATGAGAGCATCTATAAATCTCCAATGATGGACCTGGGTGAGTTCTACAAGCGAGCTGGCAAGGAGATTAAATAAAAGGAGACGTTCGGCCCCAAGTAGTCTAACCCGAAGGGTGAAGTAAGCAGTTCCAACAAACCAAAGAAAAAAAATAATGGTGGGAATCGAAGTGAAGGTCGGAATAACGACTCAAACCATCAGGTCGCTAAGAAGGCCAGAAATGAGTCCAAAAATGAACGACCTCAGCATTAAGGTCATCATAATAGCTACGGCATCCTGTCAATTACACAAGACAAGATTTATACAATTAAGAGGAACAAAGAGGACTTCGGGAAGCTCAAGTCTATAAAGACTCTGGTTAATCTTAGAAAAAAGAATAAGTTTTGTGTCTATCATTGCACAACACTTTAGAATACTGGATGTTAAATGACGTCATTGAGGATCTAATCAAGAGAGGTCGTTTAATAAACTATGTAATATGACCAGCGAACCCGCGACCTCAACAACCACCACAGCCAGCATAACAGCAATGAGGTTCCGACCTCTAACTTGTAATTTAATTTTCGAAAATCAATAAAAGTTTTAAGTTTCCTATACTACTCTGAATAATCTCTACTGATTTCTTTATTAAATGCTAAGTGAAAAGCGACCTATCTACTAAGTTTCTTTTCGAAAAAATTTTATAAGTTAAGCTATGTTAATTGAGGTTCCGACTTACTGGACATAACTTAACAAAATTTTATTAATTCTTGCTATACTAGCTATGATTCCGACCTATTAGATATAACTTGACTAGATTTATGCTGTTAACTAAGGTTCCGATCTACTTAACAGTTTGATATTATGTTGTTAACTAAGGTTTCAATCTACTGGATAGCTCGATATTATGTTGTTAGTTAAGGTTCCGACCTATTGGACAACTCGCCACTATGTTAAAAGTTTCCGACCTACTACCTTATCATTATGCTAATAGGTTTCGACCTATTAGCTCGTCATTATGCTAATAGGTTCCAACCTACTAGCTTGCCATTATGTTAACAAGTTCCGACCTACTAACTCGTCATTATGCTAATAGGTTCCAACCTATTAGCTCATCATTATGCTAATAGGTTCTAACTTACCAACTCGCCATTATGCTAACAAGTTCCGACCTACTAACTCGTCATTATGCTAATAGGTTTGGACTTACTAGTTCGTTATTATGCTAAAAGGTTCTGACCTATTAGTTCCATATTTCGCTATGGTAGCCGAGGTTCCAACCCGTTACATAGCTCAACAAAATTTCGCTATGATAGTCGAGGTTCCGACCCGCTACATAGCTTGACAAAGTTTCGCTATGGTAAGTGAGGTTCCGACCCCCTACATAGCTCGATAAAATTTCGCTATGATAGTCGAGGTTTCGACCCGCTACATAGCTCAACAAAATTTAGCTATGGTAGTCAAGGTTCCGACTCGTTACGTAGCTCAGTAACATTTCGCTATAGTAGTCGAAATTCTAACCCACTATATAGCTCGATAAAATTTCACTATGGTAGCCGAGGTTCCGACCTTCTAAGCTCCCACTAGATTCAATTTCCATTTATTTATACATTGCTTATCTAACTTCTCAATTTGCAGGATATTCAAAAACTTAGGAAAAATAAAGTGAAACAAATACAAGACAGCATTGAAGTAAAGTAAATTCATTCAAAATAAATCTTGCAATGACGTGAATCAGTTCAACAATAATAACATCAAAATTAGGTCCAAATATTCATTACAAATTACCTCGCAAAGCCAGTTAAATGAAATACAAAGCCATGAAAAGCTTAAAAGAAAGTAAAAAAAAAAAAAGGTTTAGCATAGTGGCAGCTTATTCAAACTCTGTCCTTAGAGGGCTAATTCTCTGGGAGTTGTATCATCGAAGGTAAGTTCTGGAGGCATTGCGACCTGAGTTGTCTTATTCTGAAATGTAGCACCTTGAAGCTTAGTATTTAGAGGAGCTGTGTCTAGAATAGTAGAGGATCGGACGACCTGTTCCTATACTTTTCCACCTCTGCGACCGCCTCTTTATCAAAGAATAAGAAGTCTAGTTCAAGATGAACTTCTCACAAAGTGTAGAGGAAATTACTGGAGGTCTCTAATTCTGCCTCCTCTCTAGCTTTGGTGACCCGTACCTCGGCTTCCTCCTTAGCTTTGGCGATCTCCTTCTTGGCAAGCATGAGCTCTCTCTTAGTCTCCTCACTCTCCCCTTCAGTAGCCTCAACTTACTGCACGGCCTACTCTAGTTTGCTCTTTGTCTTGCTTAAATCCTCTTCACTTTTGATGAGTTTGGTGGTGAAATGTGACCTCGCAGCTGCATGAGCACCCTCTTCACAAGTTAGAACGTCCTTAGCTTCCTTTCTTGCTTCCTCAGCATTTCTCAACTTGGTCAGAAGGAGGTGCTCCAAGTTCTTTGCTCTTTCAACCTCAACAGTCATGAATGAGAGCTCGTCCTTCAACTTTTTCTTCGAGCTCTCGAACTCCTTCTTTTCATCCTCAAAATCGTAGACCTCCTGCATATGTTTCATTGTCCCCATAGTGGCCTGAAATGCAGTAAGTTAGTATTTAAATCAAGCAAGAAAGTAAGAAAGACAAAGGCATTGTAGATTACCAGCAGCCTATGACGAGCTATATAACCTGACAAAATGTCACCTCTCAAGCCTTCTTTATCTAGGGTTTTGGCGAAGCTCCCCAAAATTGCAAGCAAGTTGTCGAGGACAGCATCAAAGTATACCTCTCTTGGGCCGTCTTCAGGCTACGCCCTGGCTTGTGGCTCAACCTTTCTTTCTGCAACCTCGGACTGCTTACCCTTAGCTACTCATTGTCGTTTGGTTAAAGGAGGATTTGGCACTTACTTTCTTTTAGCTCCACTGCTTGAAGCAACTTGAACCTCATGAGCAAGAGCTCCTATCTATTCATGTTGAACTTCAACCACCTCTGGCTGCGAGGTGGGGACCTGGGTTTATAAAGGTCTTGAAGTCGATGCCGAGGTAGTCGCCTCAACAGAGGCAACCGAAGGGTTTACGGATTGGACAGAATGAGCCTTACAAAGAGTAAGCTTCACCATCTTTGGGGCTACTTGAGGAACTGGAACTAGTTTTGAAGCTGCCTGGAGGACAGGAACTGGTTCTACTTCACCAGCAGCGTCAAAAGCAGAGGCGAGCTCGAATTCACCCCGAATTTTGATGTCCCTCATGTTGTCAAAAAGCTCGTTGTCCAGAGAATGAGCTAACTGGTGGGCCCTGAAGAGCTCGTCGTCGAACGAGTTACTAGTTCTTTCCTCCTGCAAAACCGCAAGCGTCTTGAGAATTTCGACCTTCTCGCCAATAAGAGCTGCCCTATCTCCTGTCAAGTTTGCAAGATAAAAAGAAGAAGATTTAAAAAAAAAAAAAAAAAACAGTGCTACAGCTCACAGAAGTCAGCCTCATCTATCTACCTAGACTAAGGACGAAGGTAACATTGTGGAGCTGTCTAAAGGAAAGGTAAGAAATATAAAACCAACTCATTTTGTAATCGCTTATGTTGAACTTGCCTTTCGCATCGCCTTGAGGTAAGAGATCCCTAAAGTCCATTTTTCGAGCTGCAAGATAGTAAATCTCATCTCGCATTCCCCCTTTTAAGCCGCCTACATTTTGGGTACTAAAGAGGTGGTAGCAGATTCTTGGGTTTGGAAGTGGAAGATCATTCTTTTTGAAGATTAAGACCAAGGACGTGAGTTAAGAGTAAGAGTTAAGGGTTAGTTGAAAAGGGATAAGCTCTAGCCTATTCAAGAGGTTGATAAGATAGGCAGGGACCGAAAATTTGACCCCATGCCTAAGATGACAAGCACTGATGGCAACAAACCCCTTGGGAGGGTAGACTGTGTGGTCATTAGAAGAAGGCAACATGACACGGCAATCTTTAGAAATGTGATACTGTAAAGCAATTCTCCCCAACTCCTTATATTTTATCTTTGAGGCATAATGTATAAAAACTTCATTAGCTCGCCGTTCCTCGACGGTTTGACGGATTATAACAGAGTCAGCTCGAGCTACAAACTCTCCAGCAACCTCACCACTCAGAGAAGTCGCTTTCTCAACAACGCAGACTTCCCCCGAGTCGAGCTCCTCCGGGTTGGAAGAGTTATCGTCTCATATTTTATATGAACAGTGTCTGCGACCTAAAGATATCTATACATAGAAGAAAACAGTTAGGTCATTACATGCAGATCATGACTAAAAATCTAAGTTCTCTATTCTCTAACAAGGAACTTCCTAATCTACATATCACAAATGTCATTCAGATCACTAAAAACATGGGGGGCTCGACCTATGAGTTAACGACCTACGAGCTAATAATCTACAAATAGATCATCCTACAGTTCGCATACATAATGTTACAAACAACAAACAGTTCACAAAGAGCCAACTAACAAGATCAAATCAAAAGGAAATGAAAAGTCGCAAACATGCAACATCAAGAACGTAAAACATTCAAGCCAATACTAGATCTAGAAAAAATACAATGCGATGCACACAAAAAATGAAAATAAAAAAAAATCAAAAGTTGGTTATGAAGATTTACTATAAACGCAGTAAAGCTCAACCGTCTGAAAAGGAAGATGTTGATCTTCTTCAAGATGTACTGGCACAAGGATGTAGAACGAGAGAAAAATGGCGGCTCGGTGACTTAAGCTTCAAAATGGTGGAGTAAAAGGGAAAGGGAAGAGCCTCTGTTTTATATAGGTGCAAAGCCCTAATAGTTAGATTTGAGAGTTAATCAACCGCCTTAAATCTAACAGTGAAGCGTGAGTTCAGAAACTTGTCATCATGAGTTGTCAGTTGAGAAACGTGCGCATTAAATGCATACAAAACGAGACGTGCAAGTGGTACGGTTACCCGAAGAGTCGCCACAAGTCACGTGACGGGACAGAATTTAAAAAAAGGTAGCATTACAGATTATGACACGTTAGCTTTTATCAGCGAACTTGAACTCCCAGTCCGCAGATTGTACTGAGGGTTGGGGGGCTAATGTTATGAATATATTTGAGACCACATAAGTGAGCTAGTAAAAGTCTAAGGAACAGATCCAATAGATTGACCCAATAGACGAAGACCCAATTCGCCAACACCCAGCTCGCATGAGCGAGCTCTCTTAGATCGTTGTTTCAGTTCTCAAGTCGCTGGTCAATCATAGTCAAGACTGCCTTATACTTAGCTCGAGGTCATCCATAGTAAATTCCAACCCGCAAATCGAAGTGCTCATTAAATAAATTTTTTCATAAAGGTAACAACTCAAATTGAGGAAGAATTAACTATTATAATTGAAAATAAATTCAAACTCCTATGTTGGTAGGATCTATCCTTAATATGGTGGACACCGATTTTGAAAGTATAATTAATATGGAACTCTTTCTTATTTTATTTGTATTCAAATTGTAACAACCCACATTATAAGTAGAGGCTGAAAATTCATTATAACAACAGAGAATCAATAATATACTGTGACTTTGCCAAAATAACTGGAAACGCAGTCGTGGACGTAGACATATTTTTTTACCGAACCATGTAAAAATCACCTTGCATTCACTGTTCTTCCTCTTCTCTTTCTCTTGTTTTTTGCTTCCGTTTTGCCTAATTTGTAGTATTAGGTCAAGAACTTAGGTCGACCGGATTTAGATATCGACAGCTCTAAATAGATCATTTAGATGTAAATATTTTACAAGTGAAGCTTTCAAAAAGAAGTTGTTAATGGTTTAGTTATTAATTAAAACAACTCTTTTAAGAAGTAGATTGTTTGGTTGGAATAAAAGGTTGTTTTTTTTTTTTTTCCTTATCTACAGACTAAAGAGTCTTTAGTGTTATTAAAGACTAAGTGCGAGTGAAATTTAAGGCCTAGAAGACATTTTTTTTCTTTTTATGTTTGTGTTTTTCTTCTTATATTTGAATATATCTATTGATCCTCTTTTTTTTTCAAAGAAAAATATAATAAAACAAATAATTTTATGTTTATATCTTTATGACTATTAATCATTGCTTTTATTTTTAATTATACATATAGTTAAAAACAATCATTTAAAAAATCCTAACCAAATTTATCTCTATATATTTCTAATTCTATATAAATTGATTTCTAATTGATAATAATAGATATATATTATTTTAAATAATAATAATTTAAGAAAACATTAAGTTCACGTAGCTTTTATATATTTTTTAAGTTATAAAATATATGTTTGTAAAATTGTTTTACAAATATTAATATTCAAGTTACTAGTAAAATAATGATAATTTATAGAATATTAATATATATATATATATATATATATAATTGGAAATATGTATCTTTTTTAAGAATAGTTATGGAATAAAATATTTTCATTATGATTAAATGATTAGGTGTCAAGTAATAAGTTAGAATTTCTAACTTTTATTTTAATTTTTTTTTTTAGTATTTTAAGTTATTTGAGTACATAAAATACAAACAAAAATGACTAAATAAATTCGATTCAAACTCATTAAGTGATAAGTTAAAAAAAAAAAAAACAAATAACATTTAATTTTAAAAACTCTTTTAAGTTGAAAGATTACCAAAAAGGGTATTTAAAAGATAGTAAAATTGTGTATAACAATATTTGAAAATACATACATATATCTATATATATGTGTGTGTGTGTGTGTGTGTATAAATATTATTTTTTATAATCAAATCCATATGCAGTGCTTTCACTTCTAAATTCAAGATATCAATGTTATATAATTTACATCACAATATTCATACGTGTGCAGCAAAAATATCATTTAAGTAAAAGGAAAATTCAAAAAAATAAAAATAAAAAGCACATCAAATATTTATAAAATTTGCTAGTTAAAAAAAAAAAAATTCCTAAATTTTTTATTGAAATGAATATGTAGATAGAAGTGAAGTGTTTATGAAAAGTTTGTAAATGAAACATAATAAGGCTATAATAGATGGTTTAATGTTTTTTGAAAAAGTTCGAAATATCTACTTAGAAAAATCTAAAATTTGAGTTTCTTCTAGTTGATGTATTTTAAGCATTTTAAATTGTCTAAAAGCTCTACTAAAATAACAATAAAACAACACAAAATAAATCTGAAATAAAAAAAAAAAAACTTTTGAGATTAAAAAAGAAAAAACCTTTTTTGACCAATAGACAAATTTTACCAAACATACACTAGATATCTAGTATTGTGTTGTATAACCATTTTTTTCGTTACTTTAAGAAGGAGATTTAAACTTAGAACCTTAACTTTACTAAAAGGTGCGGTCACCAAACAAATCATACTTGAAACCACGTATTACTAAAATTTTGATGCACAAAATCAGTACAAATATCTCATGATGTGTTGTATTAATGAAATATTGACGCATAGCATTTGCTCTCAACTAAGGGTCCAACACACACTACTCCACAAACGAGGCAATAAATAGCGAGTTCTCAATTACTCAGTAAGTACTTGGTTGGTCAACGGTCAAACATTGACTGATGATTAAACTTGGTAAAAAAAAAACCTAAAAAAATTTTCATCACTACTTAAGAACTAACATGATGAAATATAAGCTCCTAGCACCTACAAATTTGTGTTATAATCAATTTTATCTGAAAAATAAAAAAAGAGTATTAAAAGCAAAAAATATATATTAAGTAAAAAAAACCTCATTAGAGTGACAACAACGACGACACGACAGCGAAAACATGACAAACTGACAAGCAGAAGGAAAAAAACTAACAAAAAGATTAAGAAGAAAGGTTTCAAAGTGAGAAGAACTGAAGAAATGAAACTGATGAAAATGGTTGTCATCATAACCCTCATTTATATTTTTGTTTTCTACACCGTTTTGGGTTAATTTAAAAAACGGCATCATTTTGGACACACTAAAACAATGTCATTTTAGTGTCACATGTCTGGGAAAAAAAAAAGAGTGCGAGCAAGTTGGGCCGAGCGATTGAATACTCATCTAGCCCAAGTAAGATCCTCGATTTGGGGTTCTTGGATCAACAGGGTATCGATCTGGGAGTACTCGTCGAGAACTCAATCTACTCAATCGAGTTTTTAAACTTTGCTCTTAGCCAACTATTATTTGATGAATAAAGTTAGTAGTATCGAGTGTTGTGTTGTATTACTAAAATTTTGAAACACAAAATTAGTAAACTATTTTATGATGCATTGTATTAATAAAAATTTCTAGCCTTGCCATTCGCTATCGAACAACTATTATTTCGTGCATTAAGTTAGTGATACCTAGTTATTGTATTACTAATAATTGATGCAAAAAAGTAGTATAAAATCTCATGATGTATTATATTAATGAAATTTTGAGGCATGACATTTGTTGTTAACTACTTAACAATATTAAAATTTAAATATTCAAAAGTGAACAAGTTAACCATATATTTATTTTTTCCTCAGTTTTGTGTCCCTTGCTCGAAGTTAACCATGGTAAAAAAAATATAAACCCAAGAGTGATTAGGGTTTCATAAGTTTTTATAGAAAAAGTAAAACGGATTAGATACACAAAATCGGTATAATATGATAATACCTAGTGATGTGTTGCGTTAATGAAAATTAGACAATAGGTATTAGTTGTCAATGGACTCCAATTTCAATTATCCAAGTACTCCACTTCCAATTATCTAAGCATTAATCTTAAAATATATGGACTAAAATATAAATTAAATAATCATATTTATTCTTTCACCATTGCCATGTCCCTTAGTCCAGTCCTAAGTGTCAGGGTTTGATGACATTTTATAAGAATTTCTAGTGTTGGGTGCACAAAATTAATATCATATCCGATGATGCATTATATTAATAAAGTTTGGGCACTTGGGGTTAGCTATCTATTAGAAAAATAGACACAAATATCCATTTTTTATTGGGTTAGAAATGTTGATTGAGATGGATCAAGATGAATTTGTATTCTCCTTCATGAGAACATTAAAATCATATATTCATGTGCAAAAGATAATGCTTAAATGAATGAAAATTTAAAGTTTAAAGTGCATATATTGGGAGGTTTTGTTCCATATTGAATTAATTATTGAAATGAATCTACAATTAGTTGAATTTTTAAATTGGTGATTAAATATTGATTTAATTACTGGCTTTAAATGCCATTGATTTTGGAAAAATTGAAACTGCAGAAATTTTTTGGATTGTAAGTGTAGGTATTAATTGTAGAATTGAATTGTACATTTGACTATTTAAAATATAACTGCAGATTTGATTACAACAATTGATTTTTAAAAAACAAAAAAAATTGAATTGTAGATTTGATTTTTCAAAATATAATTATAGGTGTTAACTGCAGATTTGATTTATCAAAATATAACTACAGATGTTATAAATTACTCATTTGGTTTAATGATTGATTTTAAATCAATTTTATAACCACCTCTACATGGAGATTATAAATTGGCTCCTAGTCTTGAAAAGAAGGAACATTGAACAACATTTGCAAACAACTTCAGCTGTCATACTTTTTTCTTTATAGTTTTTGTATTTTTCTACTTTAGTCTAGAATCCTGAAGTGATAAATTTAAATATAGTTTAGTTCGTCAAACATTTTTTATTGAAATCGTTGTATCTTGGGAAACAGACGCTGATCTTAACGATATAAAGTAAATTTGTTTTAAAGATACCCTGTTCCCACACAAGTCTCAATTTGATTTTCCATTATCTTTATATTGAATTATTATTAATATTAATATTATTTATTATTTCTCTATAATTTTGCATATATTCTTTTATAATTATTGAGTTTTTGCCCAACACTATTGACCAACTTTACTCAGATTGAAAAGTAAATAAAAGCTATTACATTTTTTTTTTTGAAATTAATAAAATTAATCACACTTCTTCCTTCACAACTACTCATCCCTTGGTTTATGTGCTTTTTTTTTTTTTTTTTGAAATATCCCTTGGTTTATGTTAACTGTGGTTAAAATATATGAACTTAAATGTGGTTAGGGTTTGATAACCTTTTTAAAAAAAGTCTGGAATGCATCAAATTTACAAAATTAGTATAATTTTAGTTGTTATCCAATTCCATAAGATCTCCATACTGAAAATTAAATAAAACGATCATACTTATTGTTTTTGAAATACCACTTGTGATGAGATGACTCGAATATTAATTATTATCAAATTAAATGAGTGTCTTTTACTATCAAACCATATTGAACTGTTTTATAACTATTATTTTTGAAAGATAAATAATTATACAATAATATTTTTAAAAACTAAGTATAATTTTTTATTCATTTTTAGTATATTATGATAACCCATTTTAAAATCATAATTGGATTATATTCTTTAATTTGTTCAAATTCAAAACCATGAAATTTAATTTTGTTTCTTTCTTTTGTCATATGCCCAAATCTTATTGAAACCCAATGCATTATGTCAAATGGTATTACATACATTCGATGCATTATAAACTTTCACAACTTTCATGGTTTCCAACTTTCCCAAATGGACTAAACAAATGCGAATGAAACTTTCAAAAAAAAAAAAAAAAAAACCCTAAAATTCTATTAAAGTTGAAAAATAACCATCGAGATATTTTTTGGTTCACAAGCAAGGTTTTATGCAATCAAATGTGTTTTGCAATTTTAGACAAATCTCAAATAGGCTTTAAAATTAGGATGGATAATCATCTAGCACATTTTCATCTTGATTTAATATTAATAATTTGAGTTTCAACAGCACTAAAATATATGTAATGACAAAAATACCCTCACACCATAATTGAATTTTGTGCAAGAGTTATGAAGTACCAAAGAAGGAATTTTTCATTCCTTCTAAATATAAGTTCTTTTTTTTTTTTCTCTTCCAATTTTTTCTGCTTTCCAAATTTTTAATTTTTTGTCCATATTCTTTTTTTTTTTTGGTTATTTCTTCTTGTTTTAAAATTTTTAATTTAAACAATTTTACAAATTTAACCCAAAAATAATTTTAAAAAATAATAATAAATGCCTATGAATTCATACAACAATTAAGATCACAATTTCATTATAAATAACAAATCAATGAATGTAATTAATGTTGTCTAAATAGGGTTAATATATGTATGGATACTTATATTAATATGCAACTTTTAAATTTTAATTAATGAAGGTATTAATAATTTGGGTGTAAATCATATTTGTGAGTGGTAATATCTGCACCCAATACTTAATTTTTACAACAAAATTTTAAGATAATGATAGAAAAGTGTATCATTTATATAAACGAAATAATCATAATCAAAATTGGTAGTGGAAAATTAAAGATGTTTGTCTACAAACATTTTTAGTTTTGACATGAATAGTAGATGTATGTTGAGATTTACCGAGATTAAAAACTAGTGGTCCACAAACTACTTCCTAAGAAATATCTGTTTTGATAATAATGGGAGGAAACTCATTATACATACTATTATATGTGTATGTTGGGTTTTAACTTTTTGTAATTAGATATACGAAGAGAAAGTGCACTAACCACTTGAGTTATGAAAGTATATACATTTATACTCTTTGTTGACAAATATAAACAATAAATGAATATCTCATAACAGTTGTTCTCTATGTCTAAACGATATTTTAGTATGCAAGAAATTAATGGTCCTTTAAGACATAAGAAAGAATAATTGAGGGCCAATTGTTTGGGTCACAAGTTGTGACTTATGGGTTTATTTTGGACTTGAGCCCATGAAGCAATCCACTCAGGGTCGGATTTTCGACCCAAAAAAAAAAAAAAATCGTCTTTGTCTTAAGCTTTCAAACTTATGAGTGACTCTAATTTTTATTATTGGTTTAACTACCTTATTCAACTATTAATTTTACCCATCAATTGAAACTCTAATTAATCTAAGGGTTCCAATTGATAGATAATGTTAATGATTGAGTAAGGTAACTGTTGTGTGCATTTTCTGGACTTACCAAATGGACTGGTAAAAGCCCGATAAAAGCCCATTAAGTCGACCCAATGTAAATGCCCAGCAGACAAGGCCCAGTTATCATCTCCAAGCCCAATGAGTTATGCAGCTCGTCTGAACGAGCTCTGAAGCTCGCATGTGTCAGCTCGTTTCTCAGCCAGGCTACAAATCGTTGTTAACATTATGCAGCTCGCTCTATTCATAGCTCGCTACTTGGCGAGGTCCAGCTCGAGGTCGCTTAAAGCAATGAATAGCTCGCCCAATGGTCAGTTATTACCAAATCTTCCAGATATGGCAGTTATCCGATTTGATCATGATTCTCTCACCAGAAACGGAAGTTAATTCAAATTTAAACTCAGTCAATGTGATCTTGAGATACTCGAGACAGTTTCCTAATTCTGCTCCAACTGATTAGGAAGTGTATTTATTATGAAATTCTTTACCTATTTTAATACTTCCTAATTTATAACATATCTTCATCTATAAATAGGGGTCCAAATCATTGTAACAGAGATACAAGCAACAACATACTGTCACTCTACCAAATTATAGAGAGATAGTCGTGGACGTAGGCGCACTCGCCAAACCACGTAAAATCTATGTGTTATCTCTGTTCTTGCCTTTCTATTTTCTGTTTTCTCCTTGGTTTTTGTGTCGTTTCACATTAATTGTAGGTATTGGGCGTTGAATTCTCATCGACCCGAAAATCACGTTGACATTTTGATGCTAGAGGGAGGGCCCAAACTGCAATCTGTCCAGATTCAATCTCTCAATTATTAACAATGGAAAGAACTAGAACAACCAAATACGTGGGCTCACAGGCTGACCAGGCAGAAAGCTAGCCCAGTTACCATCAGCATGATGCGCAGCAGGTGGAAGGTGCACTCATGCATGCAACAGGTACGTCATATGGTCAAGTAACCGGTGCTGCAGCAAGCATACCACCTTTGCCTCCTCGTCAACCAATTCCAATCACCCCAGTAGTTGATGGGCAACAGGCGTGGTATCAGAGGCAAGAGGCACTGGAGCTCACAGTTCGACAACTTACAGAGGCTGTCAATCAACTAGTGCAAGCCCAGACGTATAACGTGCCCAGAGTTGAAACTGCTGTCCCAAGGCATGAAGCAACGCAAGTGCCCGAGAGGCCAGTTAGAAAAGTGCAGCAACCTGCAGACTCAGCTCGTTCCTCTAACGCTCGCTCTAGAGCTGGAGGTCGCCCTGTTCGTGATGAAAGAGAGGTTACACCTCCTGCGAGCCTGGTGATAAGGGTAAGTCAGGATGGAAGTAGGCGGGTAGAAACTGGTTATGACGGAGTACGAGCTGCACCTCGACATGAGAATGAAATGGATGAGCAACATGCGAGGTCGCATCGAGGTGGTGGCTCATGCAGAGAAGATAAGAGGTATGAACTAGAGTACCGCTCTCCTAGTCGCGATCACGGGAGGAGATATGGGCCTCGAGACCCGCAGGTGGAGGAACTTCTTCAGAGGGTCCAATAGCTCGAGGTGCAAACTGATGCTCAAGGCCAGTGTGGGCACTACGGAGAGAGGACTCCGTTTACAAGGGAGATCGAGACGTAGCCTCTCCCTCCAAGGTTCAAGATGCCGAATATTTAGCAGTACAATGGGGACGGTGACCCCTATGACCATCTTGATGCCTTTAATGTCCAGATGGGCCTACAAACAAACAACCCGATGGTGAAGTACCGCGTATTCCCAGCTTCTTTAGGGGATATACTGCAGGTTTGGTTCAAGAATCTCCCAGCTCGCAGCGTAGGAAGTTGGGAAGAGTGTTAGCAGAAGTTCGTTGGCCAGTACAGGGCATTGAGGAGGCAGCTCGCACTATCCTGCCACTTGGCTACCATTTCTCAGCATCAGGGTGAGTCGTTGAAAGATTATATCACCAGGTTTAGACGCGAGGTCGCAAATGTTGAGAATCCATCAAACGAGAGTATATTGACTGCGATCTCAGCTGGGTTACGCAAGGATGGAAAATTGTATGAGCGCATTTACAAGTCCCCAGTGAAGGATCTGGGAGAGTTCTACGAGCGAGCTGCAAAGGAGATCAGGCGGGAGGAAATCTTTCGCTCGAAGAAGCCCAACCAGAAGAATGAAGTGGGCAGTTCCAGTCAGATGAAAAAGAGAAATAATGGCAGGAACAAGGGAGAAGGTAGAAACAGTGGCTCAATCAATCAGATCGCTAAGAATGCGAGGTTAGAGCCTAGGAATGAGCGACCTCAACGTCAAGATCGCTATGAGGGTTATAGCATCCTGTCAGACTCACAAGACAGGATCTTTGCAGCGGAGAGAAATAGGGAAGATTTTGGGAAGCCCTACCATTTGAGAGCCTTTGTTCAGCATAGAGACAAGAGTAAGTTTTGTGTCTATCATAATGAGGTCGGGCACAACACTTCAGATTGTCAGGCGTTAAAGGACGCCATTGAAAAGTTAATTAGGAGAGGTCATTTGAGGGATTATGTGGTGAGACCTGCAGACTCGTAACCTCCACAACAACGACCTCGGCAGCAACAACCAACGCAACACAGCAGCCCCAGCGAGCTTCCAAGCCAGAGCATGAGCCTGCGATAAGGACTATTTTTACAATTCATGATGACCCCCATATCGCAGGTGCTTCAAACAGGTCGCATGAGAGGTATGTTCGAGAAACAAATCATGCCTTTCAAGTCAGTAGGTCGGAGAGACCTGCAAAGAAGACGAGGACGACCTCGGACGAAATTGTGTTCACTTATGAAGATGCTAGAGGTGTGATATGGCCTCACAATGATGCGCTGGTTATACGAGCTAAGATCAGTAACATGGAAGTGCAACGCATCATGATTGATATTGGGAGCTCGGTGAATGTGATGTACAGAAACTGTTTTGAGCAAATGGGTTTAGGAGCAGAGCAATTGAGACCGTCCCCAGAGCCTCTTTATAGTTTCACTGGAGATGCTGTTGTACCAGTATGTCAGATTAGGCTGCCACTAACGCTTGGGGAGTCAGGTCGCCAAGCAACTGTGTTGGCAGATTTCCTGATTATTGACTGCCCATCAGCATATAATGTTGTCCTGGGAAAATCTTCATTGAATGACCTGGACGCTGTTACTTCAACCAAGACCCTCACAGTCAAGTTTTCAACTCCCAACGGCATAGGGTGTGTTCGGAGAGAGCAGCACTTAGCTAGACGCTGCTATGATGATGCTGTGAAGATGGGTGTAAAAGGAAAGAAAGTGAACGTGGTTTCAGGGGGCGAACCACGAGTTACAACTGAAAAAGGGGTTAGCCATGATCTTGACCCTCGCGAAGTGGATACAGAGCGAGCTACTGGGCCAGTTGAGGAACTGGAGGATGTTCAGGTCAGCGAGGTAGATCCTGAAAGATGCTTGAAACTGGGAAGAGGTTTTACTCCAGAACTAAGAGCCCAGCTCGCTGACTTCCTAAAGGCGAACTTAGATGTGTTTGCATGGAATCGTGAAGACATTGTGGGGATAAATTCAAAGGTGATGTCACACAGATTGAATATTGATCCTCACCACAAACCAGTTCGCCAGAAGAGAAGGGCAATGACAGGGGAGCGCTACTTGGCACAGAAGGAAGAGGTAGATAAGCTACTGGCCAACAAGTTCATTAGAGAAACTTATTACCCGACTTGGGTCGCCAATTCCGTGCTAGTAAAGAAGAAAAACGGGAAGTGGAGAACTTGCATTGACTTCACTGATTTGAATAAGGCGTGCCCAAAAGATAGCTTCCCCTTGTCAAGGATAGACCAGCTCGTGGATGCTATAGCTGGCCATGAACTCCTAAGCTTCATGGACGCATACTCGGGTTATAATCAGATCCTAATGAATCCCGAGCACGAAGAGCACACCTCATTTGTGACAGATCGCGGTATATACTGCTACAAGGTGATGCCTTTCGGACTGAAGAATGCAGGAGCGACCTACCAATACTTGGTAAACATGATGTTTGAATAGAATATTGGGAAGAGCATGGAGGTCTACATGGATAATATGTTAGTAAAATCCAAGCAGGTGGGTGATCATGTACGCGACCTGGGAGAGATGTTTCAGATTCTAAGGAGCTATCAGATGAAGTTGAATCCACACAAGTATGCGTTCGGGGTAGCTTCTGGAAAGTTTCTGGGTTTCATGGTGAACAATAGAGGTATTGAAGCCAATCCTGAGAATATCAAAGCATTAATTGACATGAGATCACCAACTAGGGTAAAGGATGTGCAAAGTCTCAATGGCTAGGTCGCAGCACTAAACAGGTTCATCTCGAAGGCCACTGATAAATGCATCCCATTCTTTGATATTTTGAAGAAGGCAAAAGGCTTCGAGTGGACCGAGCAGTACGAGTTAGCTTTTTAACAGCTGAAGGAATATATAGGGCGAGCTCCACTACTCTCCAAGCCCAGAGAAGGGGAAAAACTCATTTTGTACTTGAGAGTGTCTTAGTAGGCCTTAAGTGTTGCTTTGGTGAGAGAAAATGAAAAGACGCAGCTTCTAGTATACTATGTAAGTAAAAGATTGCAGGATGCTGAAACTAGGTACTCTCAGATGGAGAAGCTCGTTTAATGCCTGGTAGTCGCATCAAGGAAGCTGCGACCTTATTTTCAAGCTCATACGATCGAAGTCCTCACTCAGTATCCACTGAAGCAAGTTTTACAGAAAGCGGACACTTCAGGTTGCTTATTAAAATGGGCAGTGGAGCTCGCACAGTTCGATATTTAGTATAAGCCAAGGACGGTTATCAAGGCTCAAGCTTTGGTAGACTTTACTGCAGAATTTACAAGGCCTGTGGATGATGAAACTGGATCTTCTGAAGGTCCGACCTGAGAACTTTATGTTGACGGGTCATCTAGCGAGCAGAAAGCTAAAGCTGGAATTCTATTGATTAGTCCTAAAGGCTATAAAATCCTTTATGGATTGAGATTTGGTTTTCAAGCAATGAATAATGAAGCTGAGTACGAAACACTGCTCGCAGGACAACGCTTGGCTAAGGAGATGCGAGCTGAGCGATTGAGGGTTTTCAGCGATTCACAGCTCGTGGTTTGCCACATATTGGGGGAGTATCAAGGCAGGGGACAGAAAATGGTCATGTACCTCCAAAAAGTTCATAAAGTGCTAAATGCTTTTCAGAAGTACGAGGTGAAGCATATCCCACGAGCTCAGAACTCGTATGCAGATACACTAGCTCGCTTGACGACAACTCGAGATGCAGATTTCCATGGGGCGATCCCAGTGGAGTTCCTGCCAGCTCAAAGCACAGATGTGAGAGATTCAATGATGGCTATAACTGTGTAGCCTGATTCTTGGATAGATCCAATTCTGAATTATCTGCAGGATGAGAAGCTGCCAAGTGATAAGTTGGAAGTACGACGTTTGCGAGCTAGAGCAGCTAGATACTGCATCTACGATGATGCATGGTACAAAAAGGGGTTTTCAACTCCACTTTTGAGATGCATTGATGGCCAAGACTGTGAGATTGTGATGAAAAAGATACATGAGGGTCATTGTGGTAATCACGCTGGGGGGCTGTCTCTAGCTCACAAAGCACTTCGGCAGGGTTTCTACTGGCCCACGATGAAGTAGAACCCATTGGCTTGGTAAAGAAGTGTGACAACTGCCAAAGGTTCGCCCAAGTTCCACGAGCTCCACCAACCTATCTTCAATAAATTGTGAGTCCGTAACCCTTTGCAATTTAGGGAATGGACCTGATCGGACCTCTACCAACAGCTTGAGGAAGATGCAAACATGCTGTGGTCGTAGTTGATTACTTCACCAAGTGGGCAGAAGCTAAGGAGTTAGCAGAAATTTCCACCACGAAGATTGAAAAGTTCGTGTGGAATAATATCATTTGCAGGTTTGGGGTTCTTCAGCAGATTGTGACAGATAATGGAACCCAGTTCAGTAGCGACCAGTTTCTCAGGTTCTGTAATGACCTCAAGATTGTCAAGAGCTTCTCAGTAATGGACCATCCACAAGTCAATGGCCAAGTTGAAGCTGTGAATAAGATCATAAAGCAGACCTTGAAGATGAAATTGGAAGCAAAGAAAGGAGCGTGGGTAGACGAGCTTCCGAAAGTATTATGGGCTTACAGGACAACAGTTCGCAGCACCACAGGCGAGACTCCCTTTTTGATAGTGTACGGATCTGAGGCCATGATCCCAGCAGAACTCAAAATCACCTCGCAACGTAGAGCGACCTTCAATCCAAAAGACAATGATCAACTACTTGCCACAAACCTTGATCTACTTGTAGAAACAAGGGAAGCAGCACGGTTGAGAGTGGCAGTCTATCAACAGAGGATTGCGAGGTACTACAATAAGAAAGCTCGAGTTCGTAGTTTCAATGCAGGAGATCTAGTACTGCGTCTTATTCTACATGGAGCTCGCAAAGCCAGTGATAGATCCTTAAGCCCAAATTGGGAAGGACCCTATATCGTCAAAGTAAACTTGGGAAATGGAGCTTATCGTTTAACCAACATGAATGGAGCTGAGGTCCCTCGAGCTTGGAATGCCGAGTATCTTCGCCGTATTATCGGTAACTTCTTTGTTACATGTATTTTGTAATACAATCTTATTATGATTAATGAAGCTCTAATTTCCTCATATCATATATTGTTCCTAATGATTCATGAGTTTAAACTTCACAAGCCAACAAGCAAACGGGCTCCGTCCTGATTAGCTCATCGCCACGCTAAAAATTAAAAGAGCCTAAAAAGCAGGTGAGGTTACGTACCCCTGCATAGCTCGTTAAAATAAAAAGAGCTTAAAAAGTAGGCAAGGTTATGTACCCCTGCATAGCTCGCTGAAATGAAAATGAGCCTAAAAAGCAGACGAAGGTTACGTACCCCTGTATAGCTCGCTAAAATAAAAAAAGTCTAAAAAGCAGGCGAGGTTACGTACCTCTGCATAGCTCGCCAAAATAAAAAAGAGCCTAAAAAGTAGGCGAATGTTACGTACCCCTGCATAACTCGCTAAAATAAAAAGAGCTTAAAAAGCAGGCGAGATTACGTACCCCTGCATAGCTCGCTGAAGTGAAAATGAGCCTAAAAAGCAGACGAAGGTTACGTACCCCTGTATAGTTCGCTAAAATAAAAAGAGCCTAAAAAGCAGGCGAGGTTACGTACCCCTGCATAGCTCGCCAAAATGAAAATGAGCCTAAAAAGCAGGCGAAGGTTACATACCCTTGCATAGTTTGCTAAAATAAAAAGAGCCTAAAAAGCAGGCGAGGTTACGTACCCCTGCATAGCTCGCTGAAATGAAAATGAGCCTAAAAAGCAGACGAAAGTTATGTACCCTTGTATAGCTCGCTAAAATAAAAAGAACCTAAAAAACAAGTGTGATTGAATACCCCTGCATAGCTCATCAACACTCCAATGTGGCAGAAAAAGGTTCTGATCAATTGCTTATATCATAAGATTTTATTAATTGTTGAATTAAGCGATTGCTTGAGTTATCATATGAGATTTCAAGCAAATTTATATTTTAATGATTAGCTCGCATGAAGTCTTATAACTTCTAAAATGAAGATTATGAAATGTGTTACAACAAACACAATAACTCAAATACATTCAACAGAGAAGATATGATGGATGAAATTTTATTAAAATTCAAAAATCTTTCACAAATTGAAGACTGGGGGATTACAAGTATAAAAGATAAGCAACTAGTTGCGAGCTGGAGAATCTGGCTCTAAGAGAGAGTTCGCACTAGAGGAAGACAAACTAGAAAGTTCGAGGTCACCAGCGGGCTCGACCTGAGAAGTCGTGCCAGGAGTCTCCTTTGCCAAAGGGGCTACATCAACTGCAACTGAAGACGAGACAGTCTTTACTTTGAACTTCTCCACAACTCGGGGTCCCTCCTCGCCAAAGATAGAAAAATACATTTCAGGATGGGACATCCATAGCGTGTAAAGGAAGTTAAGGCCCGTTTTTTCCTCAGCCTCGTCTCTGGCTTCAGCGACCTGCACCTCTGTTTCCTAAATATATCTTTCTCTAAAAATCATCAACTCTTCGAAGATGTCATTTGTACTGCGATTAGCGTCCTCGGCTTCTCGATTCAAGGCCTCTGCTAGTTGCTCGACTGCCTCAATTAGCTTATCGGCAGCCTCAGCTTGTTGTAGCACATTCTCCATTTTCTGCTCTGCAGCCTCAGCTTGCTGCATTGCATCTCTCACTTGCTGCCTGAGTACTTCAGCTCGATGTTCAACCTCTTCACCCGTTGAACAGCAGCTTTCGCTCTTTCAGCGGCAGCTTCTGCTCTTTCAACCCGTTGTTTAGCAGCCTCAGCCCGCTGCACTGCGGCATCAATTCGTTGCCTGAGCACCTCATTTTGTTTCTCTGCAATCCCTACCCGTTGTTCAGCCTCTTCAGTTCGATGTGTTGCAGCCTCCACTTACTCAGCTCATTGTTCAGCCAATTTGGCCCGCTGCTCAAACTGTCTCAGTTCGTCCCTCGCTTTGTTCAATTCGTCATTTGCCTTGTCACGTTCATTTTCACAATCACATAGCAAGGCAGTAAGGTGCGACCTAGTAGTCTCGAGATCACCTTCTAACCGCACTAGAGCTTCCTCGGCTGTCTGTTTAGCTATGTTTGCCGCAGCCATTATCGCCTCATGGCCCTTCCCGAACTTTCTTTTGTCTTGGACCCTCTCGGTTAAGGACGCTATCTCCTCATTAGCCTTCTCCAGCTCGCTCTCCAGCTTCATCATGCAATCTTCAGCATATATGGTTCCTCTCATCCGCTTTATTGATGCAAGAGTGGCCTGAAATTCCACAAGTTAATATTTGATAAAATAAAGAAGTCAGGAGATAAGGGAAAAATAAACTACCAACATGGAATGTCGAGTTGCGTAATCGTCCAGTTCCATACCCCTGAGGGACCTATTCTCTAAGGTCCTCGTTTGATTCAACATGATTTTTGACCAGTTGTCAAGAATGACGCTTAGGTATCTCCCTCCAGGTCCGTCTTCGGGGTCTAGCATGGTCGGCGATGGAGTCTCCTCAGCCTCTACGACCTCAGGCTCTTTGCTCTTGTAGGCATGGCGTTTAATGATAGAGGTGCGTTTAGCCAAATTCTTTGTCTTTTTCTTGCTGGTACCAGCTTGGGCCTCTTGGGGCGGTACCTCAGGTGGAACGTCCCCTACTTCGGGCTGCGAGCTGGGAGCCGGATCTTAGGGAAGATCTGCTGCTGCTTCAGAAGGTGGCACCTCGTTGGGAGCGGTGATCGAGGGAGCTTTTGTTTTAGCAGGTCGTTTAGAGCGCTTCGAAGGAGCAGCTTGAGAGGCTGAAGTTTCAGTAGGTTGCTTTGATGGAGTAGCTGAAGAGGCTGAAGCTTTGACAGGTAGCTCAGGAGAGAACTCCAGAAGCGTAAGCTTTCTTCTCTTGGCTGGAGCTCGTCCGGAGGAAGAAGTAGAAGCTGGAGGAACAGTTGATTGAGATTCACCCATTGGCGAGGTGCGAGCTTGGGCTGGAGTCGTTTCAGCAGTTGCTGGAACTATTGAGGTAGGGGCTAGATCCGCTTGAACAGATGGTGATGGGCCCCTTAAAATAGCTGCTCGAACAGGAGAAGGAGACGAGTTTATCTATACAACTGGAGCTGGAGTTGTTGTTGCTACCCGAGCTGAGGTAGGAGCTGAAGTTGTTTCTGTCCGAGCTGGAGAAATAGCTGGAGCTGTGGTTTCTGCCTACGAGGTGGTGGCACGAGCTGGAGCTAGCTGAGGATCAGGTGTGTCCTCTTCCTCAACAAGAACTTCGAGAACAGAAGGAAGCTAGAGCTCCCCAATGCTCGATATATCATTCTCGCTATTTATCAATGGAGAATCTTTAGGAGGAGCGAGGTCGTGAGCCTAAAGAAGAGCAGTGTCAAATTTGCTACTGATGCCCGCTGCACTCGATCTCGCGAATACCTCGAGAGCCCTTTTCTCCTCACTGCTGAGAGGAGACTTGTCCATTTTCAGCTCTGTAAAGCAAAATGTTAAAATAATAATAATAATAATAATAATAATAAAATTAATTTATAACTCGCTAATGATTCTCTTCTGCATACCTGGGCTCAGGACGAAACTAAAGTTTTTAATATCTGCAAGAGAAGGGCATGAGACGAGAAACCAACTCGTCTTATATGCCCCGACGTTAGACTTGCCTTTCGCACCTCCTTGGGGCAAGAGGTTCCTGTATTCTGACGGACGAGCTACGAGATAGTAGATGTCATCTCATTTTCCCTCCTTTGGATTGCTCAAAGCCTTGATGTTATAGAGGTGTTGGATAATTCTTGGAGTTGGGGGAGAAAGATTGTTTCTGAGAAAAGCCAGAGTTAACTAGGTCAATTGCGAGCACGAGTTCGAAGTCAACTAGAATGGCGCGAGCTTGACCGTATTTAGGAACTCAATCAGGTAAGGAGGAATTGGGAACCTTAGCCCAAATTCCAAATTCTGGATGCTGACAGCGATGTACCCCCAAGAAGGATAGGCTGCATAGCTTTCTGGAACAAGTGCCATTGCACGACAGCTCATAGGGATATGGAATTGAAGGGCGAGTCCCAACACCTCAAAAAGATCAATTGAAGACGAATGGTGAATGAACGTTTTGCGAGCTTCCCTCTCTTCTTGAGCTCGCCGCTTCTCTTCGAGTTGACGAGCTGCTTCAGAAACAACCTGAGTTTCAGCTCGCCCCTCTTCACCTTGAGTTGTTTCATTAATATCACGAGCTCCGCTCAAAGACATCTACATCAAATGGAGTATGGTTAAGTCGTAATGAACAGAATATTGAAATACTGAAAATTTTCTAAGTTTCCTAGTTCGCAGATCGCTCCTACAGTGGGGGCTCGACCTATGAAGAAACGATCTACGAGCTGGTAATCTACAAATGTCTAATCCTACAGTTCGCATGCATGACAGGCCACAAACAATAATCAGGTCTCAAAAAAACAAGTTACAAGATCAAATCAGCAGAAATGAAGAGTCGTGCTCAATAAGAAACCCAGAACAGCAAAGGTTCAACATCAAGAGCACAACACATTCAAACCATTTTAGACACAGCAATAGTAAAACGTAACAACAATGCAACATAAACTCAACAAATATGAACCAAAAAATCGAAGGCTTGAAGTTAAGGGAAAGAACTTACCGTGAATCTTTGTCAGAAATGTGAAAAACGGCGACTGAGGTTGAAGATTTTGTAGAAAGCTGATGGTGAAATACACAGCAATGAAGAACTTGGTGGCTGGAGAAAATGACAGGTGAATAGGGCAACGAAGGGCTCTACCAGTTTATATAGGTGATCGAGCTCGAGCCCCAACCGTTTGATCTGGAGAGTATGTAACCGCCCTGCATCTAACGGTGTAGCACGAGTAACGGCTCCGTAATCATGTAGTCGTCAGTTGAGAGACGTACGAATTAAATGCGTATGACCTAAGACGTGCTAATACCGGTTTAGTCACCTTCTGCATAATCGCCACGTGTCAGAACTGATAAGAATGAATTTGAAAAGGCGCGGAACAGTAATTCAAGTTAGCTTATCAAAGAAGTTAGCTTTTACCAACGAGCTCAAGCTCCCAATTCGCAGAATGAACTGAGAGCTAGAGGGCTGATGTTGTGTGCATTTTCTGGACTCACCAAATGGGCTGGTAAAAGCCCGATACAAGTCCATTAAGTCGACCCAATGCAAAGGCCCAGCAGACAAAGCCCAGTTATCATCTCCAAGCCCAATGAGTTCTGCAACTCGTCTGAACGAGCTCTGAAGCTCATATGTGTCAGCTCATTTCTCAGCCAGCTACAGATCGCTGTTAACATTATGCAGCTCGCTCTATTCATAGCTCGCTACTTGACGAGGTCCAGCTCGAGGTCGCTCAAGGCAATGAATAGCTAGTCCAATGGTCAGTTATTACCAAATCTTCCAGATATGGCAGTTACTCGATTTGATCATGATTCTCTCACCAGAAACGGAAGTTAATTCAAATTTAAACTCAGTCAATGTGATCTTGAGATACTCAGGGCAGTTTCCTAATTCTGCTAAAACTTATTAGGAATTGTATTTATTATGAAATTCTTTACCTATTTTAATACTTCCTAATTTATAACATATCGTCCTCTATAAATAGGGGTCCAAATAATTGTAACAGAGATACAAGCAACAACATACTGTCACTTTACCAAATTATAGAGAGACAGTCGTGGACGTAGGCGTACTCGCCAAATCACGTAAAATCTGTGTGTTATCTCTGTTCTTGCCTTTCTATTTTCTGTTTTCTCCTTGATTTTTGTGCCGTTTCACATTGATTACAGGTATTGGGCGTTGAATTCTCGTCGATCAGAAAATCACGTCGACAATAACCAAACCATTTTATTATTATTATTATTATTTTTAAATATCAATTTTCAAATCGATGCATCAACTAAATTACAACTACCACATACAACATATGGTGATTTTGTCAAAGGTCAATAATGTAAATTCCTAACTCGAGATGTTTCTTTTCGTCTTTTTTTTTTAAGTTGAAGTTTGGCAAGATTGCGGATAATTTCTGCTAAACACATCTTGTGTGAGTGAGTAAATTGCAGACAAACCCCTTCATGGTGATAAGGGCAAGTTTCCCCTTGAATGAGGGTCTGTGATTCAGATCACACTATAATATCTATCATAATGATCCAGATAGATGTAATTGACTCAAATAATAATAATAATAAATAAAGTCCGGCAAGGTTGCATGAACTTGAAAAGGTAAAATAATTATCTTGCATGACTCATCGTGTATGTGGGAAATTTGTTTACTACTAGGGCGTTTGACTATGGGTAAATTGGGAATTATGAAATGTTGTATTTGGAAGAGCCCAAAGCTGACCCACCACTGATGTTAATGGGCCCCCACCAGTCACACTTGTGCGACTGTTAACCATGGTTAAATATGAATATCAAATGATGATTAGAATATGATAGCTTTAAAAAAAGTGAAAATCTAGAACACATAAGAGGCATCAAACTTTTGTCTGTTGATTCCATTGCCCACAGCCGGTTATAAAAGGTCCTTTATTGGGTAATGTTAACCGTGGGTAAATGTGAATACCAAGTAAGGTTAGGGTTTCATGACTTTTCACAAGCAAATTTGGAGTATATAAGAATTAGTATCTAATTAATGCACCAAATTAATGAAATTAAAAAAATAAAAAAATCTCCATTACTGGCAGTGTTCGAATAATTGTGTTTCATGTAGTCCAAAATTAAAAAATTTTAAAAAAAATTCATATTTATTCCTTTTATTTTATAATTGCAATTTAAGATTTATGTAAGGGATGTAATATAACCCAAACTTAAAATTTTATTACCATAATAGGGAGGTATACTATTAGCTCACCTTCTTATTATTGTATTCATTTTTTACATTAATAATGGTGCATCTACATTTTAAAAAAAGGATAATGTTTTTTTATTTCAGTTTTAAATCATTGAAGAAGTATTACAAGGGCCCATTCTCAAATAATAAATGCACAGCACAGTATCCTCTTTATTGTTTGTTGGACCGAATTCAAATTTCAAAATGCCACTCCAGTTTTGTTTGTTTCTTTCACTGTAATGTAGCATCTTGTTGGACAAAATCCATGAGAAAAATTTAGTGAAAATGGAAAGTATTGTCACTTTTTTACTGGAAGCCTGCCATTCTAGCACTTACTTAATGAGATTACATTTTCATATGTGAGTTTGAACAGCATCTGAATATATATACTGAGAAAACCCCTAACGAGATACTTTTTCATATTTCTCTTTCTTCTATTTTTTTTTCTTCCTGTCATTTTTCTTTCCCCTCTTTCTCTCACTATTTTTTGCATTTTGATTTTTCCATTTTCTTTATTGTACTATTTTTCATAGAAGAAAAACCTTGTTTTGGTGTTCATAGTAAATAAATGATTGTTTATAATAAAAATATAAATGATTTAAATCTATAGACTTTTTTTTTTTGGGTTGGATCTGTAAAATTGCTTGAAATCAATGTCGAAAACAAGAAAATAATAAGAAGAAATCTCAAAAACTTGAGACTTGAAAGACAAACTTATAGATTTGAGAACAAAAAAAAAAAAAAAAAAGAAGAAACATTTATTAACTTTCAAAGAAACTTATTACTTCAACATTATCCCTTTCTTTCGAGAGTTAATAACTCTCAAGAATTTATTAAGTTTAGCAGAAAAATCAAGTCTGATGCATGTATATTGTTGTTGTCTATGCGCCTACTACTTGAGCAAAGATTCTATGCTAGATTTTTATTTTTGTTAGGTTTTTTATAATAGAAGTTTAAGTTTGAGTAATGCATAAAAAAAAAAAATTGTAACAATTTTGAATTTTTTTTTTTTTTTTTATGTTGATGTGTCACAAAGTTATAAAAAATCTAACAAAAAAAAGTTTAATGGAGAATCTTTACTCCTACTTTTATGTTATTAAAATTTTAAATTATTAATTAGATGATAGAGACACAAAAAGTGAACTCACAAGTGATATAAATGTAAAGATTCGAAAAATTTATTCTTCCACTTTTCAAATACACTAGTAAATTATTGTGACTTTTCTCTTCTTTCATCTATTTTTATATGAATTTATATACAGCAACAATATCTATATATATATATATATAGATATATATCTATATATATATATTGCTTGTACGAAATATGAATATTAGCCTCTATATTGACCTACATGTTATTTTATTATTTTTATTTATTAAAAAGCTTGATATTAAATAAAAAAATTATTTAGATGACCATATTTGTTGACCATTGAAATTTTTTTCTATACTACATGTGATGTAAAGACTCAAATTTAAGACGTTAAACTCAATTATACCACTAAGGCACGTTGAGCAATATGGACCATTAGAAACTTATTAACCATCTTTTAAACTCTATATTGACTATATTATTTTTAGTAAAATAATAAGAGGTCATATCCACTCATAGCTTAGGACTCAACTAGATAGATAGAGGTTGGAATCTTACATAATCATTTATTAGCAAAGGTAAGAAGTTTTCCTATGGTGTTATAGAGGTAGAATTTTATGCCATATATATATAGAGAGAGAGAGTTTAATCTTGACACGTCTAATTAAACCTCTGACATGGTGTTAGTAGATATTTTATTGTTTCTAGGATTCTGGTGAAATAAGGAAATATGCAAGCTTGCATGACTTTGAGTTGATTCCTTAGGTCCAAGATGCATGTTGCTTGGTTCGACCTACTTTACTACTAGCTACTTGGTTACTTAGAACAATTTACTTTGAAGATCCAAGCTAATGTGGCGTGCACTGATGTGGCATATTTCATAAACCTTCTAACTATGTTACCTTTTTGGGCTTTTGGTCTTTTCAGGCTTTTACTAAGCCTTATCAAGCTAAAGATCTAGCTATTATTTTTGGCCATAGCACACAATCAATGTTTGATCATCGACCGAGTTACTAACCCACAAATGCACGGAGTCGTTACAAGTAATATAGTAATAAGTAACTGTCATCTTTATAGGGGTTGTGTGAATCGATTACCAAATTAGTCCTAGTCGAAAATAAATTAAACCAATATAAACAAGTAAATGGTATTGGGATTTCGGTTTCCATTTAATTATAAAACTCAGTCTTCATCACATTAAAGTCTTACTGATTGCATATGCTGATAGCCGATTATCATGAATGCTCTTAAACATTCTTTTTTGAGATATGCCTAAAAATACCCTTACTTAATCAAGTCTATATTTTGATGATCATGCATCAAACAAGGGTTCATTATACTTAAGATATTAATAATGACAATAAAGGAGGATTTGTATAGACACTTAACCACACCTAGTGTAGACATTTCGTCGAACATGTTGCATGTATCTATTTTTGGTTTCAACACACAAGCTTCGAATCATCTATATAGTAGCCAATCACATACAAACATTAAGCACTAAAATATCTACTCAACATACATGTAGCATTAAGGTAGATATTTTATCGAGCATGTCATAGGCATCTCCTTTCAGTATCAACCCACAAACTCAAATCTTGCAATATAAACAAGCAACTGCAAGCATTAAGTCTTGAAATACCTACTAGCATACATGAAGCAATAAATAAACCCTAAGCAATAACAACCAAAAACTATTTCCTTAATCAACATCCATCATCATCCCAACACAAAATATTCATTTACAATATTTATAAAAATTTGGAAAAGAAAACAATTACAAAAGAGAAGTTTAGATTTACAAATAATGATTAAACCATAGAGCTCTCCTCTCTTGAGCTTGACACCTTTTTTCTTCTCTTCTCCTTTCTCGCAAAGTCTTATCTCCGAAAGGTGGGTGAAGATGGTGTGGTGATATTGGTTTGGAAGATGGAAATGGAGATGGAAGATGGATAAGCATCACGGGTTAAAAAAGGAGCACCAAGGTTCTATCTCTTGCCCCCTCTAAACTAATGGGGTTAATAATAATGCATTTATTTATAGCCTCTAAAATTAGGTAACAAAACTTGTCTTGAAAAGTTAAATCTACCTTTCTATCGCCATTTGTAAAACGAGATGCCCCTCGTGACACAAGTCACATTTGCCTAAGACTTGAAAATGCTAGGTTGAACGATGAGTACACCTTGTATCGCACCTAGCGATGCTCTTGGGCTAACAAACTTTTGATGGGTTACGAGGTGCATCTCGCATTGCATCTCGTGTTCCTTTCTAACTTGGTTTCTTTAAGCTTGAACTTCTCCATTTTGACCTGAAGAGCTTCCAAAATAATCTAAGTCCCCTGAAACTTATTCATTTACACAAAACAACTACAAAGCCATTAAAGCACTCGGAATTTGCTCAACCTTTCATCACAAAAGAAAGGATTAAAAACATGAAATTGTGCTAAATTTTAGCTTGATCAATGTCATAAACCACCACTAGCTCAACATCTTGGATCACCTCTAAATTCAATATAGTTTCGGTATCGCCTCTGGACTTTGCATCATGCCTATTAATGTTTTCATTTGCTAACTCAAATTGACTTTTCGTTAACACCTTGAGTTTGATGGAAATATTGAATAGTGTATGCTCTTTGTTACTATATATTATATGTAAAAGCACAACATACTTAATTAGAAGTGACTTGACACTTCCTTTTATCCTAAGAGATAAAAGATTCAATTCCTACATTTGTACTAAAATATAAAGTGTGAATAGTTTTTTTTTTTGAATTTATTCCTATATTCTCCATCACACACACACACACATATGTACACACACATCACATTGTATAATACAACTGAAGTATCGATACACTTAAAAAAAATTGTGTGATTGTATTCTAAATTGCTAAATATAATTTATTATATTTGATTACAACTAAATATGTTTGATTACAATCAGCAAATGTGATCATATTTATCGATTATTATAAATGTGATATGACACATTTAATTATAATCAAATATAATAAAGATATAATAAATTATGGTTAGGTGCATTTGACCCCCAAAAAAAAAAGAGTGGTTGCATTATAAAATGGCTGATTGTAATAAATTATATTTTTATTATATCTAATTAAAACTAAATTTGTTTGATTGCAATTAATAAATGTGATTCTAATTAAAACTAAATTTGTTTGATTACAATTAATAAATGTAATTCTATCTGTCGATTATTGTAAATTTGATATGATCCATTTAGTTATAATCAAATATAATAAATTACAATAAATAATTTTAGAATGCAATTACTTATTTTTTTGTCAAATGTATCAATACTCTAGGTGTATCCAAGGGGACCCATTTGTGTGTATGTATTTGTGTATGTATGTATGTATATATATGTACATTCTAGCATATATTTAGATATGCATATACTTGACCCCAAAAAAAAAAAAAACTTGTGATTACATTATAAAATTTGTGATTGTAATTTATTATATATTATTACAACTAAAAAAATGCGATTACAAATAGTAAATATGATCATATTTACTAATTTACTGATTGTAATCACATTTAATGATTGTAATCAAACATGCTTAGTTGTAATTACATCAATAAATTATAATAATACATTTTAGAATGCAATCGCGTATTTTTTTTTTTTTTGGTCAAGTATATGCATACTTAAGTGTACTCAAGTAGACCCTATATATAGCGTTTTTGCCATCAATATTTCATAATTTTAAAAAATTATAATAAATCAATCAAATTCATCAATTGTATTCTTTTTTCTAAAACAAATTCTCTCTCATAATTAATTCAAATGCAACAGATGAATTTAAGTGGTTCGTCCCAATTTTTTAAAGTTATGAGGTATTGATGGTAAAATTACTTTATATATAAAGTAACTCTATCATCAGTATCTGCTAACTTTAAAACATTAAGACGAATCAATTAAATTCATTTATTACATCTTTCTCCTAAAAAAATTAACTTTAAAACATTAAGACGAATCAATTAAATTCATTTATTACATCTCTCTCCTAATTTTTTTTTTCTCTTTTATTTAATTCAAATAAGAGAGAAAATTTAAGTGGTTCTTTTTTACCATCAATATTTCCTAATTTTAAAAAATTAGGACAAATCAATCAAATTCATTAATTGCATTCTTTTTTCTAAAACAAATTCTCCCTCCTAATTAATTCAAATGCAACAGATGAATTTATGTGGTTCATCCCAATTTTTTAAAGTTAGGAGGTACTAATGGTATAATTACTTTATATATAAAGTAAATCTACCATCAATACCTACTAATTTTAAAACATTAAGACGAACCAATTAAATTCATTTATTACATCTCTTTCCTAAAACAAAATTTCTCTCTTATTTAATTCAAATGCAATAGATAAAGAAAACACTGATAGTAAAATTACTATATATATAACACATTCTTAGGTGTACCCAGTGTATGTATACACTTAAAAAAAAATAATATGATTATATTCTAGAATGTGTGATTGTAATTTATTATATATGATTATAACTAAATATGTATGATTTTAATTAGTAAATGTAATCATATTTACTAAGTGTTTAATTAAAACATGAATATGATTACATTTACTAATTGTGATCAATGTTTTTACATTTACTGGTTGTAATCACATATATTTAGTTATACTCACATATAATACATTACAATAATATATTTTAAAATGTAATCACACATTTTTTTTTTGTTAAGTGTATGTATACACCCGGTGTACACAATGCGACATATATATAAATATATATAGGGATCCCCTTGGATACACTTGGGGTATGCATATACTTAATAAAAAAAAATACGTGATTGTATTTTAAAATATGTGATTGTAATTTATTATATATGATTATAATTAAACATATTTGATTATAATCAATAAATGTTATTACAATCAGTAAATATGGTAAATCTAATCATATTTACCAATTGTAATTATATATATTTAATTGTAATAATATATAATAAATTGTAATTATATATTTTAGAATATAATAATTTATTTTTCTAACTAAATGTATACATAGACATGCATGTAAAAGACAACATGTAAAAGACATTTTGTGGTTACCTCTTAATCGATAATGCCCCATGGGCCATGCCTTATACAGGCATCTATGAAACAAACAGAAATGACTTTTTATGGTGACCTTTTAAATTGCCAATACCCCGTGGGCCATGGCATTCCTGTACAGGCATCTATGAAACAGAAATGATAGGGAAACAATAAACTATATTGTCTTTTTTGTACTGTGCAAACGATCAAACCATGAACACTCAACTTCCTATACAGGCGTTTAAAAGTTAACGTACCTCCCCTTTGCATTTTATATGTATATGTAAAGTTACTGAATTGCCCAAAGATATCAAATCTTTAATTATTTCGCTATAAAAGGGTATGCCAAACGTACTCAAGACCCTCAATTTTCTGTTGAGGATTGCTCAATTTCAATCCTCTATGGACAGGTTAGAACCAGTAGCTCCTATCACGATTGAACGTGGCCGCCTTGATCATGAAGAAAGCAAGGAAGTCTTCACCACCTATCAGAAACCCTCTAAAAAAGGTGGCTGGAACGCTGCCATTTTCATCATTTGTAAGCTTACTTCATCATCATCTCCTTCTCCTCCTCTCTTTTCATGTTTTTTTTTTTTTTTTTTAATTAACTACTAGAAACTTCATCACTATTCTTCCAAATTTGAGAACAACAATTTACAAACATTGAACGTCTATATAAATTTAGGAAAACATCAAATAAGTCCACACACAAACCAAATCTCTATACAAAAAAAAGGAAGCCAAGATGACTAGATAAATTTTCAGACGTTTCTTTAACCAAGAAAAGACTTGACATCTCTATATCTAGTCTATCCACAAATCAATTAAATACATTAAACACAAACAAAAAGAAAGAAAAGATTGGCAACAACACAGAAAATAGACTATACATAATATCCTCCTTGCACTAAAATGAAGTCATCTTCTTTAGCTACTTCCTAGATTCTAATCTCGACGACCTGGAAGGCAACCTTCCTTTAAACAACCAATACTCCCACAACAACAAACTATCCTTGAAGACTATTGGCTACTCCACCATAGTGATAAGAGGACATCCATGACACTATGCTACTTTTGATCAGCAAGGAAGCTTGAGTTGAACGCCAATCAACACCAAAAACCATGAGTCAATAGCCATCGAACCAACAAAGCAAAACTTAGAAAACCTCTACTGGAAACAAAGGAAGGGATTGAGACTCTACAGTGGACTTAGATCGTATAACAGTTTGGTTTTCAAGGGGTAGTTTCAGAAAAGCTCTGGATCCACTCTTTGAAAACCCTAAATCACAAAAAAGGCAAGGAGAACAAGGATAAAAAAAAAAGCAAGATTTGGTTGGAAACCAGCTGAAAATTGATTGGATTTATCAGGAGAAGAAGCTTGAAAATGATGCTTCTAAAGCTTTCTCTCTCTTGAGAGTTCTAGAGAGGGCAACTCTAGAAGATGATTTCCGATTATATCCTTTAGATTCTGAATTCGTTTTGATATGAGTTTTGGAAGTTAAATTATAGCATTAACCATATGAGACAATACGTGTCCCATTGCATTTAAATTCGATAGTTCAAACGAAAATAAAACTCAAAAAACGTGATAAAAAGTTAATTAACTGTCTATTAATCCCGTTGTATATATAGAGCAATTTTACTAAAATCATCCATATGATATATAATTTGTTATTGTCATTTTTAGCTTTAGAGATTAGTTGTTGTGTCACTAATAATTACAATTCTTCTATAGTAGCAAAATCTTAACCGTTCGGTTGCACGTATATATATGCATACAGTCGTGGAGATGGCGGAGCGCTTCGCGTTCTACGGCTTGGCAAGTAACCTGATTATGTATCTCACAAATGTTCTGCATCAGCCCATCGGAACAGCGGCAAAGAACGTGAATACTTGGGTGGGGATCTCTAACATCTTTCCGCTGCTGGGAGCCTTCGTAGCTGACTCTTTTCTTGGCCGTTTCAACACCATCCTTCTTGCTTCTGTCATTTATTTTATGGTTAGTTCACCATTACTATTTTAATGTCTATTTTCCCTCATGAAAAAGTAAATTACACATAGCCGATGCACCTGGAATGTGACAAGTAGCTAATTATTAATTATATACTGTAAATCTGACAGGAAGATATTATATCTATGTTAGGCAAATAAGGATACGTACAGCTATACATACGTTCAAATTGTGCTAGCATTAGTATGGGCATGATAGGACGTACGTATTTTGTTAGTTATATATATTTATATATATATATATATATATTGAAAATTTGGTAGTTTTATATTTTATAATAAAAAAGCATCTCTAATACTTTCATGGATTGTGTTTAAAAAAAAAAAATCATGTTATCAATATTAGAAGATTTACTTCATACATAGCATAGCTATCATTTGATAGAGAATCAAACTAAAAAATTGTTCTCCAATGTTTCCATGTATTTCCATTTAATGTCTTTATATATTTTTATTTAATGCTTCCATATTTTCCATTTATTTTTTTAACTTTTAATTATATTTGAAAATTAAAATTAAATAATTGTAAATTTGTTGATATGATTGTCTAACATACCCTCTATAAATAGATGGTCATATTAACAATATTTATATTTTTGTATACCATTTTAATTTAATATTGATGAGTGATAATTACATTGAAGAGGTTTATTTTAACTCAATATCTATTCATCATATATGGTATATAATTTTTTTACAATCCATGAGAGCATTGGATATATTCTAATATTATTAGAACTTTAATAAGATGACATAGATATCATTTGATAGACAATCAAATTGAAAAATTGTTCTCCAATACTTCAATGTATTTCCATTTAATGTCTATATATTTTTATTTAATACTTCCATATTTTCCATTGTTTTTTACTTTTAATTATATTTGAAAATTAAAATTAAATAATTATTAATTTGTTGACGTATCTATCTAACATACTCTTTATAAATAAATAGTCATGTTGGTAATGTTTATTTTTTTGTCATCCCAATTTAATATTGATGAATGATACTCATATTAGAGGGATTTATTTTAATTTAATGTCTATTTGTCCTATACGACATATAATTTTTTAATAATTTATAAGAGCATTGGATATACTCTAATATTATTAGAACTTTAATTATTGTTCAACATTAATTTTTTTCTATGCTAACATTAATTTTTTCGGTGCCTTACACGATGCGCATTATTCGCCAAGGAATTTTTTCAGTCCTTCCATTTACTTAGGACCCCCACTTACTGAGAGTAATAATGTAATCATTGTTGATGACGTCGCATGTCACGTAGCTTTGCATTTTTTTTTTTTTCGGGACTTTAAGGTGTAGCTACATTTTGGATTAGATTGAATTGTAAAAGATTAGATTGAATTCAATTATGTCACATTTTTGGTCTGCATGATGGGATTCGATTGACATTATTCATACCTAGTGCAAGGCATATATTAGGTTCTAGTAAAATATTAAACATTAATTAAAATTTAATAATATTTATTAATCTAAATTCAAAATATTTGTTTATTAATTCTTAATGGAGAGAGAAGGTTTTAGTATACAAGTTTACAAAAATAATATTTCTTTATTTAGATTTTGTTCCCAAATTTGGTTTCTGGGTTGAACATAGATCTTGCTTAAAGATTTGGATTTAAAACCCCTGATCTTTAAAGATCGAAGATATGAGTACGAAAACCTAGTTTTTTCAAAGATTGAAGATTGGAGTTTTCGATTAAAGATTTAGGTTTGAACTTAGACATTAATTTGAACATAGAAACCAAATATGGGAACAAAATTGTTCCCATATCGAACCATATTTGGGAATGAAATCATTCTTAGATTGACCTCCATCCTTGGATCGAACCACATTGGTTCATTAGATATTTAAACATTACCCAAATGTTTAACAAACTGGGTTTGAACTTTGAACCTAGAACCGTTGGAAACCATCTACCAAATGGTAACCTCCGTCTTATTCACAACAAAGTAGAGATGGAGGTTGCATCAACAAATCTAGGTTCCATACCTTAATTTTTTTTTTTTTTTTAAATCTTTTTGAAAAAAATTTATCTCATTGTGATGGATAGTAGAGATCACATTTTTTTTTTATAATCTTCTTTTTGAAAAATCATTTTATTTTTAATTAAAATCATTTTATTTTTAATTAAGTTTTTATTAAAATTAATCATCTAAATATTGAGGGGCATTTTTGTGATTGTATATAAAATTAACAGTCAAACATCGATGTTAATTAACTTTGACTAACAGGTGAGGTAGTCTTTTATTTAAAGGAATACTTCAATTTGTTTATAAAGAGTAAAAATCATTTTGGTAACTAAGTTTTGGGAATGAGTCAATTTTTTAACCATGTTTTGGAAAAAAGGTTAAATCATCCTTAACATTTCGAAAAAGTATCAAATTAATCTCTATTATTAATCAACTAACAGTCAAATCTAACGAAAACATGAAAAGACCATTATACCTTTGTCCATAGTTAAATATTACAATACTGTTTAATTACAAAAATATTCCTCTTATGATTTAATTGAGAAAAGATTAAATAAAAAAATTAAAATTAAAAACATAATAACAAATAAAAAATTTATGTTATTAAATTAAAACAATATAGAAAAATTTTAAAAATTAATAAAAAAAATTAAACAAGATAAATCATTATTGTCCATAATTTAAAAACTAAAAATAAAAATAAAATAATTTTTTTTTAAGTAGAAATTTGGGAATTGAGACTTCTAGGGGTGGGCATTATAGTGTTCTGTTCGGTTCGGTTCCACTACCGAATCGAAAATTGTTCGGTTCTTCAGAGATCGAACATGATCTATTAAGGGGGCAAAATTGACTAGAACCGAATACCCTCAGTTCGGTTCGGTTTGGTTCGGTTCGACTTGGTTCGATTCGAGTCAGTTTTTCAATTTTAGGCTTGATTGTTATTCGGGACTCCATGAGTGCAATAAAAAAACATCTGAGTACAATAAAGAAAACATCTTAACAGACTTCACTAGATTCAATGAGTGTTGAACAAAAAAACCAAATAATAAAAAAAAAACCCACACCAGATTCAAAGTCTTCAACAATCAACATATTTCACTAGTTCCTTATCACACCAAATTTCACTAGTCACTCACCACACCAAACTGTAACAATCAACAATCATAGAGGGTTGACGGTAGTGACTCACTAGTGACAACGATTTGAAAAAAAAGGAGAGGGGACAACGATGATGTGAGAGAAAGAAAAGACAGAGCGCAAGCAATGCTGTTGATGTGAGACAATGAGAGAGAAGAGGATCAATGGCAGATAACGATGATTGAGAGTTACTAATTTAGTTCATGGCAATGAGCATATTCGATGATGCAAAAAATGGTGAGAGATGGAGAAAATGGGTGGCTGCTATACACGAAAATGGAAGTGTGATGTCGATTTGGGTTTGGGGATTGTAGTGTTCCACAGATCGGGTCGATTCTGGACCTTCAAACTTGACCCACTCTGTCAAACATAGAGCTTTTTAAGTAGAGGGTCCAAACACCCTGAAAATGAACATGGAAACCAATCTAAACACCCGCAAGTCGGGTTAGATCAGGTTGTTTGGGTTGGTTCCATGTTTTCATGTCCACCCTACAGATTTCAATGGTAGAAAAGCTATATCATCCTTAACCTTCCTTTTGGCTGTTATTACCTTCAAACTTTCATCGTCGACAAAATCTTTGATTACAAATCACACTCTCCTACTTTTGATGCCTCTATCGAGGACACTTTTGTCTTTTCCTAATGATCTCCTTGGCCTAAGGTCCTCGTTTGTGGCAACACCTACTCTTATCTCTTCACTTTTATAAAATATGGTGAGCTCAACTTTTGCTTCTATAGCTTTTCCACTGATCCTTCTCTCATCACCTCTCTTAAACTCTAACAAATTGATTTGTTGTTGTGGATGAATGGTGTGCTTACTGTGACTCTACGTAAAGAAGAGAAGAAAGAACTCGAAGTCAAGGCCATTGAAGTTTCTAGCTTTTGGAGTAAATTTGATATTTATCATGTCGAACATCATTGATGAGGTTAATTGCTGGGATCAAGCTTTTCCAGTAAATTTATTTCAATCAAAGCTTGAGTGTGTATGTTTGATGAGTGTGGTTTTGTTCTGTCTGTTTGTAAAAGCTTAATAGTAAGTTTCTGAATAATAAAGTGTGATTTTTAATAAGGTTTCTACAAAAAAGTGTGATTTAAGATGAAGTTCTGGGCTAAATATGAAGATTTCGAAGATTTGGCAATGACACAGATCTTCATATAACGAACCCAGATCTTCGTTCTTTGTATTGAAGATCTTTGTTTATTCCTACATGTTCAAAATTTTAACTTTTTCTTTTTAATTGAAGTTTTTGATTGAATAAATTTCTATTTTTTAATTTTGGATAATGAAGTTTTGAATATAGACCTTCAATCTAGTTCTTGATGGAGTGTGTGTTCTCAATGCTTACTTAATTCATTTCTAGATCTTTATCTTCTGTCTTTTTTTTTTTTTTTTTTATATATATTTTGATCTTCTTTAATATTTGATTATCTGGATATTTTTCGCACACCTATCACCATTCTAGAGAGTGATTGAAAATGATAATTTTACCCCTAATCATGACGCTGCCTTTCAAGTTTGATTAGAAATTGATTAATGAAAGGGATTAATTTAACATATTTTCTAAATGTTAGGATTGATTTGATTATTTTTCAAAACATAGTTAAAAATTTGATCATTTCTCAAAATTTAGAGACCAAAATGATTTTTACTCTTTATGAAAGGTAAACCTCAGGTAGGTAATATGCAATTTGCTCTTGAATATTATTGTAAAAATTAAATTAATAAATGATAACTTTATATATGAAACTTGGAAGTTGTTACTCTCTTAAATAATCCATAATGGAATCTACACTAATTTTCTAAGTGACTTCCTATTCAATATACATGATTAAAGAGTTTGCAATAAAGTATTTTTCCATTTTGTTAATTATGAAGGTTAATTTTAATAATATACATAGCAGAATACAATCTTTTAGTAGTAGCCATATTAAATCACTAACTAGTAAAATAACTCAGAACTAATTTAAATAAACAGACAATTAAATCACTAACTAGTAAAATAACTTTATCAAAATCATATTAATAATCTAACAAAATAACAAATATAACTAACACAAGTTTCAAAAATAAAAATATAGATTATTCTCAAAAATAAAAATATAGATTAAACTAAATAGTAATTTGTGAAATAATAGGAAACTAAATCCTAAAAAGGTAAAGTTTTGTATTCTACTAGGGATGACAAGGGATAGAGTTTGGGCCAGATTTGCTCAAATCAATACCCGAACTAGCACACTCTTTTATACCCATACTTGTAACCGTACTTGTAGGTGTGGATGGACCCGTAGGTACAGCAATACCCGCCAAATTTAAAAAACGTTGTATGAAATTTCATAAACGTTTTTCCATTCATGTGACACCTAATATCCACAAATCATATAATTTAGAAATCCTAATAATAATATCAAACATAAAATAAAATAAAATCTAATAATCCAACCTAAACTTTCAAATTACATCACAGTTCATATAAAAGACATAATTTAAACCCACATAGAACATAAAATATGCCAAAAACATTGGCCAAATTACAACACAAACAAAAAAATTCATTATTTGCACTACTCAAAACGATGTCATTTTGAGTAGTGTATAAAAAAATTTATATATACATATATATTTTTTGTGTTATGCAAATAAATGTGTTCAGGGTATGGATCTTTTTCCATCCATAGCTTACCTGAACCTGTTACGAGTTCGAAAATAACATCCATATCCACTAATGAACCCGTTTAGTAAAATTTATACGCTCCTATCACTAGTAAAAATCTGTAGGTGCATAGATAGAATTGACATCCTTGTGTTCTACTTTAAATGTAAAAAGTAAACCAAATAATAAGAATTGATATCTATCCGATAATTGTCTATTAATTGTTATAATTTGTAATATATGTTAATTTAACTTTTAATTAAAAATAATTAGAGGGGCTCATTTATTAAAAATTATTATATAAAAAAAAAAAAGTTATGTTGAACACTTGCTGGAATTCTATTGTAAACAAATAACTCAAATCGCAGGATAGAAAAATTTTGTACATTCCACATATAACAATTATATATAATAATAATAGGGAATAATCTCGAAAATCCCATTGTAGTTTATAAAAACATCTATTTTACCACTCAAAATGCCCTCTGGAGCATTTGAAAGGACGATAATACCCCACGATGGTCACAAATTGTGATGAATTTATATGAGATAAAATGAATATTTTCTATTAATTTTTTCGTCATAAGGGATTTTGAAGAAAAATGGAATTATAGATAGTAAAATGAGCATTTTTGCAAACTACAATGAGTTTTTTTAAAATAATCCCTACTACTACTACTACTACTAATAGTAATAATTTTGATAATGTATTGACAACGGTATCTAATATTCCTTCGAAACCAAGGCTATCACCACTAAAAGAGTATCGAATTGACTTTGAGTAGATCACCACCATATAGCAGCATGTTCATTTCATGTATTGATATTGCAAGTGATTAAATTGTGTATTTGTTTATGGCAGGGAATGGTTCTATTGTCCCTAGCAGTCTCAGTATTTCCTTCGCATTATCGAGAAGCTGTATTTTTTATAGCACTTTACATATTGACAGTTGGTGAAGGTGGGCACAAGCCTTGCGTGCAAACCTTCGCAGCTGACCAGTTTGATGACAACAACCCCAAAGAGAGAGACGCCAAAAGCTCTTTCTTTAACTGGTGGTACTTAGGGACCGTCCTTGGTGCATCGGTCGCGGTACTGGTGGTGATTTACATCCAGGTAAATTGCCAAATTTATCTTGAATCAATCTACAACTGTTGTTTGCATATAGGACTTAGAATATATATATATATATATATATATCTAAAGATAATTGAGAAATTGAGATCTTCTCATATATACAAGTTACAAGATACAAGAGATCAGTATACAAGTTAGCATCTTTAGGAGGAAACTTGGCAAGAGATCAGTATACAAGTTAGCATCTTTAGGAGGAAACTTGGCTTCATCAGGAGGAAAACGTAACTTAATCAGGTTTCGTTTGATACAGTTTTTCTAAATAAATTCTTTAGAAGTAGATTTTTTGGAAATAGATCTTTTAGAATAAAGTTACTGGTTGTTTGGTTATCAATTAAAAAAACTCTTGTAAATTAGAGACTGCTTAATTAAATTATTTTTAAAACACTTTTAAATTATTAATTTACCAAAAAGGGTTTGAGAGAGAGGAGTAGTATATTCATTCTAGGAATGTAATGACTTCAACCTCAACCATAAAAAATTAATCAATCAAATAACCAATAATTATTTGATGTAAATATATATTAATGAACCAATAACAAAATCAACTGCATTATATATATATAAAACAAATATAATATATAATACTCATGACATTAAAGATAAAACAATTGCAATATAAAAAAAACATAAAATATAGAAAACTTATTAGTTAAATAAGAATACTCAAAAGTTTTTATAAAATAAAAAAGGAATAAAAGTGGAGGCTATGTGTTTATATTTATAAAATAAAAAAAGTGTAATAGGATTATAAGGGTATAAAGATATTAAGAAAATCAAATAAAAGTATAATAGATATTTTAATCTTTTAAAAAATGCTCAAAAAGATCTACTTGAAGAAGCTACAATTTTGAATTTCTCCAAGTAGACATTTTTTAGCTTTTTTAATTTTTAAAAGTTCTACGGGGATGTCAACTAAACGATGTAAAAAAAATCAATTAGAGCTTTTGACATTAAAAAAATACTTTTAATAAGTAGATAAGCTATACCAGATGTACACTTAACCACCTAAGAGCTGACTTGGGATACACAATGTGAGGTAAAGGATTAGCTATGTAAGGTAAAAGTAGGACACAATTGGACTAACAATTTTTAATTTGAAAATTAGTGCGACTTGTTAATGCACATGGGGTCAGATAGATAAATTATGTTTCATGTATCTCTTAAGGGGCAAAGATTATTTTTCATTTTTTTTTATAATCTTCTGATAAATTAGAGATATATCATTATTTTAAAAAATGGATGATCAAAATTGTTAGATTAATCTCTCTCATACATTACTCAAACTTAAATTCCTTTCATAAAAAAAAAAAAAGTATCATGTCAACATCGATTGAGAATCCTTACTTCCCCTTAACTATAACTGTTTTTATTTTTTTGGTTTTTATTTTTTATTTTTATTTTTGATTTTAAACTTTTATTTGGGAGATTTTAAAATTTATAAGTTGAAGTTTCGTTGAGAAGTTGGATGACATTAAATTATGCTTACTATCATTATGTAGAGCTTCCTCTCAAAGTTGTAGAGACGATTGTTTAATGTGTAAGAAATTAAGGGTGCATTTAGATACATTTTTAAAATGTTGTTTTTGAAAAATAATTTCAAAAACGAAAAACATGTATTTTAATAAACAGTAATGTGGTTGATAGCATTTCCGAAAATTCATTTCGAAAACAAAAAAAAAAAAGAAAAAGAAAAAAAGAAAAAAAGAAAAAAGTAGTTTGGTACTGTTTTCAAAATTGAAAAACAATAAAAATGCATTTTAAAATATGAAAAATATAAAAATACATTTTAAAGAAAGAAAATAAGAAAATGATAAAAATATTTTTCTCTCTCCTTACCTTCCTCTTTTCCATTACTCACCGATCTCTCTCTTTCACACATTTCTCTCTCTCTCTCTCTCTCTCTTTCTCTCTCTCTCTCACCAACTGCTCTCTCTCACTTTATCATTCTCTCACCTTACCCCTTTCTCTCTCCATCGCTCACCTATGTTGGCGATTGGTTATGTCCATCTATGACTAAAGATGGTGGTGTCAGTGACTGGTTGCGACATATGGCTGATGACTGGAGATGACGATCTCCATCTATGGCGACTCATTATGTCGGTGATGGTGGAGGCTCTATGTGGTTGTTGCGACGATTGGGTCTCCATCTATTATTGGTAGGTTTGGCGATACTAGTGGCTTAATACTAGGTGTTTGTTTTGTTTTGTTTTTTGTTTTTGTTTTTTTAATTTTTATGAAATGGCAATGTGTAAAAATAATGTTGAGTAATTGAGATTGGGTGTTCTGGTGTTTTGGTGCTTTCGACTTCGATTTCGTACTCAATAATGATTACATTTCTTTGTCACCTCCGGTGTGGTTCATTGGCAGGTTCAACAAACATGTTTTTGTTTTTTATTTTTTATTTATTTTTATTTTTTCAACAATCCAGTTTCCATTGTTTTCGAAAGCAGTAGAAAACAGTTTAAAATCGTTTTTCACTTTCACCACTATGTTTTCAAAAACATGTTTTTCATTTCTAAAAACGTGCTTTTAAAATTTTTGCCAACATGTTTTACACCATTTTTCATTTTTGAAAATGGAAAAAGTTTTTGAAAACGGTACCAAACACCACCTAAAATTTTGGAATTTTATCGTTTAGGTTTGTTAAGTAATTTGTTTGGAGTCATTTTCATAATGATGTTTTTGAAAATGAAAGACATGTTTTAAAAATGATGTTTTTGAAAATGTAATATGTTTGGTAAGATCTTTAGGTTCTTTTTAAAAATAGAAAATGATAAAAATGAGTTTGGTATTATATTTGAAAATAAGTAAGACAGTTGCTTCGAGGAAAAAATAATAATTTCTGTTATACCCATTTTCTGGATCGGCCCAAATGGATCAACACCGGCCTTATTAACTTGAATAGAAGCAAGGGCTCAGGAGGCCCAAGGTTGGAACCAGTGGTTGCAAGCCCAGCTCGTGAGGCCATACAGGTCGCAAGCCAACAACAGTTCCCAGAACGCCTCCTGCCCGTACCTTTAGCTCGTGGAGCTCGCGAGGTCGCGTAGGTCGCGAGCTCGCGAGAACCTCCAGATCGTCTTATCTCTCCTCCTGGTCGCATCGGCTCTCTTTCAGTGTGCACCACCTGGCTGATTGGAAAGCTTACCCTAGGGATATCGTGTATAGCAAGTTGTCAGAATCACCAACTCTGATGATTCCCCACCGGAAACTGTCTGCATAATTACCCAGAAGCATTTAATGAAGTAAAGGTCTCTTCAGGTATATTAAATGTAGACTCGTGCAGGAAGAGAATCATCATTACCTTTACAATTAATGCAGCATGACAATGTCAGGATTAGTTGAAACTAGCCGTTGCCAGTAATGTGTATAACTTTCTTTTGTATTTTCTATTGTCAGGCCCCCTCCTCTATAAAGGTGGGAGACATTTTTACTGTACCGATAAGTTGAATATACTAGAGAATTGTCACTCTGCCGAAATAACCCCAGAGTGGCCGTGGACGTAGGTGCAGACACCGAACCACGTAAAAATCTTTGTGTTTCCTCTTTCTCTCTCTCTTTCTCTTTAATTCCTCGTTGATCACCTCATTAAATCCATCCAACCTCCAGGACCGACATTCTTTCACCTGAATTAATCACCACCAACCTTGAACTTTATTAATGACCCATTTACTATCCTTCCATCAGTACGACCAGAACCTTTAATTACCAAGCTCGCCGTCTGGGCCTCATAATCTCTGGTTGACCGTTTCCGAACGTCAACATCTTTTGGAGTTAGAAGGAGGGCCCAACAGCGACCTGATAATCTCCATTCAGTTATTATTTCACATTCACCTATATTTGTCTACCATGGCTAAGATCAAGGCAACGAGGAGTGTCGGAGTGGCCGAGGAGCGACGTGACATTCGAGAAGAACAGAGCGCCTCACCTTCAGGAAACAAAGTAGCTCAGGAATGGCAGCAGCGCCAGCGAGCTCTAGAAGATACAGTAAGGGAGTTGACGACGACGGTTAGGGCGTTGATGGAAGTCCAAGCCCGCGCGGTGCAAAGACAGGTGGAGGTTGCACCACCAGGCAGAGCTCGCCGTCGACCTTCAGAAGAAATCCCAACCCGGAAGGAATAGCTGCCAGGGAAAGGTCACTGACCGAAAGATCAGCTCGCTCCTCGAACCTACACCTAAGGAGAGCTAGGGGGCGAAAAGAGCGGGAGATCTCACCTCGCCAGAACGGGATAAGGGCAAGGGCGAGCATGGAGGGCGCCAGGCGCGAAGAGGGTAGTCGTGGGCCAGAACGAGTCCGCGGATACCGTGCAGGTCATGAGCCCGAGCAGCAGAGGGCCCCCAGACGCGTAGAAACTTTCGGCGAAGAGGGCAGGTAGCAGAACCGTCACTTTGGGGAGCAGGAAAGTACCAGTAGATGGAACCCCAGTCGGCGATCTCTGACCCAGGATCCAATAGTAGAGGAGTTGTTACAGAGGGTCTAGCAATTAGAAGCTCGACCTGGAGGCCAGACCGGGGAAGAGCGGGAGAATCGTAGGGTACCATTTACTTGGGAGATCGAGACAGTACCCTTACCAGCGAAGTTTAAACTCCCCAATATCCCTCCATACGGCGGCAGAATAGATCCTTACGACCATCTGGACGCTTTCAATGTACAGATGGATCTTCAGACAGATGACCCGCTGGTAAAGTGCCGAGTATTCCCAGCTACTCTAGGGGATGTTCCGCGAGCTTGGTTCAAAGGCCTTCTAGCTCGCAGCATCGGAAGCTGGAGAGAATGTCAGAAGAGGTTCCTGGACCAATATAAGGCCTTAAGGAAGCAGCTCGCGCTAGCCTGTCACCTTGCTACCATTTTCTAGAGGCAGAACGAATCCCTGAAGGATTATATCACTCGGTTCAGAGAGGAGGTGAGTAATGTGGAAACGCCCTCTGACGAGAGTATTTTAACAGCTATTTATGCAGGGCTCAGGAAGGGCGGAAAGCTGTACGAAAGCATCTACAAATCCCCAGTGAAGGATCTGGGGGAGTTTTACGAAAGGGCTACCAAAGAAATCAGATGGGAAGAAGCCTTCAGGGCTAAGAAACCCGGCGGTAGCGGGGTGAAGCGAGCTGTTCCCACCGCGAGAAGAGGAAGAACCATGGCGGTGATAAGCCGGGGGAGCCAGACACCAGACCGCCAATGTTGTGGTGAAGCGAGCCAAACCGGGGCTGAGGGCGGAGCGACCTCGGCGTCCGAGCCGATATGAAAGTTATAGTGTGTTGTCGGACAGGCAAGATAGATCTTCGCTGCAGAAAGAAACAGGGAGAATTTCGGGAAGCCACCCCCGACTGGACCCCCTAATCGACGTCGGGACCCGAGGAAATACTGTGCCTATCATAATGAGAACGAGCACAATACCTCAGACTGCTGGCAGTTAAAAGATGCCATTAAAGAGCTCATAAGACGAGGCCGCCTAGGAGAGTATGTAGTACAGCCCGCTGGCAGGCGACCTCAGCACCAACGACCTCAGGGACAAGACCAGCAGCCCGAGCAACAGCAGCCTCAGCGAGCTCAAGAGCCCGAGCGCGAGCCCGCTGTAAGAACAATCTTTACTATTTATGGTGGACCCCACATGGCAGGTACATCAAACAGGTCGCACCAGAGGTACGTGCGAGAAGCCAACCATACCCTACTGGCCGAATATGGGGGAGTCGAGGGACCCACCAAAAGGGCAAAAGCATCCTCACACAGTATTGTATTCACGGAGGAGGACGAGAAGGGAGTACGCTGGCCCCACAACGATGCGATTGTAATTAGGGCCCAGATCAGCAACGTCGAAGTACGAAGGGTAATGATAGACACTGGCAGCTCAGTCAATGTGATGTATAAAGGCTGCTATGACCTAATGGGGTTAAGGACGGAGCAGTTAACACCTTCACCAGAGCCCCTCTACGGATTCACAAGAGACGCAGTGATACCGATAGGCCAGATCAAATTACCTCTCACCCTCGGGGAATCAGGCCGGCAAGCTACAGTTCTTACAGACTTCCTGATTATCAACAGTCCTTCAGCATACAACGTGGTCTTGGGGCGACCTTCGATGAACGAGCTAGACATGGTCACCTCCACCAGATCACTGACAGTCAAGTTTCCAACCCCCAACGGAGTAGGCCGTGTCAAGGGAGAGCAGCAGTTGGCCAGACGATGCTATGAAGATGCAGTGAAGATGGGAGTTCGAGGAAGGAAAGTAAACGTGGTCTCGGGTGGCCAACCACGAGTAATCTCTGAGACCGGGGTGAGCGACGACCTCGACCCTCGCGAGGTGGATGCAGATAGGGCCACGAGACCTATTGAAGAGCTAGAAGATGTGCGGGTCAGTGAAGTAGACTCGGAGAGATGTGTGAAGGTAGGAAGAGACCTACTACCAGAAGTAAAGATTGAGCTCATAAAATTTCTGAAGATGAACCTTGACGTCTTCGCCTGGAACCACGAAGACATGGTGGGGATAGATCCTGATGTTATGTGCCACAGACTGAACATAGATCCCCGGTACAGGCCAGTCCGCTAGAAGAGAAGACCGATGACCCCGGAACGTTATGCAGCTTTGAAGGAGGAGGTCGAGAAGCTGCTAGCTAACAGGTTCATCAGGAAGGCCCGTTATTCTGTCTGAGTCGCAAATCCGGTCCTCGTGAAGAAGAAAAACGGGAAGTGGAGGACTTACATTGACTTCACCGACCTGAACAAGGCTTGCCCAAAGGACAGCTTCCCATTACCCAGGATTGATCAGCTGGTAGATGCGACAGCCGGGCACCAACTCTTGAGTTTCATGGACGCCTACTCGGGATACAACCAAATCCCATGAGCCCGCGGGACGAAGAGCACACCTCTTTTGTTACTGATAGGGGGTTATACTATTACAGGGTGATGCCATTTGGACTGAAGAACGCGGGAGCCACCTACCAACGACTGGTCAACGCCATGTTCCAGGACCAGATTGGGAGGACCATGAAGGTATATGTGGACGACATGCTGGTAAAGTCCCAGAACGCAGCAGATCATGTTCGCGACCTGGATGAGACATTCAAAGTCCTCAGAAATTATCGGATGAAGTTAAACCCCCTGAAGTGTGCTTTTGGGGTAGCGTCTGGTAAGTTCCTTGGATTTATGGTAAATAGCAGAGGGATAGAGGCCAACCCGGAGAAGATCAGGGCGCTTGTGGAAATGAGGTCGCCCTCTAAAATCAAGGATGTGCAAAGTCTCAACGGGCAGGTCGCGGCTCTCAGCCGGTTCGTCTCGAAAGCTACTGACAAGTGCGTGCAGTTCTTCGAAGCTATAAAAAAGTCCAGGAACTTTGAATGGAATGAGCATTGCGAAGAAGCATTTCAAAGGCTGAAGGAGTATATAGGCCAGGCCCCCCTCCTGTCCAAGCCAAAGGATGGGGAGAAGCTATTCCTGTACTTAGGTGTTTCTGAACACGCCCTGAGCGCGGCCTTGGTGAGAGAAGAGGGGAAGATGCAGCTGCCCGTATATTACATCAGTAAAAGGCTGGTTGATGCGGAGACCCGATATTCACAAATGGAGAAGCTCGCATACTGCCTAGTAACCGCCTCCAGGAAGCTACACCCCTACTTCCAAGCTCATCAGATAGAGGTTCTCACTCAGTACCCTCTCAGGCAAGTCCTCCAGAAAGCAGACACTTCAGGCAGGCTCCTCAAGTGGGCCATCGAGCTTGCTCAGTTCGACATAGAGTTTCGGCCCAGAACGGCGTTCAAGGCCCAGACACTTGCAGATTTTATTGTGGAATTCACAGGGCCAATACCGGAGCAGGAGAACTAGCCGGTGATCAAACTTGGGAGCTTTATGTGGACGGATCCTCTAACGAGCAAAGCTCAGGAGCTGGAATAATGCTGATCAGTCCAGAAGGCCACAAGATCCTGAGTGCCTTAAGGTTTGGATTCCGAGCTACCAATAATGAGGCCGAGTACGAGGCGTTGCTTGCCGGACTTCGCCTGGCAAAGGAGGTACGAGCTGAGCAGGTAAAGGTCTTCAGTGATTCTCAACTTATTGTTTGCCATGTCAGGGGAGAATATCAGACAAAGGGAAGGAGGATGTCAAAATACTTCCAAAAAGTTAAGGAGTTACTGGGGGCTTTCAAGGGGTTTGAAGTGAATCAGATCCCCAGGGCACAAAACTTTAACGCAGACGCCCTGGCCCGCTTAGCGACCTCCCAAGATGCAGATCTCCTTGAATCTATCCCTGTGGAATTCCTACCAACTCCGAGCATCGAGGACGAAGATGCAATGATGATCATACAGGTTCGGCCTAACTCCTGGATGAGCTCGTTATTGGGTTACTTGCAGGAAGGGAAGCTGCCAGAAAACAAGCTGGAAGCTCGCCGCATACGAGCTAGAGCAGCCCGATACTGTATCTATGATGACAGATTGTACAAGAATGGGTTCTCAACCCCGCTACTGCGATGTATAGATGATGAGGACTGTGAGGTGGTGCTGAATGATATTCATGCAGGTCATTGTGGGAACCACGCAGGAGCATTGTCCTTGGCCCAGAAGGCCCTCAGACAGGGGTTCTACTGGCCAACTATGAAGCAGGATGCCTTGGATCTGGTAAAGAAGTGTGATAAGTGCCAGAGATTTGCCAAGGTCCCGCGAGCTCCACCAGCCTACCTCCAACAGATGGTAAGTCCATGGCCTTTCGCAATATGAGGGATGGACCTAATCGGACCCTTGCCCACAACTCGAGGAAGTTGTAGGCATGCAGTGGTCGCTGTGGACTACGTTACCAAATGGGCCGAAGCCAAGGAGCTAGCAGAAATCTCCATAACGAAGATAGAAAAGTTTGTGTGGGACAACATCATCTGCAGGTTCGGGATCCCTCAGCAGCTCGTCACGGACAATGGGACTCAGTTCACTAGCGAGCAATTCATAGACTTCTGCAATGAGCTCGGAATCGTGAAGAGCTTCTCGACTGTGGACCATCCTCAGGCCAATGGTCAAGTCGAGGCTGTGAACAAGATCATCAAGCAGACTTTGAAGACCAGGCTAGAGGTAAGAAAAGGGGCTTGGGTTGACGAGCTGCAGAAAGTCCTCTGGGCATACAGGACCACAGTCCGTAACTCGACGGGTGAAACCCCATTTTCCATGGTATATGGAACGGAGGCCATGATACCGACAGAATTTGAAGTCACCAGCCAGCGAAGGGCCTCGTTCCGACCTGAAGACAATGACCAGCTGCTCGCGGCCAGTTTAGACTTAGCTGAGGAAGCAAGGGAGACAGCTCGCCTGAGGGTAGCGGTGTACCAGCAGAGAGTTGCCAGGTATTATAACAAGAAGGTACGAGCTCGAAGCTACAAAGCCGGGGACCTCGTTCTCAGGTTAGTCCTCCCCGGGGCTCGCAAGGCAAGCGATAGGGTGCTCGCGCCCAACTGGGAGGAGCCGTACTTCATCAAGCATAATTTGAAGAATGGAGCCTATCACTTGGCCAGCATGGATGGATCAGAGTTACCCCGAGCCTGTAATGCTGAACACCTGCGGCCGTACTACACCTGAGAACTGTCAGCCCGCTCTAACTTTGTACATGATTCTTTTTGACGATTGTCTGTAAACATGCTTTCACTTGTTTTCTGTTGTATGTGTCATGTTTGATGCAGAAAGCAAACTGGTTGAACCAGCAAATGTACATGCTAAAAAGAGCAAAGCTAATGAAATCTTTTTCTCAAGAAATCGAGCTGCGATCTATCATCATATATGCCCATATATATATTATTCCTTGAAGATATCTGTGCAAAAAAATCCAAGGAATCATTGCCCCGCGACCTCGCAGGAGGGGGTAAGGCCACACCTCTCAAATATAAAAATGCCTGCGACCTAGCGAATCATTGCCCCGCGACCTCGCGGGAGGGGGTAAGGCCACGCCTCTCAAATATAAAGTTGCCCACGGACTTCGCGAATCATTGCCCCGCGACCACGCGGGAGGGGGTAAGGCCACGCCTCTCAAATATAAAGATGCCCGTGACCTCGCGAAAAGGGCTCACCCTTGAACTACGAGTGCTGCCACAGGCTGGAACCTCAAAGTTCGGGAAAATGCTACTGTCAAACGCACTCAACGTCATTGAAATATATGGGTTAAGGAAATTCCGAGCCCCTCACTAACTGTAAGCTCCTGCCAATCCTTTAAGGCTTGTCCAACTGCATTACATGCAGGATCAAGTACTTTGCTCAACCGAGCTATTTGCCGAATTCAAATCCTTACGAGCTAATGAATTATTATAATCGCTAACTGCAGTTAGCAAGTTCGTAAGTTAGCATGATTTTCACGATTGTGATTTACTTAACAAATTTTAATACTTGTAATGGTGTGTTTATTGCCTGCTAGTTGCCCGTCATATAAGTAAAGTATGCATATCTATACTTGGACAAAATATTGAAATTGTGCAGGAAATCCAATATTATAATTCCGAGCTTCGAGCTCGTTGTTTGAGTTCAACAAATGAAAAAATTACAAGGAATGAAACAGATAAACAAAATTAAAATGCCCTAGACACCAGCTGAGGGAGCAAGATCAACAGAGGCTTCTACTGGGGGCTCTGCCTCAGGGACGGGTTCAGGAGCCGGTAAATCAGGAAGGGCCTCTACTGAGGGCTCAGGCATTGGAGGACCCTCTGGAGCTGGGGGTACCTCGGGGACCTGTCCTGGCAAAGGGATTGGGACAGCAGATGGATCAACTGGGGGAGCAGAGGAAGTATCCGCATGTTGCGTGCCCTGAGCACCTGCCGCGAGCTCCACGAACTCCCGGATCATTTGGACCCCGGCTGACCCAAAGAAGGAGTAGTCCAAGTCCGGGTAGCGCTCCCACATGCTGAACAGAAATGCCCTCTCGACCTCTTCCTCGACCCTGTCCCGCTCCTGAGCTAACTTGGCCTCGATGCCCGCCTCGATCTGAGCCAACTTCCCCCCTGTCTGAGCCAGTTTGGCTTCTACTTCAGCCCGCTTCTCCTCGGCCCTCGCGAGCTTCCCTTTGGCTGCAGCCAAGTCCCACTGATGCTGACTTACTTTATCCTCAGCAACCTGTACCTTTACCTTTGCAGCACTTAGCTCGCCTTTCAGCTGCTTTAGTTCGCTGTGGGCCTTGGTGACTTCAGAGGTAGCGGCCTCCCTGCGAGCAGTCTCTTGTGACAGGGCCGCGTCAGCATCTCTAAGCTTGGCAGAAAGCTCTCCATGTTCCTTTTGGAGGAGATTGACTTCATCCTGCAGTATTCTCCTCTCCTCCTCGAACTGTACCTGGGACACCCTAAAGGCCTCCCTCTCGCCAAGCTGACTATCCACCTCCCTCATCAGCTTCACAGACGTCATACCAAGCTAAAAAAAAAAAAAAAAAGCAGAAGAAATGGTAAAAGATCTTTTAAAAAGAAGAAAGTCAAAGTATAGAGGGGTGTGAACCTTACCAGCGCAGCATGACGAGCTACATAGCCTACGAGGTGCCGGCCTGTAAGCTCAGCTCTCTGCAGCTTCGGGTTGCGCCTTCCCATTACTCCGGGCACGAGCTCCATGAAGCTGTTTAGGTACTCCATCTCCTTTGCCACCTCAGAGCGGAGCTCGGAGTCTGTCTGTTCCCCCGTCACTGGCCTCGCAGGACATCCAGGTGCCTCAGTGCCTGGCTCCCTGCCAATAACAACTGCCCCGGCCTTACGCACCTCAATGGCACCCTTCTGCTTTGGAGCTGGGGGCTCAGCTACGGCCTTCCCTTTCTTTTTCCTGATCAAGGCCTCACGCTCCGGCTCCACAAGTGAGCCCGCCTCAACAGAGACCTCGGCCCTCTTCGCTGGGGAAGGACTTTGCCCTCCAGATGAGGCAGCCCGCTTTTGGGGAGTCGCAGCTGATCTGGTTGGAGAAGAAGCAGCTGCAGCAGGTTGAGAGGGCGCTCTTTGTGAGCGGTCTGAGGAAGTGTCGTCCACGTCAACGACCTCGGTCGGTCCAGCAGGTGGAACCGACCTGAGAGGAGGAACAGACATCTTAAGCTTTCCCATGTTGCCTGAAGAAGGACTGGTGGAGAAGCTCGTGCTCTGGGACCTTCGTTGCAGAGGTTGCGGATCTGACTCAGACTGTGCAGGAGCATCAAAGACAGATTGAACCTCGCACGTTTCCCCCCTTATTCCCAAGTGCTGAACTATGTTTAAATGAGGACCTATGGCAGATGGTGCGAGACCACACTCTACCAATTCACTATCGGAAGGGAAAAAATCCTCGGTTGGTCTCTTGGCCGTTGCATAAGCATCCAGAATAGCGAGCTCGTCCTTTCTAAGCTTGTATCCAGGAGCAGCGACACTTGCAAAGCAAAAGCTAGCTCGTAAAAAAAAAAAAAAAAAAACTATTATTGAAGTGCTAGTGTCCCTACTAGGCTCCTGTACAAAACTCCTATTATTCAGCCCGGCAAGCGAAGGGCACGTGACCAGGGCCTAATTTGACTTTTATTCTCCCACGTTGGACTTAGTGCAGCTTTGGGGTAAATACGCCCTGTAATGAGAATGTTGGCGAGGCGTGGCGTAGTAGAGTCCTTCCTTTCCGGAGATCCCCTTGAAGCTGAAAACGCTGCGGAGGATGCGAGGTGTAAGGAGCCCGAGTTCGTACTTAACGAACGCCGCAGCTAGGGTGGTTATATAGGCGTACGAATTCGGGGTTAATTGGAACGGCGCGAGCTTCAGGTCGTTCAGGAGATTCTTGAGATAGCTAGGAACAGGGAACCTAAAGCCGAGCTCCATATGCTCGCGGCTGATCGCCACAAAGCCCTGGGAGGATAAGCGGCTCGATCACTGGCCGCGGGGACGTTAGCTCGACACCCCAAGGGGAAGTTGAATTCCTGGGCCCAAGCCTCCAGCTTCGAAAGAGTAACGAGCGAGGGCGTGTGTTTAAAAGGATGGGGGTCTGCCCTCTCGGCGACCTCGTCCCCTCCTGCGACCTCCTCGGTGGACGCGCTAGCTCGCGAGGTCGTAGCCTCGGCTTCACTAGTTTGGCGCCCTCCCTGCCTCCTAGAAGCAGAAGCCCTGCCTCGACCTGTGCGTGAGCGACCTGACATCTACAGCACAGAAGAAACGACGTCAGAACACCTACTGCATGCTGAGCCTAGCAAAACACAGAACAAGAACTCCTGGAGCTATTGTCCTATGCATCAGGTCGCACGCTTGGCCTCCAAAGGCAAGAGAAGGCCCAGGGACACGGGCCCATCAGGTACTGTGTCACCCTAAATATGTGTATTGCTAACCCTATGTTTACAGGTACCCTACCAGGCAGTAATGGGACACTTTCATCAAAAGTCCTAAGCAACAACAATATGGGACACGGTTAACAGCCAGGTCGCCCCTAGCGTACGCAGGTACTCAAACAACGATCACGACAAATCTCTAAAGAACAAACAGGCACACAGGGACCCACAGATGTAATACACAAGCAAGAACTAGCAACACAGACCAGGAGCCAATCCTACAATAACACCAAAAAGCAAGGCGAGAGAAGAATTACCTTACTCGAACTGTGTGTGGCTTGTTGAGAACGGCAGCTAATTCCTGAAGCGACGGAGTCTGAAGAGGTTGTCCAACGGCGAGTAACAAACCAGAAGAAGTAGAGAAGAAGAAATGATGGAAAGAAGAGTGCTGGAGTCGTATCAGGAAAGTAAAAAGGGGAATATGAGGAGACCTGTGGATTATATAGGTCAGGACGTCCATCCCCAGCCGTCCGATCCAACATAAAGGCATAACCGTCAAAGATCCAACGGCTAGGCACCAATCTCGGTCACGTGCCATCATGCCTGTCAGTTACAAGACGTGCCTATTTAATGCATACGGTCCTGAGACACGTTTTTTCAGCTCCAACGTCTGTGTGGGGGCCACGTGTCAACGGTTACAATACGGAGATTGAAACGACACCAGAAGGTTCGAAAATGGGCGCCAATTATATGTTTGAATCAGCTCCCAGTCCGCAGAACGCACAGAGAGCTGGGGGGCTTGATGTTATACCCATTTTCTGGATCGGCCCAAATGGACCAACACCGGCCTTATTAACTTGAATAGAAGCAAGGGCCCAGGAGGCCCAAGTTTGGAACCAGTGGTCGCAAGCTTAGCTCGTGAGGCCATACAGGTCGCAAGCCAACAACAGTTCCCAGAACGCCTCCTGCTCGTACCTTCAGCTCGTGGAGCTCGCGAGGTCGCGCAGGTCGCGAGCTCGCGAGAACCTCCAGATCGTCTTATCTCTCCTCCTGGTCGCATCGGCTCTCCTCCAGTATGCACCACCTGGCTGATTGGAAGGCTTACCCTGGGGATATCGTGTATAGCAAGTTGTCAGAATCACCAACTCTCATGATTCCCCGCCGGAAACTGTCTGCACAATTACCCAGAAGCATTTAATGAAGTAAATGTCTCTTCAGGTATATTAAATGTAGACTCGTGCAGGAAGAGAATCATCATTACCTTTACAATTAATGCAGCATGACAATGTCAGGATTAGTTGAAACTAGTCGTTGCCAGTAACGTGTATAACTTTCTTTTGTATTTTCTATTGTCAGCCCCCCTCCTCTATAAAGGTGGGAGACATTTTTACTGTACCGATAAGTTGAATATACTAGAGAACTGTCACTCTGCCGGAATAACCCCAGAGTGGCCGTGGACGTAGGTGCAGGCACCGAACCACGTAAAAATCTTTGTGTTTCCTCTTTCTCTCTCTCTTTCTCTTTAATTCCTCGTTGATCACCTCATTAAATCCATCCAACCTCCAGGACCGACATTCTTTCACCTGAATTAATCACCACCAACCTTGAACTTTATTAATTGCCCATTTACTATCATTCCATCAGTACGACTAGAACCTTTAATTACCAAGCTCGCCGTCTGAGCCCCAGAATCTCTGGTTGACCGTTTCTGAACGTAAACAATTTCTTTTAAAAATATGTTTTGAAAATAGTAAAAAAAAATGTTGTTTTTCACTTTTTAGTTATCATTTTCAAAAAAAAAAAAAAAGTTTTCCATTTTCAAAAAACATTTTAAAAAGATGTTATTAAACAACTTTCTCTCCTTTTTTGTTTTTGAAAATGAAAAACCATTTTGAAAAATGCATCCAAACACCATCGTAATTTTCCACAATTATGTGTCCATTCAAACTCAAATGATATGTATCTTTCCTTCTATGTTTGTAATTGAGGGTTAACTACACTTGTATTTACCAATAGGTGAGATTAGATCTCTTTCTAGTGTAGTTTACATTAGGACAATTTTATTTTAGATCCTAACTTATATCCAATTATTACATTTTTACTTGTAATTAATTTCATTTTTGGTTTTCAGCATCCATAAAGTTTTATAAATTCATTAGCTAGTTTTCCATCAATTGACTATTTGTCGAACCTAACAATGTGAGCCGCAATATGGTTTTTTTATTCCATCAACTATTTGATTTACATGTGTATAATGGAGATTAAATGGAAATGTAAGAATAAGATTGAAAAAAAAATTATAATAGATGGTGGAGATTTAAAAATAATGAAAAATTAAATAAAAAATAATTAAATATTTTAAAAATAAAAAGGGAAATGCTTTGACCATCACCGTCCGTTTATGATTTTTTATTTTTTTATTTTTAAGAATTAAAATAAAAAACAAACCTTCCAAAGAAAATGACTTTGTAAAGTATTTTATTTATCAAAAAATCAAATTAAAAATTAAAACCTTTCAAACAAAATGAAAAAAAAAAAAAAAAAGTTGTTCTTGTTCTTCAACAAGCAAACACATTCAATCAAAAGTCCAAAAACAATAAGATTCAATTTAATCTTTAGCCCATTAGATCTTCATCATCCCATTAGATCATGAATAGCTTGGATTATCATCCCATCAGATTTTCATCCACTTAGAACATCATCAACTAGCTAGACCGCTAATAGTTCTTCAGCAAAACCCAAGCACAAACCCTAGCTAGACACATTACTTCTTCAACCAACATCGAATGAAATCGGCTTCTTCAACAATTCTTTAACAAGGTCTACTTCTTGAATCACTTTTCTTCTTCACAAAAAACGACGAGTTAAAATGAAGTTACACAAAAAAAAAAAACAAAAAAAAAAGAACCATAAAAAGTCAAATTGAAATTGATGAAAAACTTTATGGAAAAGAAAAAAAAAAAAAAAAAAAAGAGAGAGAAAACTGATGGAGCAATTTGCTCCATCTCCGTATGAGACGGAGCCAAATAGCTCCATCTAAGATGGAGTTGAAGCAGATCTACTTCATCTCCATATGAGATGGAGCTAAAACAACTCCGTTGTAGATGGAGAGAGAGTCATCTCTAGTCTAAAATCTAGATTTTAGATCAAGATTTCGTCTTTTTCCTTTATTTTTCTTTTTAAGTTTTTAATTAAATTTTATCATGATTTCAAATATTAGCTTTTTTATATTATTTTTTATTTTAATCACTTTTTATTCCTACTGTCCAGTGAATGATAGATGATAAATGTCTATTTTTTTCAAACTTTATTTTAGTTAAAATAAAAATGGAAAATTTGAGGGCATTTTGGTTTTTATACAATTTTCATCACGGTTGACTATTATTTTTTTGGGGTATAATTCCAAAAAACCTATTGTAGTTTGAAAAAATATCCATTTTATCATATATGGTTTAATTTTTATCTAAAATTTCATCTAACATTAATAAAAATACTCAAAATACCCTATAAATGAATGACTCTGATGGTCATAGATTAATGTTGAAGTCATAGATGATAAATTGATATTTTCTGTTAATTTATTAATATCAGAGGGGATTTTAGACAAAAAATGAACTCATATGTAGTAAAATGGATATTTTTATAAATTACAATAGATTTTTTGGCATTATTATTATTATTATTATTTTTGTTGGTTAGAGAGTCTAGTCTGAAGAATTATCAAATTTAAGGGATAGAGACCAAAGACAGAATCAAGAGCAAAATGGTGATATTTGATCAGAGCTAGGACTAAACTAAATTTTTTCCTTCATATTATATATTTAGATCATGTATACAATGTTTGATCTCAAAAAATTGATTAGGCTCATGGTTCGTCCAGATAATTTTTAGTGAAAGATGTCTACATCAGATTTTAAAAGTACAAAAAAGGTAATAATATTTCACGATTGACCATAGCTTTCTTGATCTGGACATGTCAGTAGACTCATGGCTGGTCTAATGTTAAACTCCACAAGAACAGGAAAAAAAAAGGGTAATATTCCACAACTGTACATAGGTTTCAAAGGTACATGATGACCTTCAACAAATAATCACTCATGGAGTCACAATCCTGATTCTCTCTAGTTATAAAATCTTGTTTTCATTCATTGATAAATTCTCTCACAACACCACCATTGGTGTCCTTCATAATAGCTTATACATTAATTTATGCTATGAAAATTTACCTTAACACTAGTCATGGGATGTCAGATTTATTTATCAATAATACTTATGTGAAATGGAAGTGGGAGTAGGTTGAATCTAAAATTCTAAACTTTTAGTAATAAACGAGGTTGACCCAATAGGATGTATACCCCTCACACTTGCATCACTGTGGTTATGAGTTTAAGTTGCTTTCTCATAAATATTTCAAATTAATTAATTCCAACATATATTTTATGTAATGCAGGACAATGTGGGGTGGCCAGTTGGGTTTGGAATACTGGCAGGGGCATTGGCATTGGCATTGTTAATGTTTTTAGCCGGAATTAAGAGGTACAATAAGCAAAGCCCGGTGGGCAGCCCATTTACCACGGTGGTGCAAGTGCTTGTGGCGGCAGCTCGAAAGCAGGGCCTCAGTGAAACACACGGTGGCCTAGGTGTATGCTATGGTGATAAAAGGAGTTGTGAAGGCCACAATTTGGGTGCATTTAAGGGTCAAAGTTATGCCCGCACTAATCAACTCAGGTATATTTTTATCAATTCAAACCATGAATGGTCAACTGTATATTTCGGTTACAGAGTCTTTGAATTGGTGTAATTATATATAATCTACACAACCGTTTCATGTTTTATTTATTATTCATATCTTAATTAATAAAATATTATTTTTATTTATAGATTTTAAAATATTAGCCTAAAAAGTTTTGCTCACTTACTGATTTGATAAGATTACTCATACAACAAAATTTATTCATACAATCTAACCAATCTTTACTTGGAAAAAAGAGATATATTTTTGATGGTTGAGACAAGCCTAGAGATCAACTGAAAATAAGGTTTTATACTGTGGCATGACCCCTAAATAAGTGGAGAGGAGGGCCCACAAAAGATGGGGGAATAACCGACTTAGTTAGATTTTTTTTTTTTTAAAATGGTGGGAGAATGTTTTCATCGGGTGTAGAATTTGTGCCTTCAAGGTACAGAGCTAGTGAGCTGACTAACGGCACCACTAACCATCTACGAAGAGATAATATCTTTTGTTCAAAGAAATCGAGTTAAATTTGAATCAAGAATGAAAATTCAATGCTCTTATTATAGTTATTTATTCTTACTATAGAAAGGAAATTATGGCAAATTATCAATTTATACAGTCTGAAAGCAAAATTAATGTTTAGCATGCAATCCAAAAGTTTGGATTGCATTCTCATAATATTTGTAATTTATGATAATATCGATTCTTCACGATTTCATTGCAAAATTTAACTCATGCAGGTGTTTGGACAAGGCAATGATCATCGACGAGGTTGATCATTTAAGCGAGACCAGGAACCCATGGAGGCTATGCTCAGTAAACCAAGTTGAAGAAGTCAAGCTTGTAATTCGTCTGATCCCCATCTGGCTAAGTTGCTTAATCTTCAGTGCTGTACTTGTTGAACTCCACACATTTTACACCAAGCAAGCCAGCACCATGTTTAGATCCATTGGCCCTAAATTTCAAGTACCTCCGGCTTCACTTCAAAGCCTCGTTGGCATCACAATCTTCATCACTGTCCCCGTTTACGAACGAGTATTCGTTCCCTTAGCTCGAAAATTCACCGGACATCGTACTGGCATAACCGTTCTACAAAGAATAGGCTTAGGCTTTTTTCTATCTATACTGAACATGGGTGTGTCCGGCCTAGTTGAAGCCAAAAGAGTCAAAACTGCAAGAGAACATGGCCTTATGGACTCACCAAAGGCAATAGTCCCAATGAGCGTTTGGTGGCTACTCCCACAATACCTGCTTAGTGGAATTTCTGATGTTTTCACTATTGTTGGTTTGCAAGAATTGTTCTATGATCAAATGCCAGAGCCAATGAGAAGTTTGGGGGCTGCTGCTCAGGTAAGTGTGGTGGGAGTTGGGAGCTTTATTAACAGTGCTATAATAACGATTGTGCAATCTATCAGCTCAAGAAATGGTGAGACTTGGCTTGGTGATAATCTGAATAGGGCACACCTTGATCATTTTTACTGGTTGATGGCTGGCTTGAGTGTTTTGAATTTGATAGTTTATGTATGGATTGCTAAGGGGTTTGTGTATAAACAAGTTGGGGACAATGAGATAAAGGAGGAATATGAGTAAGAGTAGAGGAGTTTCTCTCTCATTGTAGAAGGATCGAAGGAGTAATTGGAACATTTTCTAATTATTGAAGATTTCTCTGTTATTGTGAGAGTAATATTTGAGCTATATTAGTATGGAAATTTTTCTCTTAATATAAGGGTAAATGTCTCCCAATTAAGCGAATAGATTTTCGGATCATGCAAGTAGTGATTAATTTCGTAAGTTTTGATTGATTTTTCATTTGTCCGGCATTAATTTTAAAAATAAATAAATAAATAAGCTAACTACAAATAGTTAAGTAATTGATCTTAAATATGATAAGAAAATGATTATACATGGTTCAACTAATTTGTTTATGCACACAATGTGAGAATATATATCAACAAGTTATCAAAAATAAATAAAACAACAGCAAATAATTAAGAAATCAATTTTGCCCACAAGGAGAGAATATTTATCAACATGTTATCACAAGGGTAGATGTTTGATTATCGAGTATATTGTGTGTATCTCCTCTCGGTTTCACCCTCAACCATAAATCATGTTAAACATTGGCCAAACATTCACAAGCATTAAATACAAAACATCTACTCAACAAAGACAATCAATCTCAAGGTAAATAAAAATTCATTCCATTAATCTCAATTAAGATCCATCATCATCCTAGCATTAACAACTTAGTTCATGTTTAAGTACAAAATGAAACAAATAATTAGTTCAACATCCTTGAACATACAGTTAAATTCATGAGCTACAAGAGTGAGAGAGAGAAACAAAGAACTCTAATGAAGTATCAGTCTCAAGCTCTTGTCTTTTTCTCCTTCTTGCTTGCCTTGTTCTTCTCAAATAATGTGATTTTATGGGTTGAATGGCTTGAAAGGTGTTTTGGAATGAATGAGTGAAGTGGCCTGATGGAGGTGTTTAGAGCTCCCAAAACCCAACCAAGACCCCATTTTTTAAACAAGAGATGGGGTGTTTATATTTTTCACGAGTTAGGGCATAATTTGGACTTAAAATAACTGGGTTGTCCCCGTCACTATCAAGCATTTGTAGGTCTATGGCTGTGGCCCTTGACTGCGGATCGTTTTATTGTCAATCCTCTATCAAGCGTCCGTCTATAGGTCATGGTTGCGACCCTTGACTGTGGATCACTCTAGTGTCAATATGCTATCAAACGTCCATAGTTCTACAATGACGGTCCTTGACTGCACATTGTTGATTGCAAAATAGCGAACAAATTTACTTAAACTTTGCAACTACATAAATCTTTCATTGAGATAGATGTCAAGTAAAGTAGATCCGATGAGGAATTTTTGTGTACTTTTAATTGTAAATTATTAAAGAACGAAAACTAAAATGAACAATTAAAATAAAAGAAGGGGCCTTGAGTTTGTTTGAAAACTTTAAAATTTAAAATAGAAAATTAAATTAAAAAAAAAAAATTAATGAAGAAAAACTAGTTAAGACTTCCTATCCACCACTTCAATAATCTCTCAATTCTTAGAAAACATTAATGAAGTAAAAATACATTCAAGCATGATGAAAATATTCACAATAATGTAATAGTCATACTTTGATTTTACTAACTTATTTTTTAAATTAGAAATTTGATTTGTATTAATTAAAAATTCAATTTTTTTTTGGCCCCTCTAATGTTAATATCCTGACTCCACCTTGGATCAGACTGTGCCACATCGATCGGTTTTTCTTTTTCCTTCAAAAGGTAGAGGCTTGGACATATTCAAACAGGACATCATTGGATTTCTTTTAAAGCACAGAATGCTTTTTCACAAGTCATTCATTTATAAACATTGTTTCCACATTACTCCAACTTACTTTTCTTTCATAGTGTTTCACTGAGCATTACTACTGTACCCGCTATGGTCGACCATGTTATCAATATCTACGATAAAAGAGAGAATCTAGACCAAATCGAAAAAAAATAATTGCCATTTAAAAATTAGGTGCACTAGAAACTAGGGCACTTTAGATAATGTTATTATAAATTGTATGTATACACATATATTTTAATCAATTTTTGAAAGGAGTTTGAACTCCTCTCTTTTGAAAATTGGAAGTTTGGAAAATGGGTGAGAATATTTAGCTCTACTGGATGTTGAACCAATATTGTCGGATTTATTTGATATTCGATGGCCTAAGACCATACTAATTTTTAAAAAAAGGCAGCCCAGCAACACCACAAAAGGGAAAATTTTGTTGTCAAATTGAACACGAAAATTGTATTTGGAAAGTACGTAGTTAAGTAGGGTTTTTCTTGAGAAACACCAATGCAATTAATGGATGGTTAATTGTACTGCTTCTTGTGTGCCAAAACATCAATCATTTTCTCTAAAAACAAAGTGAGCACAACAGGCCTTCATGGACAGTGGTGGTACCAACCTTTTGTTTTATACCACTGTCAAAAACATGGGTCCTTTATACATCAGGCTACAATTGCCACCCACCGACACTAAAATCACCACCCTCTACTCAAATAATTGATGAGGCGTGGCAGTGGAAGCAGCATGAAATTTGGACCTCTGAGGCAAGGTCACAGTTGTTCCACGTAGTAACTGAGTTCCCTGAACACAATTGCATATAAATTTTTTAATATATTTCTTTTATCAACCAAAAATAGCTTAAAGATTCTCAACGACTTCAATTTCGAAACTGAAGTCCTTCTCCAGCCCCATAATTTTTCAGACAAGAAATTATGACTTTTGGCCATATTATAAGTATTTTCATAAGGGGATTCGAATATTGGGTTTTATAAAAGTAAATCACATACCTGATTATAATGTAATTAAAAATCTATTAATTATAATGGATAAGAAATCAATTGATCTATCAAGCTTAGATACTATATACGATTATTTGTTAATAAAAAGAGAAAACAGAGAAAACTCCTCGTATATTTGTAAATATATGCTTATAATAGAATTCAAATCTTGATCATATATGTGAAAGAGAATTAAATTTACAAATTGAATTATGAGTGAATAACATATTTACTAAGAGAATAGATACTGATGCATCTACGAAGAGCACGTCAAATCCAAGTAAAAAATTTTATCCCAAATCATTGAATATTTTTTATTTCGTCTTGTTTGAAAAAATAAAATAAAAGAAGGAAGTCTCAAAACGTAAAAGAAGGATGAATAGCAGTTGGGCTTGTGCTCATCGGCAAAAGGCACAGCCCCATGCTGTCTGTCGCAGATTTTATACCCATGAGCACCCTCTCACTTATAAATGTACATTTTTCCACACCTTTATGTGGACTATTCCTGATTCATATATGGATTATTCTCTTTTATATGAAAACTGCTCTTGGATTATGTCTTTATCTGGTCCTAACTAACCCATGACCTTATACCAGTTATTAAAAAACAAAGGGATGACCTTATACCAGTCATAAAAAAAATGGATGAATAGAATTGACATGTGATACAAAGGGATATTTTAATAACTCAATTACCTTTTAAGACCCGAATAAATAAATATAACTTCTTTATTATTATCATTATTATTTTTAAGTCTTAATATATTCCCTAAAATTTTCCAAGGAAATTGGTCTCATAGATACCCCTAAATTGTGATACATGATTAGTGCTTTCTGTTGTACCTGGGTTGCAAACAACATTGTGGAACAAAGACAGATTGTAATTGTATAGTGACAGCCAAAAACATATCTTGTGGATGCCCAAATGCACAAATCATTTTCTTAAAAAGAATGTATGGAACTGATTTTCATTCAATGAGCATATCACATCCAAACATTCATGTAACTGAATTACCTGCAGGCCTGTTTGTTTAGGCTTTCTTCTGCTTGACTACTGATGAAGAAGCAGCAGAGAGGAGCTGGAAAACCCAAGCAGCCAAAACAGCTCCAGTTAACGGAGAAACCCAATACACATAAAAGAGCTCCCAAGTGTTATGCCAGTTATTCAAATGAGCCCAACCATAGGCTTTGGCTGGGTTCATAGAAGGTCCAGTATACTTCGAACCTGCGATCACCAATCCCACAGTTACCACTCCAACCAACCAAACCTTCAAAAACAAGCTTCTAGGACCCTTCAGCATGATAACAAGCAAAGCGAAACTACGCAGAAAGGTCAAGCCCCCCTCAACTCCGGCTCCAGTATGTAAGTCTACTTTCAAAAACGGCCCTTTAAGCACATGCTTGTACTGTGTTGGCATAAGTTTCATAATTGCCTTGACTCCACCAACCCCGCCAGCTGCCTGTGCCGGAAAGCGGATGGCCATCGACGTGATGGAGGCATCAGGTTTAAGGCCGGCAGCATACAAGGAGAGAGTGGCGGAGGGATTGAAGCTTGCACCACCCAACAAACTGGCTATCAAGCTAAATGTCAGCACCAAGAACGTGTTCAAGATAGTTGAGATGAAGAGAGGTAGTAGTGGGATGGTTTGAACGCCAAGAGATGTTGATATGATGATAGTGAAAACCCTCATAAATGGACCACTAAACACCCACATGGAGGTCAACAAAGCATCTCCTATGGCTGCCTTTATCACACCCATTTTGTTATCTTATCTTTTAGTTTCCGATTTCTTTAATCTCTTGGTGTTCAGTACACATGATCTGATGAAAATAAAGAATGGCAATTTGGGAATTATATTAGTATTTTCATTACACCTTGGAAGAACCAAAAGCTTAGATGCCAACCAACCTTCAAATTATTTTATGTTATACCTCGCAATGGACAATTGACTACATGACAAAAGAGTCCATCTCAGACCTCAGTTTTTTACTCCAATATGGTCACATGCAATTGACCAGCCTGATTTTGATTTATTTTATTTTGGATTGTTCCTAGTTTAACGTATTCATCAAAATCCTCCTCTAGTTTTAAATATAGCTAAAAACCCGCTTCCAATTTGAATAAATACATAAATCCCTTCTAGTTGACGTAAATAGATAAAATATCCTCTACCGTTAAGTTTATAGTTTAGAAAGTCAATTGTATTGTTACCTTAAAAGGGTATTTTAGCAAATGAACAATTTAAGATTCAATAAATCTTAATAAAAATGAAAATTATATAAAAAATTAATAAAAACTTAATAAAATAAATCTAACATTTAATTTTTTTTAAAAAACTGTAATCCCTTCTTTCTCATCCTATTTGCTGGTGTGGGGTGATTGTGATGCTGGTGTGGTTTTGGAATGGCGAAGCATTGGGTGGCCTTGGGGGCGAGGACGGGGGGTGGTGGGGAGTGGAGAGTGGGGTTGGGGTGGCTGGTTGTGGTGGTGTTGGTGTGTTTTGGCTTGTTGTAGATTTGGTGGGTGTTTGGAATGGATTGACTAGTGGGGTGCTGTCTGTTAGTGTTTGGGCTACTAAGGATCTTCAATGTTTTTGTTTTTGTTTTTATTATTATTTTTTTCTTGTGTGTAGATTGATCGTTGTAGATTTTTGTCGGTTGTGTTTTCGTGTTTTTGGTGGATAAAGAAAAAGAGAAGTTGAAGAATATTTGGTGGGTTGCTACCATGTTTAAAAATAAGTCTGTTTTGTTTGTCATGATGAACAGAACAATTATGTTCTTCATCGTTGAGAACAGAGTAGACCATTAGTCAGATGAAGAACAAGAACTGGTTTTTCATTATTTTGCCATAATTTAATAATTTTTAATATTATTTTCTTAAATATCTTGAGAGTAAATGTGCCTTTTTGCCCTTTGCACATATCAATTAACATTTTTAGTTAAAAAAAAATAAAAAGGGTTATTTTGGATTTATGGGCAGCTAGAGAGGGAATTTTAATGAATATACTAAACTAGAGGGGAACTTTAGGAATAACCCTTTTTATTTTCAATTTGCTAAGCTTATGTAATACATTGTTGGAAAATTTTCATTTGTATCTCTAAAATCAATCTAGTTCGAACTTGATCAATGACAATCTAAGCCGAAATAAAGATGATCTGGCTCAACCTAGATAATCTTCGATCTAGTCATTTAGTTCATTTCAAATCAAAATCAATCTGGTCTAAAATAGATTGAATGTAAGAACTAAATGGCAAGCACAAAACTAGGCAATAAGCATAGAACTTATTTGGCAGTGGAAAAAAAGAAAGAAAACCCATGAGAGAAAAGATAAGAAGAAAGAAAAAAAGAAAAGAGAGAAGAAAAATAGGAAAAAATTCAGGATATTTGAAGGAATATTGATTGAATGTAAGAACTAAATGGCAAGCACAAAACTAGGCAATAAGCATAGAACTGATTTGGCAGTGGAAAAAAAGAAAGAAAACCTATGAGAGAAAAGATAAGAAGAAAGAAAAAAGAAAAGAGAGAAGAAAAATAGGAAAAAATTCAGGATATTTGAAGGAATATATATATATATATATATATATATATATGAGTTTGATTTATCCAGATAAGTTCTTTATTTAATGGGATTTGAAATTCAGAAAATTAATTACTTTTTCATAAGTTCTAAATTGAGTTTATATGATTTTGTAGGGTGGATCCAAGTTTATGATGAATTAGATGAGAACTCATTTTAGATTCAAATTTGAGCAAATGAGTTTTGTGATTGGATATTTTTATTTTAATCGAATTGATTTAATTATGATTATTTATATTGCAGCTTTTATTATTTGTTGAAAATGAAATATTTATTCTTTTAAATAACATTTGAATTATTAATTATGTTTTATCAATTATGTTTTACGATTGAAATGAGAATTTATTTCCTATTTGTATATGTATATATGTATTAAAAATTTCAATCAGAATTTTATGCTTTTAGCATAATTTTAAGACAAAAAATTAAAAAATGCTTAAGTAAGATTATGTTATGTTTCGAGAATTTATGTTTTGAAAAAGTATTTATTTAGAATTATATGTATATTCAGAAAGAGAATTTTGTATATTTCTATACAAAATTCGTTTAAGTTTTAAGAAGTTAAATAAAGATGTTTTCAGAATACCAAGGTTGTATTATCTCTTTTAACAGTTAGACTACATAAGTGTGAGTAGGGGTGGACAACACCATGTTCGGATCGATTCCAACTGGATCCGATTCCGAATATAGTAAATTTACGTATCACCATTTTTAGATCCGAACATGATCCATCAAAGGGAAGGAACCGATCCGATTTGAACACCTGGTCTGTGGATTGGATCAGATCGGTTCCATATTTGAACACCTACTTTCAATTTCAATGTATACATAAAGACCTTCTTCTGTCTTCCTTAATTTTGAATAACTCAAAATGCTCTTAACAATCTGACTTAAGTCTATGATTATTTTCATTCTTCATCTTCTTCTCTATTTTTTTTGTCATCCCAAGATGGGTAGCTGAGTGAGAGCTGTCGATATCAACGATGAAGAAAAAATGGGTGAGGGTGGAGATGGGGGTAGGGGCTACCAAGCATGAGCTGAGAGCGAGAGGGAATAAGAAATGAATGTTAAGGTTAGCTTAAGTGGACTTTATATAGGGGTATGTGAAATTACGCATGCACCCCTATTCATGGGTTCACAGATCGGATCCGTTTTGGATACCCCAATTTGATTTGATTCGTTAAACATGATGTTTTCATAAATGAGGATTCGCACACCTTACATTTAAATATGTGATTCGATTTGAACACCCACAGATCAAATCAGATCGGATCGTTCGGATCGGATCTATGTTTTTATGCCCACCCCTATGTTTGAGTACTAGAGTCACTCATCATATGTATAGTAAATGTCAGAAGAGTCATTAAATCACCCAACATATGTATAGTAGATGTTATCCCTCGCTTGCATGTGTGTTGAGTATTTCTATCACGTATAATAAATTTCCTTAGGTATTAGTTGGTGTAAATTTTTAATTATTGATGTCATATATTGAGTATGGTATGTAAAGAAAATGATTTTCAGAATATCAATTTTTCATAAACGAAGTTTTATCAATTAGATGGAGATTGGAGACCCACATGTGTATAAGAGCCACAAGTCAGTGGACAAGAGTCCAATGGAGGCTTGAAGCATGGTGGTCAAACCAGACAAGTTTGTGCCGTTATTAGAAAAAGATTTCAGAGAAGTTAATACAAATTATAGTTGCAAGTTATTTATACACATGTTTACAATTTTATTATAATATGAGATTTAAATTCAGTTTTATTTTTATATATGATTGAGTACGAATTATTGAGAATTGTTTATTATTTATTTAAAAGTATTTTAAAAAAGTTATATCCATTTACTAGACGTTAACGTTCATTATTTTATAAAACTCATTTTTTCAAGTTTTTGTCGTAGGTTCGTGTAGATTATGTCAAATCATGAGCGGCCCATGGTGATGACAAAACATATTATTATTATTTTTAAGTAGACTCATTTTTACATTAGAGTATATTATTTTTAATTTACTAGATTTCTTAAATATGTTTTAAGAGTAGTTTTACAGATAAAATATCTTTTCTAGATATTTTAGTGAATATTTTATATATTTAGTATATTGGTCCAACACGATTAATGTAAAGATTTTCCGTTCATTGAAATTATATTTATAAAGCGATTATGAAATTTACAACGCTTTTTTAAAAAGACTTTTAAAAACTTCATATTTGAACTAGAAAGATCAAAGTTTTCATGACATCATCTTAGACTCAAGAGATTAGTCAGGATAGGTTCTGTCAGTTTTCACAGAATTCTTCTAGACTCTGAAGAAGAGTCGGGATGAACCCCATCAAAAACTTCTTTGTTTACAAAAAAATTTGTAAGTTCAAAACGACATCATTTTAGACCCTCCAAAACAACACCATTTTGGTTATTTAAAAAAAATAACTAAAATGGCCTCATTTTGGAGGGTCCAAACGATGTCATTTTGGACTTATACTTTAAAAAAAAAAAAAGAAGAAGAAGAAGAAGAAGAAAAGAAAAGGCTTAGCGGCTAAGCGCCGCCCAGCTTGAGTTGGCTACCTCAGGCGGCCCAACTATCTAGCAACACCGATTTCCATGAAATTGGTGAGGCCGTTGCTCGCCAACTACCTCAGTCGCGTAAGTGGCCCAATCACCCAACAAAACCAATTTTCATGAAATCGGTGCAATCGCTGCTCTTCAATTGCCTAGGCAGTCAAGTCGGGAGAATTTTAAAACACTGAAAATAAGTAAATTAATTTGGATGCTTATAGTAATGGTTTAGTTTTTAAATTTTAGTTTTGGATATACATGAAAATTGAGTGCATGAATCACATTTATGTGTGGTAATGTTGACAATATTAATAATATCTTTAATGAGATTATGAATTCAAAATTATCCCGATACATAATCTGGTCAATATAATGAGAAATGGTGTATGTGTACATCACCAAAATTATTCTTTTTTCTTTATTTTCGAAGCATTAACCGAACTAAATTCCATATGAGTTCAATCAATCTAGAGAACAGTCTTTTCCATAATATCTCTCTTTCTTATTTAGAGGTTGTGACTGCAGATATAATGAATGGATAAATGAATGCGATTGAAGTAAAAAACCTTGAAGATGAAGGTGGTTAGAAGGAAAACTTGATGTCACAAAACCAAGTTAATAACAAAGTACAAAGTAAATATACTTAAACAAATTAAAATATATTCTTAAAAAAAAAAAATAGAGATTTAAAATTAATCATGAGTATAATGAGAGAGGAAAGATAATGATAAATGAAGAGAGAGCAAAGACAACACTCTTATTGGGGCTATATAGTTATGATTGTAATTAAATGTATGAGTGGATCTAAATTATTTAAATCATTATTATCTAAGAGTCAATAAATTGTGTAATAATTTGTATAATATTTATGGGCTACTGATCCTGTATATATACTATTTGTGGATTTATGCAAGCCACATATATATTGGTAAATACATATAATGAGACTCAAACTCTTATCATAAATGTGAATGAGAGGTGGACTAACCATTTAAGTTATAAATAGATATGTTGGCATTTGTATTTATAAATATTACTACCGATGTTATATTATACTCATCATTTTCATGAACTTGAATGTAAGACTAAAGTGGATGTATAATCAGATGGTGTAGTCACATATTTAAATTGTAAAAGATTCAAATGGTGAATATTTTGAAAATGGGAGCCTCAATGAATAGGCGGGATGTATAATACCATTATTATTTATTATTTTTTTATTTTATTTTTTAGATGTCATTTGTGATATAATAATTTAAACTTGAGTTATTGTTAAGCTGAATGAGCACTTACAATCGCTAAGTCATATCAGGCAAAGGCTGTAATCCCACTTGTTAAATGAGCCAATATTTGATCCATATCCACGTTTATATTGTATTGATCACACCTCTATTAAATACTGACCCAATTTTAATTTAGGTCCCGTAGGAAGTAGGGACAAACAGTTTAATTGTATGCATAGAAATACTTGGGGTAGACTTAAAGATAGGAGAGGTTATAGCCTATTATTTGTTGTTTTTTTATTTTGAATGGGAGTGGGCACATGGGTTGGTTTGGGTTGGGTTTGACTCTACCCAAACTAAACCGTTAATTAATTAATCAGGTTGGTTTACAATCCAAACCAATCCAATCATAATGTACAACCATACCAATATAAATTGGTTTAGTTTAAGATTCAAATAAATTAGCTTAAATTCTCAAGTTGTTTCATTAACATAATTTTTTCTCTATGCCATCATCAATATATGATGACTAAGCTATGTCTCGAGACTTAGGTTTCTCAAAAGTATTTGATACACAAGAAAATCAATAAAATAATGAAAATAATGGGTAGACTTATTCATGAGACAGTAATGTGATATTATTATAATAAATACTCTAAGTATAAAAATAATATTATGTTATATTACAATTTTAATGCATGATAATTTATATTGTCTAGGATATGATTATCTGTTAATATATACTTAAGTTTTGACTAATAGAAGATAAATCATATTGTTTTGTATAGAGTTGTAAGTCATATGAAGGATAAATTATGAATTGAATTCATATACACTTTCAAAATGATATGCATATTCAATTAACATGTACTAAAAATGCATTATACAACATGAAGCTATGAACAAAGTGGAATCATATAAAAGATTCTCCTATGAACACTAAAGAAAGAAATACAAAACTAGTTATTTATTTATTTTTTTTCAAATAACTAGTAATTTAAATTTAGTAGAATGAAGCATTACTAACTTTTAAAAGAATTAGTGACAACTAAAAAGTGGCAACAATTTGTGGATGTAGTAACAAAAGATAGCATTTTTGAAAAAAATGCAAAAGTTGGAAGTAGAAATGAAAATATATACAATAATGGAAAATGTATACAATATATTAGATTAACTCTATTTTAGTTTTTGTGTGTGTGTCTCTCTTGTATATATATAGTTCTTCTACCATAAGTGACCTTCTAATTTTAAAAAGTTAGGATGAATCAATCAAATTCATCCACTGCATTCTTGTTTCTAAAACAAATTCTTTATTTCTCCTATTTAATTCAAATGTAATGGATGAATTTGATTGGTTCGTTTTAATTTTTTAAAATTAAAAGACATTAATGGTAGAATTACTCTCTCTCTCTCTCTCTCTCTCTCTCTCTCTCTGTATACATATATATATATATATATATATAGTGGTTTGGGTTGAGTTATTCGGTTTAATAAAAACAACCCACAAGCCAACCCAAACCATTTGGATTGCTTTTAATAAAGCCAACTGGTTTATTTTTATATATGAACTCAAACTAACCTGTCTTAATGGGTTTGGTTTGGTTGAAGGTTGATTCGTTTAGTAGTTTTGGTGTCTACCTTTAATTTAAGAGCTGTTGAGGAGATCTGAATCAAGCCTAAAATTTAATTGTATATCTTCAACTTCCACATATCATTAGTTGACATAAGAAGCTGACCTAATAATAATAATAATTTGAAAGTCAAATATAGAATAACTGATAAATAAAAGTCAAATTTTGAATATTAATTGAATGTGGGTAGTTTCAATGGTGGTTCATGAATCATTCGACCAAATCTTAATATTTGATTTTCTTGATGCTAGGTCAACACGGTGATGCCACCGCATGATATGTGGTTTTATATCATTTTAATTATTTATTTAAATCATAGGGGTGCATTTTTTTTTTTTTTCCTTTCATGTTCAATAAGAAAACTTCGTATATTTAATTGTTGGGCCTTACTATATTTCTATGTATATAATACAACAATTGCATTTCCTTTTTCATTTCTAAATAACACGAATTCAAATATCTCTATAAGTATATAACAAAAATCTAACTTATGTCATCAATTATTGGATTCACCATCGAAAATGGTTATGTAAGAGACTTGGGATCACCGTAAAAGAATCTAACTTAATTTGAATAATCTTACTTAATTTCATTCATTACAAAAATTTACATTTCAAAATTGCTCCAAAATCATCCTTATAGCAATAAATTCACTACATTCTAGAAACGAAATTCAATTTATGGTTTTTGGTATCCAAACTCCCACTGAATAACATGCAAAATGACATCTACATTGAGTTGGACTTACCACTCGATGGCAACTCCACATAAATGAAAGGGAATGAGAAGGAAAAGTTTCACATAAACTAAAACTCCCTTCTTTTCTTGAAAATCTTATATATGACCCGTAAAGTTTATAAAATTGTATGAAGAAAAAACCCTATAAGAGGAGAGGCACTTCTTATCCAAAAAAGGGTATCACATAACTTTTTTTAGAGATAAAACATGCATGCATGTTCCACATTTGAAAAAAAAAAAAATTCCTGATTGTATATTTCAATTCCTCGTCTCTTCCTTTAGAGCAACATTTGACCTCTTTGCAATATGATTTCTACGTACGTTTTATAAATGCTCTCGAAGATTTAATGCCTCTTCTAAAATATTGATAGTGCTTCTTTCAGGATATATATATATATATATATATATTTGTGTTAGACGCGCGTTTTTCAAATTATTTATGTACATGATTTTTAATTTAAAAATTCATTTTTATTATTAGTTAGCATTTCTTAAATTATTATTATTTTTTTAAAAAATTAAGTGCTGTGTTGGAGTCAATTAGGGCACTTATTATTATTATTATTATTTTGATATCTCTGATAAATTATTTGGTTATTTAAGAATTATTTTAATTACTTTATGACTTACAATTAGAGTAAAATCTCGATAAATAAATATTTAATAAATCAATGGGTGGCGATATTCAGGGATGGATAAATACTGATATTATGGCTCAAATAAAATAATAAATATATAAAACATCTATTCGTCTTCTTAAAAAATTATATGTAAATATTTATTAAGTTTTCAATCTAAAGAAAATTTGATTCTATATTGATCCAAATAATTTGTCTCAAAGAGATGAAATTCAATAGGCTATACATAATATAAATGTAAAAGTGTTGTGGAAACAATGGGAGGAATTCCAAGTAAGAATTTTTTATAAGAGCATTAATATTTGTAAGGGTATTTTGAAATTACTTAATTAAGTCCTTTTAAGTAATTTGATATATGAGAACCTTTTTGACTGGCAATAGAATTACCCTATTTATAATTCTCATTAAATAAAAACTCAAAATAATACTTATAAACATAAATATAAAATTATGACTAGATAGAGGTGTAAATCATCCATCATAATATAAGAATTAAAATTTAGATAAAACAGATCTCCTGAAATAGAAAAATATATAATTAATATATAATTAAATTATTAAATTAAAATTGAGTTAAGGCATCCTAACTTTGATAAAAATATATGTAACTAATATATTTAATTGAATTATTAAAAAAAAATCATTCGTAGAGGGGCCATGGCCCCTATGGGCCCTCCTCTCTCTCAACCACCGTGGATATTGCCATCCATATAAGTAATTCTCATATAAGTCAAAATTGCCTTTAAATAAATTTAGAAGAAAGGACAAGTATGTAAATTAATTTAAATTATTCCCAAATTGATTCATAATTTTTAATCTACAATAAAAGTTGTTTTTAATCACAAATTCACAACCGTAATAAGCTTTATCGATAGAACAATTTTTTAGACCTATTTCTGGAGTGAAATTTAAGTTGGGAGTAAAGAAGGGTTAGTTTTTCACTTACTATAATAAAATGATCCTTTAGAACATTAACACTAACTAAGAAAATAAGATAACTTAAAGCAATAAACTTAAGAAAACAAGATAACTTAAAGCAATAAACTTGATAGAAGTATACACAATCAGTCATTGATTTCACAATTAGCGGAGGCTGCATCCATGGTGATGGCCGCCTTTTCCCCCTAATATAACATAAAGATGGGGCAGGGATTAAAGTTGAAGATAAAGATTGTGGATTTTATTTTTGAACATAAATAACTTCTAAAAGTAATAATCTCCCTTTTATAAGGTTACTTTTGTTATATATTAGGGTGTTTATGGTAATCTTTGGGTCATTCAAAATCAATTATGGGGTAATATTTATTTGGGTGCAGAAATTTCTTTAATGAGTAGCACTATCAATATCTCAAATTAATATTTCACTTAAACGAAAAAAATTTTCAATCTGAGGGCTATTATACTAAATTTATAACCTCACTAAATGCATAAGGTAATAATTTTTTTGAAAACCTTTAGGGTCCAACGAATATATAAATTAATAATTGATCAAATGCATAGGCTCTCGTGTATGGTCACTTTGAAATTATGATGTCTTGAATGTTTGCTTACATGTTAGATGAGGCATTTGTTTGATGGGCATGTCTTTAGTTATAACTTATCTATGTAACATTCTATGCTTAAATTGCTTGGACGACATGTTTTCAATGCTTAAAATAAGTCTGTTTGTGGGTATCGTAGAGTTTATAACCCTCATGAGACACAACTCATTTACTAGAGACACCTAAGGATTTAAAGGCTTGTGACATATGTTAAATGCCACCGTGACAACCTATGAAAGTGGTTGAATAAATGTTTTTAACTTCTTTACTTTAGGTTTTACTTTTGCTTTACTCGTGGACAAGTAAAGTTTAGGTTTGTAGGTATTTGATGGTGTATATTTTATTGCATATTTAAGCCTCCAAGTCTAAGTCTTTGATGCCATTCCTGAGTATTTTTATGTGTTTTTCAGGTAAATAAGATTTGGAAGAATATTAGAACTCATTTGGAGGGATTCGACATAGTTTTGAGATGAAATTGAGTCAAAATTTGGTTTTACGAAAAAAAAATTGTGTAAATACAAAATTATGAGCTACATAGATAGGTTGTTTTATGAGAGCTCATGTCAAATCCTTGACTTAAGTTATGTGAGCTACAACATACCAAATTAAAACTACATATGTCTAGTATCCATAGTCACCAACAACTCATTAATCAAAGGTCTACAAAGAAAGATATGATCAATTTAGCAAGCAAAGGTTAGACCCGGTGCCTCTCTACACGCCCTCTTGCACACTTGCCTAGCCAAGCGCCCAGAGAGGGGCCAAACAACTAGAAAGGCATGCCCTTTACACACCTACCCAAACAGGTGCCCTATGGAGCACCATACACTAGAATACTTGTGCTACCTTATATGCTTACCTAGACAGGTGCCCCAAGGGGCACCATTCTTCTTAAGAGGCATTTTCATCCATGTTGATCCCATTTCCTGCCCTAACTTCTATGTCCTTTAAATAATTCATCTTTAACATTTTGAGGTGGTTTTAAGGGGTAATGGATAGAGCCTTAGTGCTTTTTCTCCAACCTTTATTCTCACCCTTCCTTCACTTCCACACACCCTCTAGACCTCATCCATTAACACCTTCCGCCAAGTTTTATGGAGGTCAAGCTTTACAGAAGGGGAGAAAAGAATGCAAAAGTTCGAACTTGGAAGAAAGGAGCTTCATGGATTCGAACTTGGAAGATATTGAGAGAGATTTATGAGTTGTATTTTCGACTCTCTATTTTTTATTTGTAATATCTCCATTTTATGTAAATACTGTATATACATTTATGTTGTGATGATGATGGATATTAATTGATATTAATATATTTGCTTGTTATTTGCTTGAGGATGGTTTGTGCATGTTGAATAAGGATTTTATAATTTAATGCTTATGTGATTGGCCACTCATATGTATGATTTGACATTGTGTGTTGAGAATCTTGAGATCAAAAGGAATGGAACACAATGTGCTTGATGAAATGTTAGCCCTAGGTTTAAGGGAAGAAAATGGGTTACTCGTGTGATAGCTAGGTTGACTATAAGTTATTTGAGTGACAATCGAGTATTCTCACTAATATAGACCAATCTAACTTAGGTAATAGATTATTTTGAACTTAATAAGCTCTTAATTTATTCAATAAATCGGAAGATAAGTGTCGGTAGATGAGAGTATGTTAATGCATTATGAAAGAGATGTATTGAGATGATTAGCTATAAACTAGCAACAATACAATCAATATATCTTCAATTTTATGATGATTAATATATACAATTAAAAGGAAATCGGAATTCTAGCGATTTTTACTTGTTTATTTTTATTTACGACTAGTTTGGTAATTGATTCCTACATCCTTGTGAAAATAATGCTGGAACTGCTTTACTACATCTATACGATTTATGCGCTTGTAAAGTTTATTACCTAAATAGGTACTAAAAAGTAAACAACAATGGACTGTGAAAGAAACTTGTAATCTATCTTTTAATAATGTGATTTAGTGGCTAGAGGAGTTCTTTAGCCTTGTGGTTTTTTTCTATTTGGTTTCCATAGAAAATTCATTATGCTTAGCTCTTCTCTCATTCTCTATGTTTCTTTTATTTTGTTTTTATTTTTTCTGCTATGCATTTTTTAACAAGATAAAAAGAAAATTAATTAACCTATATTTCCCTCCCTTCTAGGTTAGTTATTGTGTTTGCTAAGGTCATTCGCAAAATAATTTAGCTTTAATTTTTAGAAGTCTGTTAAGATTTATTAAAATTAAATACTATATGTGTGGCCCAAAAAGACACTCCCTTTATATATATATATAGATATATATATATATATATATATACTCTTTTAATACGAAAAAACAAATAAAATTATTGGCAAATATGCATGGTGAGGCTCAAACCGCCTATCATGCATAAATGCACCAATTACAAGATAATATAACATTAATAATTTACAGCTTGTTCCAACTTGCAAAGATTAGATAATATATATGTAGTGAAAAATTCTCCTCCCTTAACACAAGGGATAGTTACTTCTACAATATGAGAGATGACTCCTTAAAATTATTGTTTAATATGCATAGTAAGAATTAAACCTCTATCACATGTTATCGAGATTTATTGAAATTAAACACTATATGTGTGACTAAGAAATCTATTTCTTTAACAAAAGAAATATCTACTACCAAAATAGGGGAGTAAACTCCTTAAAGCTATTGGTAGATACATGTGGTACGAGGTGCAATTTTTATCGAACCATACATTACTTTCATCTATGGCTCGAAGTATTTCTTCTCCAATATTTTTTTACTTAAAAGCTTTTTCTATTATTCTAATAATATAATTTAGTTAAAGATTTTATCTCTCCCGTTTTAAATTGTGAAACTAACATATCCTTTTTGGGATATGATTTTGTAAATTATTTTATTAGCTAACGTGAAGTAAATTTAGATTTTTTAAATGCAACTATTTTTACTATTTTACTATGTGTTCTTATTATTAAACTTGCTTTTTTTTTGGCAGGTTTCAGCATCTTGATTTACTTACCTGATTTATTTTATTTGAGTTTGTAAATTAATAAATGTATTTTTTTTCGAACTTTGTGTTATTTATATATATTTTTTTTCTTGTTAGATTATTAATATATCATTTTTCTTGTCTTAGTACCAACCAACTAGTTTATAATCAAAATATCTACAGGTCTTTGGTTCAAACTTTAGGAATGTTACTTTACTCTCTTGTAGTTCAAGAAGACTCTGACCATATTCGGCCTTCGTCACACCCTGACTTATGGTTCAAGCAGGACTCTAACTGCACATAACCTCTACCACACCCCGACCCGTGTTTTAAGGAGGACTTTGACCATGCTTGGCCTCCACCACACCCCTCCGGAGATAAAGTCAAAACCCTCCGTGGACTAGTCATCATGGTGACCTTTGGTCACTACATAATTTAAATGTTTATTTATTTAAATTTGTTCATAGTTATTATAAGTTAATTTGATTTGATATTAACAAGATAAAATTATGTTATTAGGAAGTATGTAAGTACTTGAGATGTAATATATTAATTGCTCAAGGTATTCTTTTTAAATATTGTATTGATAGACTCTATTTTGATTAACAAAATTAGGGACTATATCTTAATTATTACTTTATTTTGTGAATAAGACTAAACGGTAACATTATATTTAATTTTTCAATAACTTAGTTTTTGAAAATACTATATTTATTTTGTCTCAACTTGAATATTTATTTTTGGCTTGATCCACCCAAAGTATAAACCTGGCTTTGAGCATTGCAAATAGAAACTGCACTAATTATTTATGGTATGAATGAATGTGCTATCCTAATTGTTTTTAAGATAGACATATAAATGATTAAAAATTACCTTAATGAATTATTAGTTTCCTCATTTTAATGGTTTCCTCTCTACACCCATATATTTACCATCCTTCATGTTTTCATTTCTTCTTTGACTAAACCAACTGATCATTAACAAGTCCTATGATTACGGGTAGTCGTTAAACCCAAAAATGAGAGTCCAGGGGTTTTATTTTCTCTGATCATTTAAAATTCTTCAGAAAGCCAGCAATCGGAACATCGTCCAATGGAATTGGTTAAAAAACCCATCTGCCTCTTCTCTTCTTGATCAACTTATGGAGTTCAAAAAATGATATAGCCATTGATTGCACACAAATTTATCAAAACTATTAAATAGTTTATTAGTAAACCAACCAAGTTATGACAATAGCAAAAGAGAGATAAAATTGAAAAAGTAAGATTATGCTTTATAAGAGCTAGGTCTTGTTGTATAATTGTTTGTTAAATGTGTGGAATGATTTTGTTTTGTTTTGTTTTGCTTTGTTTTTGTGTTTTTTTTTTTAACTATATTTAGTATTGTTTCAAAGATAATTTCATTTAAGGCCTCACAAACCACCAAAATAACAATAGTTAACATTTTAGTGTGCACTGCTAATTTCATTCAAGGTCATACACAAAAAATAATAAGAATTTTAATATGTATCAAATTATATAATATCAATATAAATTTGTAATGCATTGGTACATATATAAATATATATAAAGGCGTAAATAAAGTTGAGTTTTTTTTTTTTTTTTTAAAGATTTCTTATTTTTAAAGTGGGGTGACTCGTCCTTTAAATTAAAAAATTGATTTGATCAAATTAAAGGATCCCGTGATTATAATAACAAGAAATTTCGCTGTCGTATGGATGAATCTTACAATCTTTTTACCGTTTCCTGCTCTCTTCGCGTCTTACTGTCGTCAAAAAGGCATTTTATTAAAGGATAATATATTAACTATTATAAGGTTTTTTAGCGGATCAAACGGGGCTTGTTTTTACAGTTCTCTATTATACCTAAGCATTGCAAAATTCACATAAAAAGTACTTTAAATTATATAAAAGTGTTTTTAATATGGGATTATCCCAATTTTTGCTATGTTGTAATGTAATTGCTAATTACTCCCTTTTTTGTGATTCTGATATGCATAATAATGGAAAATATCAAAGGGTTTCCTATATATTTCCTTAAATTATATGAGGTTTTTTGGATATTTCTTTAATCACAAGGATTAGTTTTTCTATTTAATCAAACGATAAGAGGATTCTTAACGATTTTCCAAATTAGCGGTAGATCTTGATTATTTTGCTAAACTATAATATGATTATCCATTTTAATAATATCACTGAAAAGCACAAGATTATACAGTCTATTAGGATATATGGGATTAGAAAGTCCGAACGTTGATATATGGATAGATGACATGTCATGTGACGGGGGTAAATAATTAAAGTTAAATAAATAAAAGAAGAATTGTCCTTAACCTACCTGAAAGTTTAATATTTACAAGTGTAAACAACTTTTTGGTTTACTTGCATTGTCCTCCTCGAGACTAACGGATTGATTAGTTTGACCATCATTAAGCATGGTTGACCATGCAAAAAAATTAAAAGATGAAATTGCCCCTCAATAAATTTACTTTTTAATTTTCTTTTAAAATAAATTTTAAAACTTTAAATAATTGAAAATAAGTTTAATTTGATCTCTACCATCCATCTACAAATGGACAATGGAGAATAATTTGGAAAAAAAATTAAAAATTGAAACTTTAAAAAAATTAAAAAAAAAATCTAAAAATAAAAGATAAAGATGAAGAACTTCATCTTCAAACAAGAAAAAAAATGAAAAATTACAAAAAAAAAAAAAAAAAAAAAAAAACAAAAAAAAACTTATGGAGATCCACTAGATGGGGTTGAAGAACAACTTGATGAACTTGAAAATCATCTTCAATCCCATAAAATCAACATATTTATTATTTTCATTAACCAAAAATCATCTTCAATCTCTCATCTCTCTCATCTTCAACCAAAATCATTATCAATCCAGCAAAATCATCAACATCAACACCAACTCAAAATTATCATCATCAATCGATAAAAACAAGTGTTCAATCACCAAAAATATCTGAAAAACACCCCAAAACAATCCACAATCAACTGAACTTTGAAAACAACCATAAAAAAACCCAATTGAACCTAGCTGGGTTCGAATCATTTGAACTTAGGGTTTGAAGAAGAAGAAGAAGAAGAAGAAGAAGAAGAAGAAAAGCAAGAATGGAAAGAGATGGTGGACGGTGTGATTGAGGTTTTGTTTTTTAATTATTTTTTAAATTTATTTTTATTTCTTAGAATTTTTTTTATTTCTATTTAATTTTTAAATTTTTTATCAAATTAATCTCCATCGTCCATCCGAAAATGGACGATGGAGAGTTGATTAAAAAAATGTTTTATTGTATTTTTAATTTTTATTTAATTTTTAAAATCTTTTCTCAAATTAATCTTCATTGTCCATTATCAAATTGACGGTAAATATTGGATTAAATTTATTTTTAATTTATTTAAAGTTTTTAAAATTTATTTTAGAAAATAATTAAAAAGTAAATTTATTGAGAGACAATTTTATCTTTTAATATTCTTTATATGGTCAACCATACACAGTATTAATGGTCAAACCAATCAATCCGTTAGTTCAAGGGAGGATGTAAATGTTGTACGCATATCTGAATATTAAACTTTCAGGTAGATTAGGGGTAATTCTTTCTAATTAATATAATGAAAGTCTGGCATTCAATTACTCTTTTGTTATTTAAAATTAAATCTTTTTGTATTTACTCGTTTATTTAAAATTGTTCTTATATGTATATGCAAATAATAATATAGTTGCAAGTTTTCTTTAGAGAGCCTATAATATTTTTAAACTTTTTTTCAAAATCTTCATTTATTTCAACGTTTGATAAATCTAATCAATATTAGCTGTCTTGTATGGTATGATAGCTCTTAATTTCAATGCGAAAATTCGAGAAAATGATATATAATTCGATTTCAGGATTTATAGAATATGTAAATTTGTTTATACGAAAGAAGTGTATATATATATATATATATATATATATATATATTTACCTGTGTAGTAGTAATTCGAATTTAGAATGTTACTAGTAAAACTATTGTAACTAAATGCTTCTTAATTCAATCAAGGGAAAAACCATAAATAATTTTTTTTTAAATATTTCTAAATGATTTATAATAATAAATTATGGTTTTTTTTTTTTTTTAAATTGTTTAAATAGATCTATTGCAATTTTTGTATGACATCTAATAATTCCAAATTAAATCATTTGAATAGCTTTGGCTTGTCTATCGTTAGCTTCCACCAGTATGAATTTGTCTTTGGGTTTGTCAGGTCAATTAGGCATTAGGCTATAGACATGTCATATACATATGAAAAATCGATTTCTATTGTACTATTTATTTTTTAAAGAAAAAAAATTAAAATATATCTATTTTATTTATTGATGTTCCCCTTCAAACCTAAGTTTTATTTTTATCACTTCTAATTTTCATATTATTCCTATATAAGATCTACCTAAATAGAGAAAGACATTTTTCACATGTGGTGTGAAAGGCTTTAATTTGGTGTATTCTTTTTTTGAGAAGATTAATATTATGTATTGTGATTTAGAAATGAGATTTAAGTAAGAAAACTATCCATATATAGTGAGAGGTCTACAAATAGAACCCAAGTCTTTGGACAATTAAGGCAAGGGTTGAGGGACGCCAACTCTCCAGGCAAACTCACCTTGCGGAGATGACACCTGATTTCACCATATCAGTTTGTGGAGATTTTCCCACCTGCCACTTCCGAGCTCCCACACTCTGTGGGCTTCACTGAGCAAGTCAGGTTTGATCTAATTTAATTATTAATTAATTACTTGCAACTTGGGTTAATGGACCATCTTAACTAACATACACTAATATTCAATATTTGAAAGGTGATTTTTTTATTATTATTATTTAATAGAAAAGTTGCAAGAACTTATATTACAAGAAATGGAAGGTAGCATCATCTACATCAGTAGATGAACAACTACTTCTAGGCTTTAGCAGCCTTCATTACGTGCAAATTATGATATCTAGTTCACCAGTCATGTTAGTTTATATTGGACCTAATTGAATTGAAATTACAACAAACTTTATGGGAATTTTAAGGATAGATTAGATAAAATTGGAAAGTCCATAAATAAACGAATATGGAATCAATCAAAATCAACTATGAAAACATTTATTAGTTTCCAATCCATACTTGAAATTTTTTTTCTATAAAAAATGATGTTCTATTATTTGGCTGAGTACTATTGCTCACTCTATAAATTAAGTAGTTTAAAAAGTGTATTCCATATGATGTGTTCTCAACTAAAATACAACTATCTATTAAATTTTCAAATGATATATATGATGAATATAATACATCCATCGCATTCATCAACCGCATCATTCAAAAACCCTTTAATTTTTTTTTTGGCTTGTGCGGACATAAATTCCTTGTTTAAATTTATGTAACAAAAATCCAAAAGCAAAAAACAAAAAAGAGAAAAAGAAAAAGTAACTCTTTAAATTGAGGACCAACGAAGGATTTGATTTGATTATTCTAAACTTATATTTGTGACAAGTATAGATTTCAAAGCACCAAATATTTGGAAAAAGTAGCATTCACATCTTTCCAAAGTTGAGTGAGAAGTGATTGCCAAAAGACAAACAATACATGTACAAAGAATAAACTTAAAATTATGACTTTATTCTGTGATATCCATAAAAGTAGACAAGATTTGATATTGGGCTGAAACGAACAAATCTTGACAGAATAATATTTATTGTAAGTGTTGAAACATATGATCATGACATCTTCGAGCCTTGATTTGAAGCAAAACTTTTGGTGTCTCAAATCTTGATAGCTGTTGCAATATATTTATATGGTTAAATGCGTTTGGTATCCTTAGCAATCTGTATTGGACCACCATATCTTGATTCAAGAATAAACAAATTTGGTAAAATTTTATTCTTTATTCTACCTTTTTTTGTATCTGGGTTAATTATACACAATCCTTTAACAATAAGAGGAATATTTTTTAATATAATTTTTGTGAAATTTTTGAGATCTTTGATATGAAAAATTTTGTTAATATATTTTTAGAATCTTAAGAAAAGATTTCTGACAAATTTTAATATTGGTACGATGTACCATAAAATATTCTAGTTGAACCAAAAGTAAGAAACGAAAGCAATCTCATTTATAAGGAAGTAAAATATTAGTAATACTCTCCATATATTTTTTTAATTTCTATATTTTGAAATATTGAAAAAAAATTTCTCATAAAAAAATTGACAAAAAAAAATCAATTTTGAATATCCTTATACTTTTAAGACTACCAGTTATATTTATGATATTTTCATCTATGTTTAAATTTGGCTCCAAATATTTTCATGAAACCCATCTTTACTTTCTTACTTACTTTATTTATCTCAATCATAGAAGTAAAAGTTTATTCTCTTTTTAATAATATGTTTGGTCATTAGCAAATTAAGTGAGAGTTCTCTACTATCAAATATAATAAGTGGTAAAATAAATTATATATAAATTTAAATAAATACAATATCTCATTTGTCATTAGCATCCTTTCATACTCCTATCCCATCCGAAATACATGAATAAAACATACCATGTTCATAACTACCCAAAAACAAAGAAATCACATTCAAAAGTGTTTGTCACGAGTTTAGCATTGGCTACAAATTAATTCAAGTGGTACAACATGCCTGCCCTTTTGAGTGTGACAATATCTACCCCATTTATATCTTATATGGGATTTCGAGATTCCAAATATTATGTTTCTTAATATCTTCAAAAAAAAAAGGGCATCTGTCTTTGTTTTTTTGCCATCACTGCCCCTAAAACTAGCTAATTAGCCAAAGAATTGTACAATCATCACAATGAAACCATATTATAATACAGCAAAGAAGCTATATAATTTGGTCCTGCACGTGCATGGGAAACCCTTAAACATGAAGAAAAGGCCAAAGAAGAGGTGACCCCAAAAGCAAATAGTTGCCTCAAGCATCCATCAAAGGGTCAAATACTGGAACATCAAATAGTTTAATGTAATCACCAAAAGTCCACATTATAATTATAATTTAATTGGAATACAGAAAAAACAAAGCACCTTCCCTCTTTCTTTTGCTTTGCTTGTTGTCTAATTCAAAAATCAACCTAGAAGATCCTCAAGATTCTTGACGAAATCTTCAGGATCTTGCTTTCCAAACTGTTCAGATATCCTCAAGATTTGTCCCTCCGATGGCGTCCCTTTTAAAAACTCAACTACCCTTTTCTTCTCTCACATCTTCTTCATTATCATTAATCAAAACTACTACTGCTCTCTCACATATTCTCCATAGTTTGATCAGATGGGTATGCCTGCTGCAGAGGCACAATTTCATGTTCTTGCTGTTGATGATAGCCTCATTGACAGGAAGTTGATTGAAAGGCTCCTCAAAACCTCTTCTTATCATGGTAAATTTTTGTTTCCTATTAGCTGTTTGATGGTTCAAATATGATTTTTTTTTAATTGACAACAACTTCCATACCAGGTCAGATGGCTTTCGGGGTCTGGTGTTTTAAAAAACATGGGATAAAAACCTTTTCAGAATTGTAACAGCTTTTTTATTGATTTTAATTTCTTTGTATGTTTTTTGTTGTCTTACAGTTACTGCTGTTGACTCTGTGAGAAAGGCTTTGGAGTTTCTGGGGTTATTGGATGAAGAAGATATCCCTAAAAATTCAAACCCTACTTCTATTTCTCAACATGATGTACAAGTCAATTTGATCATCACAGATTACTGTATGCCAGGAATGACTGGCTACGATCTCCTCAGAAAAATTAAGGTAATTTTTTTTTTTTCTTTTTAGGTACTTGATTTGTGATCCGAAATCAGTATTTAATCTAAGCAGTTTTTAAATTTAATTAAAGTATATGCGAATTTAATGAACATTAGACAAGAATCTAAACAAGCTTTGTTTAATTTGCAGGAGTCAGCATCATTTAAAGACATTCCAGTGGTGATAATGTCATCAGAAAATGTGCCATCAAGGATCAACAGGTGTTTGGAAGAAGGAGCTGAGGAATTCTTCCTGAAACCAGTCCAATTATCAGATGTAAACAAGCTCAAACCCCACCTCTTGAAGGGAAAATCCAGAGAAAATCAACCAAACAACAACAAAAGAAAAGGCTTGGAAGAAATTCAGATTCACTCTCCTGATAAAACAAGAACCAGATACAACAATAACAATAATGAATTGGAAGTGGTCTAATAAGAATTGACCTTTTTTTTGATGATTTTGTTACAATTTTTTTTTCTCTCTTTTTTGGGCTTTATTTTTAGGTTTTAGTCTTTTTTTGTTTTAACTTTTACAAACCTTGATTATTGTACAGATTTTATAGAAAATTAATAGATTCATTAAGGGAGTAAATGTTAGAGTTTTTTTTTTTTTCCTTATTATCATTTATCTTATATCATCAAATCAAAGAATAAAAACAATTATTCAATTTTGTTTGTTGATCGTAGAGAACATATTCTCTTTTTAATTCAATTCTTGTCGCAATCACACGTGACCTGTAAGAATCAACTTTACACGGCATTGGGATATGTTAGGTACAATTTTCTTTTCATTAGAAGATATGTTATTGATATTAGAATCATTAGAAGATATGTTCTGACAATTTTTTTAATATCTTAATCAGAAAATTGAGAAAACAAATTTGATGGGCCTTTGATGCAAACTCAGCAAGCCCACGAGGCAATAGGTTTGGGCCTTGTTTTGTTAATCGAATAGCTATATTTGCACCCCTATAAAACTATGTCTACAACCTTAATTTATATACTTTTAAAAAAATGTTATACTTTCCAAAAAATTATCTAAAACCAATCTGAAACCCTGCAGGCCAGTCTAGTTCAGGGCTATTTCCATGTAAAAAAGAATACAATGTTCCATTCGACATGCGCTTATACACCAGCAGCTTTCCTCCTCGACAACACAAAACCCCAAAAGGGGTGCCGAAGTTGGATGCATAAGCTGTCCTGATGGCTCATTTCTGATTGAAACTGCTTCTTACCAAGTTTACAAGTATTAAGCACAGCTTGATTGCAGACTCAGATTCACCCAGGACAGCCCTGTAAGTAGTACTTTTCAAATTTATAGCTATTTTATTAATTTTGAGAGCTAATATTTAATTATATATAAACTTATCGTATCATTTGAGTAATGAATTTAAGTAAATTTTTTAGTAATAGTATTACCCATAATTTTAACATGAACAATGCTACACTTCCCAAAAATTTTATCCAAATGATGTGATAAATTTATTTGTAGCTATTGTATTAATTTTGAGATGATTAATTGATGATCTGTTGATTACACATACGCTTGTCACATCATTTGAGTAATGAATTTAAATAAATTTTTAGGTAGTGTAGCGTTACTATTTTAACATTCTAATAAGAATAATATTATATTTTCCAAAATTTTACCCAAAAATTTCATCTAATAATGTGACAAGCTTATTTGTATCTACTATATTGATTTTGGAATATGATGTATTGATGATGAGATAATTATACACAAAACTTGCCGCATCATTTAGACAATGAATTTTGTTAAATTTAGCATTACTCTTCCAACAATACTCTTAAATTAAATTATTAGCAATTTAATTAAAAATATTATTATTATTATTGAAATACTTGTTTGTTGTAGACTATCTAATTTTTGCAAATATTGGGATTAATTGATGCATGACATAATGTGTTATGTTGTAACTTCAATTATATGTCATAACATGTGAATTGCGTGTTGTAACAAATTTAATGCATAAACAGAAATAATAATAAAGTAAAATCAATACAAGAATATTTTTAATGTGGTTCGGTGTTACCCTATATTCACGAGACCTTACTCAGAGAGATCAACTATTAATAAACTTAAACAAGTACAACCTATTTGATTTATTTAATCTAAAACTCTTTCTTAGAATCAACATGGAAGGACCCGCCCGGATCCCTCTACCGAACTTGATAGGGCCCCTACGGAGCACCCTGATGGAATTCAATCAAACTCTCACTTTGACTCGAAAGGGTCCTGTAGAGGTATCAAACTCACTTTAAGAGTCTTTTCTGTTGGAAATAAATAAAAAATTTTTCTTTTATAGTAAATTGCAAAACAAGGTTATAAAAATTTCGGAAGTATAACGACTACTTTTTGAAAATGTCACCCTAAAAAAAAAAAAAAAAAAAAAAAAAAAAAAAAAAAAAAAAACACTTCTATGACATGCATCTTTCTTAACTGTCGGGCCTCAGGCCCTCATTCTCACAATCAAACCCAAACATGCTTTCAGTTTAAGATAAATTGAAAAATAAAATCATTTACGTAACTCATATCTCCACCAAAATTTCATTTACAAAACATAATTCTCAAAAGGTTTATAACATTCAAAAATAACATTTACAAAAATACAAAATCATGAAATGTGATGCATGCATATATATTGAAGGAAATTAAACAAGTGCAGTAGTATCGTGTCACGGTCCATTTACACGTCTGATGGAGCGGCGTTTGATTGTTGGCCTATTCCTGTACTTGGGGAAGATTTTTCAAAAAACATAAAACCAAAGTGGTGAGTATATATAACTCAGTGAGTGGGTAAACTTTTCAATCAATAATTTGTTTTCTAAAATATGATAATATCCCTCCAAAATAGTCTTAGAAAATTTATAATTTCTCATTAAACTTTATAAAACTGAAAACTAATGTAGCTAACTATTTATAGTTTTACTATGAATATATAATAATAACTTTAGTAAAGTATAAAATGTTTTGCTTTATAAACTTCTTTTATTTCTAAACTTTGTGTCAAATGACGTGCTTTTCTTTCAAAAACTAGCTAAAGCAACTCAGGGAAAGCTTAGCGCTATCGTAACGGAATTTCTCATCGCCACTAAAGCTCGGGAATGCTACCATGTGTAGTCGCAAATGTAAAAAACCTTGGGTTTATGATCTCCTTCCAACATCAAATAGATCTACACTACCCCAAACGTGCAGAAAATGACTCATTGACTTAAACCCCAAGTTAGTGACTTTCCCAATCATCTTACTGTACACGTTGGGGTATTTCGACTCGGTATATTGGGGATTAGGGTAAATCTTGCATTATAAATTCTTTCACATATATCTAACTTTCTTTTCATTTGCTTGAAAACAACACATTTTTACTAGTAAACATTTTTTTTTCTAAGAAGCTTTATAATTGAAAATACTTTCGAAATAACCTTTTCAATCATTTCTATGCATGTATATATGTACCATAAACTTGCTAAATTACAATACTTTAAATAAATACACTTTCAACATAACCTTAAGAATTATACATGCATAATAAAATATAATGGTATGCTAGAAATTTAATTAAACTCAATAACTTGGAATAATAAAAATAAACATTGCATTAAAGTAACTCGAATATTAAAATGTACGTTTGCAAATATCATTAATCAACTTATAAATTCATAAAAGCTTGAAAATAAACCATACTCACAACTTTTCAAATTATATGCCACTTCTCCGAGCCTTTCTTTAGTTTTCTTCAAATCCGAACTCTTCCTACACTTATTATAACAAAATTCTCATTTATAACTTACTCAATTACATGTATCAACACATTAAACCCATCCAAAATTCCATTCGAATTCTTTGATAACAACGCATGAGATTTACTTTGCTTTAAGTGTAATTAACATACTAACGCGACAAACGATTAATCAAAATTATTCTAATCACTTTGACCGAATTTAAACTAATCTTTACACATTCATCTAATCCAATTTTCCTAATCGAATTTACATTCAAACATACACAATATGGTGTAATTTCCATTAAAATTCATAAAACATTACACTTTCGAATTTTCGAAAAGTTTAACCGTAAGGTAACAATTCATCATCCAATGCATTCCTTTCAATTTCAAATTACGTCCATCACCATTTAATCTCATAAAATTATTCAAATCATACACAAACAATTGTCCAACACATTTTTATTATCTATGACCGAACATGGCAGCTTACTATACCCAACTTTTACTTCAATTTAAACCATTAAAATCCATCCAAACTCATCATCTTTCATGGCAAAGTCATCAAACAATATTTCAACCACAAACACCTCACTTTGGCCTAACCATTATAATCATCCATCATCAATTTTTTTTTTCCATCAATTCTTACATCAAAATCACATGAAATCTATCATTCATCACTTTTAGACTTTAATCATTCAAGCTCAACATAATCTCACACAATTAATCTATTACACAATTTAAACCATGAAAACTAGTTTATTACCTTCTCAAATCAACTTCAAATGGAGGGGTTTTGCTCCAAGACTTTTATGAAAGCTTGATGGCCTTGAAACCACTTGAAACTTGCTCTTAAAACCTCAAGACAACTTACTGTCTCCTTTGTTCTTCACAGCTAAGGACGGAGCAACTCTCAAATCTTTGTTCTTCTCTCGGTCCAAAATGGCTTTTAATGACCGAATGTGATTTGCTTCTTATTTGACCGTGCGACTCTCTCACTCTCTCACTTTCTCTCGGCTCAAACACACCCCTTTATGATCAATTGTCTTTTTGTTGCCTTTTTCTTCTTATTGGACCGATTCCTCTCTTGTTTATCACTTTCATTTTATTTATTTATTTTTTTTATTCATCTTTATCTATTTTGCTTGTTTGACCGACTCTACACCCCTTTTTACGACCAAATGAGTTTTCTTCTTGCTTTTATTGCCTTTTTGTTTTTGTTTTCTTCTTGTTGACTGTGAACTATATCTTGGTTATCTATACAATTTTATTTATTTATTTATTGTTAATTCAACTTATTATATTAACCACAAGATCCATGCCACTTGTCCACCATTCATTCATTCTTCATTCCTTTAATACCAAGTGTCGTCTTTATCTGTATTCCATGCATTCATCTCATTCTTTTACGTTTTCGTATTCGAAACCATTTCCAGTCCATCTGAAAATTATATGAAAGTTAAATTAATACAATCAGAAATTCTACTAAAATTCGATTTACACATACGGTCACTTTAAAAATTATTTCATTACTTTGCAACTAAAATAATTCTCGATCCTATCTGAGAATTATACTAAAATCTAATTTACATATCCGGTATTGAAAATTATTTCATTTCTCTCCAAATACTATCTACGGGACACTAATCGAATAGAGTTCTTTCGTCCCATATACTTTGAATCACTTAAAATCTCTTCAAATAGACTTATCTTCGCTCCGCTTCAGTTTCCATTAATTCTAATATTTAAATTTAATGTGTCATTCTCTCATTGGTTTATTCAAGTTCACATGGATTGTGTTTCTTACTCAACTTCATTGCATGTGGTCACTCACACTAAATCCATGTATACTTAAGTGAAATGTCCCTTTTGCCCTTTAATATAATTAATTCTCATTCACACTCCAATAAATTCCAAAAATATCATATGATCATCCTATCATTAAATTGACCATGTAATACTCTAATTAGGTATATTAACTCTCAATTTCATGCTTTAAAAAAATTCTAATGGCCATAAAATCATCGTTTCCTATTATTCTCTGAAAAGGGCATTTTCATTAATTACGCTCGGATCGCTTAAAATTTACTTGAATGAGTTTATTTTTGATCTGTTTCAATTTCTAATAACCCTAATTCCTATTCCAGGACTTTTGATATTCGGGGTCCATTTTTCGAAAATCACTATTCACACGGATATTATTCACCCGAAAACACTATTAATCGAAAAAATTTTATTTCACGAAACTTGAGGAAATTTCTATTTTCCAAAAATCATTATTCATTCAAAAATACTATTCATATAAAAATACTATTCATTTGAAATATTATTCATATGAAAATACTATTCTATAAGTTTTGGATTTTACACGATACAAGTTGAAGCAATACGTTCATTGATGTTGTTTCAACAAACTCCTTTTGCCTTCATAAGTGACAACAACTTGAAATCTCTTCAACCTGTAAATCTATCCCCTCTCTTTGTGGCCAAACGTCTTGTTATTCCAATAAGAACTTACTCTAGACTTTCCAATTTCACCAGTCTAAATCTAGCTCACAAACTTAGAGAACAAATCTTTCTAATATCACTCTATCTCTCAATATATGTATATATCTATATATATTGTTTTCTGCACAACTCTCACGCATATAAAACTACTTAAAGTCGAGAAACTCTAAATCACAAATAGATGAAGTTTGACAAGACAAACTCTCTCTCGTTTTATACTTAAAACTACATACAGAACTACTACAAGCACGCTAACTTCTACTCACATGAATCATACAACTTGCCTCGCAAGAATTCTCTCTCTTTTCCACACTTTTTCCACACCGTGGCCTATATTCTTTGTCTCCTTTTATTCGATAATACACCTCAAGGAAATAAGCTAAAAATCAATTCTAGAAACTAATTGATAGAAAATAAGATCTACATTAATGAAAATCAATGACAAAGAAGAGAACTTCCTTATTTTGTTTATTTTGACTGAATGCATAAGAGAATAATACTTCTGCTCACCCAAACCTGGAAACTAGGGAATAAATAACGTTTCCTGTATTATAAAAGCTTAGTTGACAGATAAAGTACTTTCCATAATCAAGGAAAGATATTTTCCAAGTTTCACTAATCAACCATAAGAGTATTTCCTTATAAAAGGATATTACAATAAATTTAGAGCTATAAAGAAATTACGTACTTTATTTATAGCAATAACAATATTGAATAATCATAAAATTACTCAATAAGTCATCAAGAATCATAAAATTGAGAATAAAATACTTCTGAAATTATTCAAAAAATCTGTATTGGAATCTGTACTGTGAATTATTAGAAAAAATTTGTTATAACGTCCAAATTGATATTGCAATATTAACTTGCATATTATAACTCAAATAATAATAACATAGTTTATAAACATACTACAATCTATGCAAATACATGTTATCATAAGTTTTGCTGCATACAAAAAGTCAATCATCAATATCATACAATGAACTTCAAGGCCATAAGATGTCAACTATAGTACGCCATACTAGGGATGGCAATGGATTGGATCGGATCGGATCGGGTTTGATCATTTCCAAACCCAATCTGAAATTTTTGAGGGATGCTCCAAACCCAACCCTTACCCCAAACGGATCGTTACTTTCTACCCCAAACCCAAACCCAATTGGAGGGACTTGCCCTCGAATCCGACTTGTTGACCCGATTTAATTTTTAACTAAAACAAATATGTTAAAAAAAAACACAACAAATATAAAAAAATTAACTACATTTATGATGAAATGTCATTACACAATCCAAAATATTAATACTACATAGTCATAAATACCAAAATAATAGCAACAATATAATCAAGTTTCATTTAAAATACTAAATAAATAAATAACCGAAAACATTATAAAAATGCATACTAAAAATCCATCCCAATGCTTTCAAACACGAACCTGTAACCCAAAAAAAATAAAAACTTAAGTTAATAAGTTTTAATGTTACATAAAAATAATATTAAAAATATAATATATAATTATCATAATTTACCCCTTCACTATCATCGTCATTATCTTCTTCATAACAATCAATTTGTTGAGCTTTTTTATCTAGCCCTACACATATGTGCAAATAAAATATGTTAATCGGTATCAAATAAATACAATAAACTAACACTAATTTAATTTTTATAACTTTCATATCTCGCTTTTTAGCCAATAACCAGTTTTGTGCACACATTAATGCTTCTAATGTGTTTGAGTGTAATTTACTACGATGTGGACTAACCACTCTACCATCAGTGCTGAAGGTTGATTATGAAGCAACTGTTGATATGGGAATGACATAAACATCTCTAGCAATCCTAGCCAAAATAGGATATTTACTTCCATTTGTCTTCCACCACATAAGAATATCTAAGTTATCGCAATTTGCCAAAATATGTCGGGTTAATGGGGCGGGTCGGGGCAAAAAAGTTTGCCCCGTTACTGCCCCAATAACCTAATCGGGTCAGTCTTTTGGCTTTAAACCCGCCCCAAAGTCAATTTTTTTTGCTCCAAACCTGCTCCAAATAGATCGGATTTTTTTGGGTTTGGATCGGATTGGGTATTTTTACCATCGGCCATACACATGTGCACTAACAATTATTATTGTACCAAAAAGTAGTATATAGGTCTCCAAATCAATAAGGCCCAAAAAACTAGCCGGCCCAAGAGTTCAAGTAAGGGAAAAAGTAATATAAAGCTCGCTGGCTTGTGACATATTAACATAAGCCACGTTATCAAAAACATCTAAAGGTTTACTTCCATTAAGGCAATAAGAACTACTCGTATCAACCAACTCGTATGGGAAATAACTCCAGATCGTAGAGATATAACAGCTTGAAACGCATCACTAGTTTGTTTTTTCTTAATAGAGCAGGGTTATAAAAACATGAAATTTTTTGTATCAAGAAGATGATCACTTTAAGAGGAAGTTGACAAATTTGTACTTTGATTCAAATATAAATGTATTATTTGCAGTGTTATGTAAATTAAGAAAAAGAATCTTAGTATTTCCTATATTTTAGTGATCAAATCATATGTAAACAAAGAATTCTATCACTATATAAAAGGGTCTTCACACATGTACAAGAACGATAACTCAACGATACAAAAACCCCTAGTAGAAATCCTGCTAAGACATAGTCTTCCCTTTTAAAAATAATATAACCATGACGTAAGCATATTTCAAGAAAGTCGAACCACATTAAAAATTCTCTTGTCTTTTTACTTGTTTTTCTTACATCATTATCATTATTCTCACTCTCTATACTTGTAGTCATTCATTCATAATTCACATCAATTCACACATAGATCGATTTTTTATGTTAATATTTTGATGTTAGAAAGAGGGCCAGAAATCTCTAGCTTTATAAATTCTACACTAAACTTACATTCTTTCTGTCTATTTTCCAATAACCAATGGCTAAAACTTTTTAGATGCAAGAAAGGGATCCTCGTAGAAATGAGAGGCTATAGGCCTTCTAAGCATGGAAGAGGGACCAGATTCAATGTAGCACAAATGGAAATCTACAAGAGTTGAATCATGGTTATGACCAAGTCAACTTGGACCCTAGAATAAACTAAGAATGGAGGGCTATAAAGAATTTGCTTCTAATAAGTGTAGCATATGGCCAATAAAGGTTCTAAACCCTGAAGTCATAACAAATAGACAAGGCAGAATAGAGGGCGCCCTCTAAACATTAACCTAAACCATCTAAGCGTTTGTTCAAATGTAGTAAGAAAACCCCTTGCCAAGCAAGAATCCACTTTAAGGTGAAAGATTGCAAGTAGGCTAGTATCCTCTTTAGCAAGCAAAGCTAAATGAGAATTCCAATAAGGGAGCATCATAAAGACCTACCATGTTAGCATTCCTAAGTTGTGATTCAACCAGCAATGACAGTAGCCTAAAATACCGTAAAGATGTTAAAATTATAAAAGGGGCATACATTGCTCAGGGTGACCCATGCGATTATTTGGTGCTACTCAAGAGGATTGGTTGCTTGAACGACGAGAGAATGAGAATCAAGACCTTCTCTATGAATGAAACTCATTGAGCGGTGTTTCCTAGCACCTTTAGGAGAAGCCTTATAAAAGTGATTCAGGAAGCTCTAGGCTGAAAGTATTATAAGTTGGGAGGAGTGCCAAGAAATATTCTTACAGTGCTAACAAGCCTAAAAAAAGGTAGCATGTGTTGTCACGTCATATGATGACATTCTTTCTTAAAGGGAGGCTTTAAAGGATTATATAGCTTACTTTTGTAAGGAGTTCAATTATATTGACAATCCTTAAGATGAGAGTATCCGTATTGCAATTATGGTAGGATTGGTTAAAAATAGCAAATTCTATCGCAACATCTATAAAAAACCCCATTAAAACCTTTTGAGACTTTTATGACTAAGTTGCAATCTATATTAAATTAGAAGAATCTTTAGATGCTCCAAATCGTAGGGCTCAAGGGGGATCAAGAAAGAATAAATTTGAGAAGAGAAAAAGAGACAATAAGAAGAACAGCTCTAGGAACACAACTTCCTTATAGAAGATAGACTCATCTTCGAGTCAATCTGCTAAAAAGGCCCATACAAATAATGTGCAGAGGAAATTCATAGGTCGCCATGATACATATGCTAAATTGATGGATATTAGAGAGAGGATTTACGTGGTTGAGAGACATAGGAAGGATTTCGAGAAACCTCAATCCATACCGACCCTTAAGAGGACTAGAAATTCAAACAAGTTTTATCATTACTATAATGAGGTTAGGTATTTGATCTCAGAATGTTATGTATTAAAGGTTGTTATAGAAAATCTCATCAAGAAAGGTAGATTGCGAAAATATATAGCTCACCCAAGAACTAATTAGTAGCCTATAATCGTCCCTTAAGAAGCACTACTAGTGGTACGAGGAATATGCACCAACATGGGAGTACCTACAAGGACTTTTAACAAGTCGCACGACCAATATTTTAGAAAAGTGAGGTAGCTCCCATTGATCAATTTTCATGTTGAAAAGAGATCATGTAAACAAGTAAATGTGAGTACAAAGCTTGTTGTGTTCACCAAAGTTAATGTAAGAAGGATTCATCGCCCTCACAACAATGCTCTTGTCATCAACACCACCATTGGCAACATCAATGTCCATTGCTTACTAGCGGACAATAAAAGTTCGGTTAATATGTTATACAAGAAATCTTATGAACACATGGGCTACAGGATAGGCCAACTGAAGCCACCATCTAAACTTTTGTATGGGAATATAGGGGACTTAAGGATTATTTATTTATTTTATATGAAGATTGAACAATGTGCTGTTGAAAATAGAAAATTGAATAGTGATTGAAGCTTGAAATCTGAAAATGATGATATTTTTTAATCTCTCAATGTATAGTAATCTTACTTATTTTTTAAAATTAAAATTGTATAAAAACTAGTAATTCGATAGTTATATCCTTTTGCTATTAATTGTTATGTGGTTTAATTTAATATATTATAAAAAATTATAAAAAATTATTTAACAAACACTAAAATATTTTTATGTATATATTGATAATATTTTTTTATTCATAATTAAAATATGATTAATTATTATAGTAAAATAATTTTTTTTTTTGAAAATTATATATACATAAATAAATTATTATAGTAAAGTAAAGTAAATTAAATTCATTTATTTAAATAAAAATAAATAAAATGTTCTTATATTGAATTAGTGTTGCAATAAAAGTTGAAATTGTAAAGTAATATATATTTTAGTTATTGTAATATTTCATTAATTACATTTAAGAGGAATGTATATAATATAAAATTAAAACAAATTTGGAAATATGTTATTTTAAGAAAGATGGATTTAGAATAATATATTTGAAAAACCATTAAATGATTTGACATTTAGATAAAAGTTAAAAATTGTAGATGTTTTCTTTTAGTGATTTTTGAATGGTTTTAAGTGATTTGATCACTTAAAAAATAAAATGTAATTAAAACCTATGAAGGAAAAAATAATAAAAACAAATGATCCATTAGTTCAACCATTGGGTCAGATATGTGAAGAAGCTACCAATGAGAGCTTGCTACGAGAAGGTCATTAACTTGGGTCACTTAGGACAAAAGCTGCCAACACCACCAATAGCTCCTCAAAAGCATATTTAGTTGTTCAAAGATAGTTTTAGCTTGATATATTTTAACTTGCGAGTTATAAAAAACTTGAAGGACTTACCAATTGTCAAGACCAACTCGAATGCACTCGATCAAGCAAGTACAAACCGCTCCAGCAACAATAAATAAAGCTACGAGTAAAGAATGCCCCCACAACTAACTGACACAAGACTATCCAACAATTGATATACATTCATAAGCCTATAAAAATGTTGAGGATAGTGGTATAAAGTGGTTTAAGAAGGACATGTCAGCACCTTGCCCTTGCCATTGCTTCAATGTGACAAATGAGCCATTCCTCCAATATCTTCACAAATGGGTTCTCTTAGGATTGCTCTATAAATAGGTGGTCCCATATTAAATATGTTCATTTTTTTTTTCTATCTATGTGAATTTATATAATGTTTGCTTCATATGAATATTATGTAATGTCTATGATTACTTATGTTGTTTAAGTATTATATACAAGATGATTTAGTTTGAGATTAGTAATCTAAAGAGTTTGTAGATAGCAAATAAAAGTGGGTATTTTGTTTATGATAAATCTACAATGGTGGTCCAATTTATATTTGATATAATGATCTTATCCACGATCGTTTATGTGACGACGTGGAAATAGAGGGGTCTTATATAATAGAGATTACAAATGATTGGACCACGACAAAAATAAATTTCTTATTAATATCCGTTAAATAAATAAATTCATATTTATTAACCAGATGATCATATATGCATGAATTAATTTTAATCTTAAGTATTTTATGGACTCTTATTTATTGAGTTATATCTTTTGATTTACATGAGCAAGAACATTATTGGTTTATGATCAATAAACTTTGTACTTTGGAGATATGATTTACGAAGTTGCTGGGAACATTCTACATAATAGTGAAATCCATTTATTTTTACGAGATGTAGATGAGTAGTTTCCTTAAGTGTTGATTTGAGTCTTAAACAATAATTATTTGAGTCTCAAATGATAAGAGTGTTTGATTTTCTAGTTATGAGTCATAAAAAAGATAGATTCATAAGTTATTATGAATATATTGTTCATTAAAGAATTAATGATACTTACAAGAAAAAAATATAATTAGAAAGGTATAACGGATTTTATGACCTAACACTAATTTTACAAACTACTTGTGAAGGATCAATCCATATACAATGATTAGATTGATGGACATTGAAAAATTTAGATTGTGTAAAATGTTTGTAATTTTAAGAGTGCAAACTTAGGTTTTTAGTGAAGTAACTCTAAATTTTATAATAGTGAATTATTTAATTAAATAATTTTTATTAATAATTTCGATGTTATTGGAGCTCAAAATTATAGATTCATTTGATTCCCTTGCTAGCTCGTACTCACTACAAGAAACGAGAAAAGAAGAACATAATTGGAGCATCCAATTCTATGCGTTACATGTGTAACATTATTATGTTCATATAATATTTAAATAATGATTGATTATTTAAATTAATGACTATTTAATTACTAATTATTAACCACTAATTATTTAAGTATTTGTCTGCAAAGATTATTAGTTCAAATCTTTGTGACTTCATTAAATAAAAAATGATTTTTAATCATTTAATTAACGATCATTAATTTTTTTTTTTTAAAAGTCAAAGTCAATTAATGGAAGATTATCTGACAGGACCCGACCTAAATTCCTTATAATGAATTCAACGGTCCCGCCGGGCACCCCGTGAAACCCTTCTGTAGTCTATCTAGCAAGACTCAAAAGGATGTCGTTAAGCGAACCCATAACTTTTAATCTTTTGCTAAATATATGAAACATAAATTTTCGAAACATAATTTAAAAATATCACCACGAATATTCAAGTATGTAAAACATGTATGCAAATAATTATTAAATACTTTATTTATAATAACATGATGCATCATCTGAACATAAAAAGTTCTATCGAATTTGTTCAAAATCATACTATGCACAAGCACATGATTTATATCCAAATCAAAATAATCATAAAAGTGACTTTGTCGCATCGTCAATCGTCTTTGGCCTACCTAATCCGAATGAGGAGAATGGATACCTTGATCACTTGTTCCTACACCTGGAGAGGTTTTTATAACATAAAACAAAAATAAAGTGAGCTATAAAAGCTCAATGAGTGTGTAAACGTTTCTATTTAAATTAATCTTTATAAAATCTACCTCCCGAAAAACATTTGAAAAGCATTTTTATTTAAAATCATTTCATTTTTAAAAACTTATGTTTTATAAACTTATTATGAAGTTTCAAAAACTTTTGCTAAAATTAAGTTCATAAAATGCTAAAACTTTTTATAAGCTTTCGAGTATAACTAAAATATTTTCTTTTTAAAATTCAATTTAAGTGGTATGTTTTTCTATCTAAAAACGCACTAATGAGAACCCAAAGGAAGCTACAACCACATGGCAACTAATCTAGCGTCGCTCAATGTGGGTCACGTGGCATAAAAGCCAACATCGCACACTGTGACAAAACTACAAAAACATCTCGCTATTATATGGCGAAATCCTACATCGCATATCGCATAGCGAGATAATATCCCACAAGTGTAGAGGGCAACACGATAGACTCAGTCCCTCCGAGGTTAGTAACATGCCCTCTCAACACTTGTCATACACTACGAGGTATACCGGCCGGGTCTGAATCTACAAAGTCTATAAACTTGGGTAGTCCACTAGCCTTTGAAAACTGTTTCTTTACATCATTCAATTTAAATTCTTTTCATTTTATAAACATAAAAATATGCTAACATATTGCATAACATAAAAGATTTCTTTTCAATTAGAGCATAAAATCATTCATAAACTAATAGGATTTATGTAAACTTATAAAATGCTTGCAAAATAAGCTAAAAGGTATTTAACGTTAAAAATGTATTTTCACACTCACTGCTTGATTCTCACTTCACTAATAATCGCTTTTCTGCACCTTCCTTTAACTTGCTGCGTCACCTACACTTAATACAAATGAGATCTCCACTTATAACATCCATGCACATAAAACATCTCAATCCCAAACCAATTCTATTATTAATATGGCTTATAATTTCATCCAGGCTGTAACGGTCTGCAACATTGTCCAGTCTAGCTCAAGCTGCGAGCTCGATCAGCTTGTCCAGCTCATCCCTTTCTGCGAGCTGCTATCTTCTTCCACCTCAGCCCGATCCACAGGTACTATCCAGCTCGTCTTTTGCAAGCTGTTGCCTTAGTTTAACTCAGACAAACATTATAATGGGCCGCAGCATCACCCAGCTATCTTTGCAAGTTGTCGCTCTAGCCCAATTCGGACAGGTGTGGTAAAGGGAAATGGGCATCGCCTAACTCACTCTTTGTGAGCTCGCACTATAATCTAACTCGACAAGTGTTGAAATGGGCTGTGGGTATCATCCAACTTGCACTTTGCGAGCTCTCACCCTAACTCACGTGTACTAAATTTTAACATTTTTTTTTTTAGGTTTTGCACTAATATAGATATTAACACATCCCGATCTCATCAAATTTCATCACATAAATTAGATAGCAACCACAACAGACTTAATAACAGAATTCTAACATCTTAAACAAAAAAATCGAACTACTTCAAAATAATACATTTTCTCAGACAGTCACTTACTAATTTCTCCTTAGCCTTTTGCCTTGCCTTCCCACTTGTTTGATGCTTCAAATCTCTAGATCTAAGTACAAAAGTCTTAATAACATCAGGTGCAATCCATGAACTGTTCTTGACAGACTTCTTACTAAAGGAACACCATGAAAACTTGATCTCACCACTTGATTCTTATCAAATTTGACTTGATAATCCTTCAAAAATGGTGGAAAATAGCTTAGACCAGCTGCTGCTTTCAGATATGTTTTCTGGTCTTGTCTGTTGACAACTTCCTCTTCTCCTTCCAGACTTTTCTTCAATTGCTCAACTTTATATAGGCCATTACTCCTTTGTGAAATTGCCCCTCAAGTTGCCTATAAATTCACACTCATGCCATTCTCTAAAGAGTTCTTCACTTTCCCAAACTATCCTTGTCATTTCACTTTATTTATAATTTTGTCATTTTTAACAAGAATTTTTTATTCCATAGGTAAGAGTATACTTTATAAATCTCATCTACAATACTAGTATCGGAAAAAAGGTGTTACATTATGAATTTTCATTAATTTGAAAATTGGATCATCTAATTATGAATTAGATTTTTCAATTTGAAAAAATCATCATAATCATGAATTAGATTTACAATTTGGAAATTAGATCATCTAATTATGGATTAGATTTTCTAAATTGAAAATTAAGTATTCTAATTAATGAGAAAATATGTTTCTTAGATCATCTAATTATGGATTAGATTTTCTAAATTGAAAATTAAGTATTCTAATTAATGAGAAAATATGTTTCTTTGTCAAATTAGGAAACACTAAATTGATTAATATAAGATGATGTTTTGTATTGAAAATCAAGTGATCCATAATTTCCTCACCCTAGTTGCACATCATAAAAGAAAATAAGAAAACTCTAAAAAGCTTAGGGTTGGCCACACATTATCAAAAAAAAGATGTGGGTTGGTCGAACCCTCTCTTGTGTGTTGCCTCTTACCATTTTCTTTTATGAAAGATATTCTTTTGAGAAAAAAAATGATGAATGGATTCTTCAAAATCGCGTCATAGCGAGGAAGATTGAGTAGTAAATAATTTGAAAACACAAAAGGAATCAATTCATATCATATATCAAGTAAGATTCAATCTTATCTTATTTTAAATTATTGAATTATTATTACAAGCATCGATCAAACATATTTTTGTTTACAAAATTTTTTTAATCCATATTTCTCCTTTAACGTAAAATCAAGTTTTCTCTATAATTGATATCAAAGTCTTGGTTTCTCTAGTTTAATGATTAATTCAAATAATTAGTTATTTCCTTTTAATTATGATTCTTCGTCTGTAATAGAGTGGACACTAATTATATAATTATATGAATTTTTTTTTTTTTAATTCATTGTTAGTGCACATGTGTGTGGTGTACTGTAATTGGTATCTTATGACATTGAAATTAATTTTATGACATTTTTGTCTTATGTTATTGGCATCTTATGACATTGAACTTTATTGTATGACTTTGATGATTGACTATGTTGTGCAGCAAAACTTACATGCATCATGTATTTACATGGATTGCAATGTGTGTGTTTACTGTGTTGATTCTTGTTTGAGTTATAATATATAGGTCAATATTGCAATATCAATTTAGATGTTATAAACAGTTTTTTCTGACAATTCATATTGCCGATTTTAGGAATAGTTTCAAAAGTGCTTTATTCTTGTTTATATGATATTTGTCTTACTCAATGAATGATTTTATGATTATTCATTAATGTTATTTCTATGAATAAAGTACATAATTTCCTTGTACTTTGAATTAGTTGTAATATATTTTTGTAAATAAATTTTCTTATTGTTGACTTATTAAACATGGAAAATATCTTTTCATGGTTATGGACAATATTTTATCTGTCAACTAATTTTTGTATTGTAGGAAACTTCATTCTTTTCATAGTTTACTGGTTTGGATGAGCAAAGATATTATTTCTTTGTGCATTCGGTCAATAGAGACAAAATAGGGAAGTTTCTTTCTTTAGTTTGATTCTTATTAATGCAAATTTTATTTCTTGTCATTTACTTTCTAGAATTAATTTTTAGGTTATTTGATTGACAAAAAAGGTGTAACGCTGAGGGCATATAAGTGAGATATAAAATAGAGACTATGGAGTGGATTTTTGAGTGTGCAAGCCAAGCTATTACTTGTATTGGTGACTAGAAACTCTAAGAGTGCTTACAGTTTTTGTATGTAGTTTAGAGTATAGAACGTGAGAGAGTTGATATTACAAACTGCATGTATTGGTGACTCAGAGGTTCTCGACTCTAGGTAGTTTATTTATGAGGTTTTCGTGAGTGAAAACAATACATATACATTGAAAGATTGAGTGGTATTTATTGTAATACGTAAGGGTACTTATTCTCTAAGTTTGTGTGCTAGACTTGGGCTTGTGAGGTTAGAGAGTTTAGAGTAAGTGTTTGTCGGGATAAAAAAATGTTTGGCCACAGAGAGAGGAGGCAGACTCACAGGTTGAAGGGAGTTCAAGCTGCTATCACTTATAAAGACAGATGGAGCTTGTTGAAACAATATCAATGAATATGTATTTCATCTTACATCATTCTAAGATGGAGTCTTAGTTTGAATAAGTCAAGTAGGTTGTACCTATATGTTCATTAATGGTTGATCTTTCTGGGCAAAGTCTTATAGATGTAAGATAACACCGAACCACATTAAAAATGTTCTTGTGTTAAGTTTATTTTACTGTTGTTTTTATTTTTGCATAAAACTTGTTACAACATGCAATTTACATGTTATGATATATAACTCAAGTTCAATGTTCGTAAATATGGTCGTATTAGGTCGTATATATGTTGATACGACCACATTGGCTATAAGACGAACAAATACGAGCGATTATTGCACATTGGTGTGACCGTGTATGATCGTATTGTGCGAATATGGCTAGATATTATAATATATGACTGTATTTGAACTTAGGGGCAAAACGGTTAAGAAAAAAAGGGGTATAAAAGGTTGTCTACCCTAAAATCCTCTCATTTCTTCCCGATCAGCCACCTCTTTCCTACACTCTGTTCACCAGTGTAAAAAGGCTCCATTTCCAACATTAGAAGCTTGCATTTTCGATAACATTCCAACCCGTCCCAAACTTTGTCTTCGATGGCACCAAAAGCTTCCATTTTCGGTGCTGAAATCATCCATTTTCGACAACATCCCTGTTATGTTCTCTCGAATGGAATCTCGTCATAAGTCAATTCACGGGGAAATCTTCTTGATTTCATTTGTTTACGTTTTGACCTTCGCTAGAGGAACCTATTTTGAAAAATAACAATAAGGGTTTGTTCTTAAAAGATCACCCAAACTCTCCTTACTCCTTTTTTTTTTTTTTTATTGCAAAAGTTTGAATGAATATTTTTTATTCTATTACCTTCTCTTCTATAACAAGAGAATGGTTTTCAATAAGGATACATATTATATGTTGTCATTCTAGAGATCCTAAAATTAAATAACTACCAAACCAAGACTCTCTCTCAACAAGGAAATAATATATTAAAACTAAAGGAAACTAAATATCAAATAAGACTCCAAAAATAAAGGAAAATAATTAAAAAGATTTATGCATTCCTTTTCCTATATTGCTTGCCTATGAAGGCATCCTTAACATTACTCCCCTCTTCGACAACGAGCTTGTCCTCTAGCTCGAACTCAAGATAAGACTCTTGGAATTAGAGTGCATTTTCCCACGGTGCTTTAGCAGAAGAAAGATCCACCGACATCCACTAGAGGCAACTGCTCGGGCAGAACGTCTGTGTCGTCCACCATAAGGCAGAAAAGTTTTTTACATTTATGCCCCGCTGAGTAGGACTTATTACAATTGTAACACAAACCTTTTGCCCGTCGTTCAGCCATCTCGGTGTTGGACAATCACTTAATAAACAGAAGTAGTGTGCTGCCACTGCTTGAAGTCGTAGAAGCAGTGCTGGCAGTCCTTTTTTGCTCGTTGCTGGATACATGAGTAGAGGTTGATGCAATAGGTTTTGTTGCTGTTCCCGTAAAAAAACGTTGCTCGCCTACCCCACAACTAAGCTGCATTTTTCGTTCAAAAGCCCTTGCAATGTTCATTGCTATCACCAAATTTGGAGGGTTCTGCATCTCAACATCTACGCGAAGTGTCTCGATTAATCCTGCAGTAAATATATCTACTTGTTGGTCGGAGCGAACCGTTGTCGCCCTAGCAAGAAAGGTCTGGAATTAGCGTTGATACTCTTCAATTGTACTAGTTTGCTTCAAGTTAATCAACTCACCCAAAGGGTTGTTTCTCAAAGGAGGGCGAAATCGTAACGAGTAGTAGTGCTTGAATGATTCCCACGTGAGGCTCGATTCCTTTTGTTTAAGTCGATAGAACCATAATTGCACCTTACCTTCTATGTAAAAAGTGGCCAACCCCACCTTGTCCTCTTCGCACGTCCGTTGGTTGAGGAAGAATTGCTCGCAGCAATACAATTAGTCCAAAGGATCTTCCATGCTGTTGTAAGTTAGGAACACAAGTTTGGAATAACGCGGAATCACCACATTGCCTGGATCTCCCCCCTACAATCGGCCTTACTGCTCTTTTGGCAGTCTGGACAGGTTATGGCTATTACTATCGAAGCCATCTGCTGGTTTAACAACCTTTCCTTCCTTGCAAACTGCAGTTCCAACATGTGCTAGATTGCCTTGACAGATTCGCACAGGTCACGCGTCTCCTGACTGACTTTCTGGTTTGATTCTAGCATACGTCGGTCTAATTCTTGCACCTTGATCGCTAGCTGGTCGGAATCACCCATGATGTCAAGCTCTGATACTAATTTATTATGTTTTCTCGAATAGGATCTCGTCACAGATCGATTCACAGGGAAATCTTCTTGATTTCCTTTGTTTATGTTTTGACCTTTCTTAGAGGAACCTATTTTGAAAAATAATAATGGGGATCTGTTCTTAAGAGACCACCCAAATTCCTTACTTTTTTTTTTTTTTTTTTATTGCAAAAATCTGAATGAATGTTTTTTATTTCATGATCTTCTTTTTTGTAACAAGAGAATGATTTTTGTAATACTTTCTCCCGATTCTATTACTGTACTTATGTACGGAATAATGCATTGTATTGGTGTGCACTCTCTAATAAAATAATAAAAAGGATTTTTAAAGTGTTCTAAGATTAAAGTTAAAGTTTTATAGAATTTTCGGAAGGATCGAAAATAAATTTGAATTATAAAAAGTTGAAGGGCATTGTTGGAATAAAATTTTTTTCTGATCGATGACAAAATCGTAAATAAAGTGAAATGACAAGGACATAAGGGAAAAACAAAGAATTCTTTAGAAAATGATAAAATCATAAATTTAAGGATGTTCAAGGGTGAAGGTGGAGCTTGACTCATGCCTATAAATATGAGTGTGTGATGTGTGTTGCCATGAAAGTAAAAAAGAGAGAGAATTGAAGAAAAATGTAAAGAAGGAGAAAGAGAGGCTGTCGGTAGACAAGAGCAGCTATCGACCTAAGTTGTTCTCCGTTATTTTTTAGGAAAATCAAGCTGCAGGAAGGCAAGACAAAAGGCTAAAAAGGAAATATAGTGACCAGTGAGCTGACGAAGGACGCTGAAGGAGCAACTGTTAATGAGTTGGGCAGCGAACAGAGAGTGTGAAAATGTTAAATATTTTTTAGTTTATTATGCAAATATTTTATAGACTATCATTTCTTATTTTAGCTTATAAATGATTTATACTTTAGCATGAAAAGAAATAGTTTATTTATGATATGGTATGCAATGATTAGCACATTTATGAAAAAAATTTAATTTGAATTATAGAAAGAAAAGATTTTGAAAAACTAGTGGATGACCCAAGTTTATAGATAGATAGACCTTATAACTTTAAACCCAACCAGTATACTCCATAATGTACGACAAGTGTTGGGAGAGCTAGTCCTATTAACAGTGGGGGGATCGAGTTTGTCATATCTGTCATGTCGCTCTCTACACTTGTGGGATATTATTTCGCTATACAATGTGTGATGGTAGTTCCGCCACGTAGTAGTAGGATGTCTTTGTAGCTTTGTCACAGTGTACGATGCTAGCTTTTACGCCACGTGACCCCCTACACTGAGCGGAGCTGGTCTGGCCACTCATATGATTTTAGCTTTCATTGGGTTCCCATTAGTGCAGTTTTTAGAAAGAGAAACATATCATTGAAAGTGAATTTTAGAAAGAAAAGTGTTTTAGAAATATTTTAGAAAACTATAAAATATTTTAGCACTTTATGAAAGCTTTTGGAACTTTAAAGTGAATTTATAAAACTTTAAAGAAAAATGTTTTGACAAAAATGTTTTTTGGGAGGTAAATTTTATAAAGGATAAATTTAAATAGAGACACTTATGCATTCACTGAGCTTTATAGCTCATAACATTTTGGTTTTATGTTACAAAAACCTCCTAGGTACAAGAATAGGAGACCAGGATACCAAATTGCCTCATCTGATCAGGTGGGCGAAGATGATCGATGACAATGCATAATTTCATTTATCAACATTGTGATTTGGATGTTAATTATATGTTTGTGCAAATTTTTGATTACGAACAATTTTATAAACTTTTCATGTTATGAGAATGCATACACGTTTTAGATATTTGGATATTGAGGATGATACTTTTAATTACATTTTAATCTACTTGAAAATTTAGAAAGAGAATTTTAAAATGTATAATTGATATGTTAGCAAAACATAATAGTTACGGATTCGCTCCACGACATCCTTTTGAGTCTTATTAGTTAGATCTTAGAAGAGTTTCGTGGGGTACCCGACAGGATTGCTGGGTTTATCAAAAGGAATTGGGGTAGAGTCCTGTCAGTTTTCAATAAGGATACATATTATATGTTGTCATTCTAGAAATCCTGAAATTAAATAATTACCAAACCAAGACTCTCTCTCAATAAGGAAATAAGATATCAAAACTAAAGGAAACTGAATCCTAAATAAGACTCCAAAAATAAAGGAAAATAATTAAAAAGATTTATGCATTCTTTTTCCTATATTGCTTGCCTATGAAGGCATCCCTAACAATCCCATCTCTCCCGAACTCTATCGTTACCGGTGCTAAAAGCTTCCATTTTTGGCGACACAGGAACTTTCAGGCTACTATCTCCTCTCTTTTCTAGTGGACATTTTTTTTTGCTCTTTAATTGTTCTTTCTCTCTCTTATTTTCAACAGTAAACAATTTAACTCATTTGTTCTCTCTTCTCTTCAAGTTTGAACGATTGTTTGGAATATTATTGGTAGTCTCTCTCTTTTACGCCTTGTGGTTGTGATTTGTGATTGTGATTTAAGAACTTGTGATTTGAGAATTGTAAATTTGTAATGGTTAATAATAAAAAGGATCAAGCGTGGAAGTAGTATGAGGTTGAGATTGAAGTAGATTGGAAAAATATATAAGGTGTACTTTATGTGATAAAGTAATTAAAGAAGGGGGAGGGGGGGAGAGGATGTATACGATGAAAGAACACATTGTAGGTATTGAAGGGAATGTTGCCCCAAGTACAACTGTTCCATCGGACGTTAGAAATGACATCAAAAGTTATATGGAGAATTTAGAGAAAGTGAAAAGATTTAATTAGTTAGTTAGGGAGGAAAGAATTGATAAATGTATGACATTGAATAATCGATTTAAGTCTACGGAAGAGTCGGGTAGTGGTAGTGTGACTGAAAGTCAGAGAGATTGGATTATGAGTCCTATGGATAGGTTTCTTAATAGTGTAGAAGATGATCAGATTAAAGAATTAGGGGGAACTAGAAAGGGAGGAGCTGATAAGGAGTTACGTGATCAAACATGCGATGAGATAAGCTAATTCTTCTTTAAGAATGACATCGCATTTAATGTTGCTGATAGTCCATCCTTTGTGGCGATGATTCAAGCAGTTGGACATTATGGGATAGGTTTGAAATCACCAAATAGCAATGAGTTAAAAACTTCCATATTGAGGAGGGAGAAACAAAACACTGAAACTATTGTAGCTAAAGTGAAGAAGATATACGCAAAAACAGGAGTGTTGATATTGGAAAGATATGAGGGGTAGATACTTGATCAACTTTCTTATAAACAATCCATATGACACAATTTTTTTGCGTTCAATTGATATTAGTGATGTAGTGAAGCATGTGATATTGTTGTTCCGTTTACTTGATGATGTGGTTGAAGAGATTGGAGAGGATATTGTTGTTCAAGTGGTGACAGATAATGCCTCCAACTACAAGAAGGTTGGGGAAATGTTGATGGAGAAAAGGAAGTGATTTTGGTTAACGCCGTGTGCAGTTTATTGCATATATTTAATGCTTGAAAAACTTAGAGAACTACCCCAACATCAAAATGCATTGAGAAAAGCAAAAATGGTACTATAATAATCATAGTATTACTATTTCTTTCTATAATTTTTCAACTTAACTCATATTTTAATTAAAAAATTTATGTCCTATAATAGATGACTAATTTCATTTACAATCATAGATGGGTGTTGGCATTAATGAGAAAGTTTACAAACAAAGAATTGGTTTGACTTTCTTCTACAAGGTTTGCTACTGTATATTTGACATTACAAGGTATATCGAACTATGACAACCTTTGCAACATATGTTTACTTTAGTAGAGTGGGAGGGATATTCATATGCAAAAAAGTCAAGGGGGAAGGAAATCAAGAAAATTATATTGACAGATTTGACTTTCTGGGAAGGTATCTCTTATGCATTGAAAACAATTAGACCTTTTGTTCATGTGTTGAGGATTGCAGATTCAGAAAAAGTGCTCACAATGAGATTTATTTATGGAGCAACCAATATGGCTAAAGAGGAGATAGCAAAAAACTTGGGGGGTGATGTTGCAACTTATAGTGATATTTGGAATATAATTGATGACAAATGGGAGTTCTAGATACACTATCATTTGCATGCAACTACCTACTTTATGAATCCACAATATTAATATTCATAAGAAATGACCGATCATGAGATCAAATGGGGGTCGTATAAGTGCATTGATAAGCTTATTGCAGATGATAGAGAGAAAGAGAAGGTAGATTTACAGGTTAAAGATTTCAAGCAAACGAGAGGGATGCTTGGCATAACCCAAGCAAAAAATTCTATCACCAAACGTACTCCTGGTATGTTGAGTTTTCTTTTAGGTGTAATTCAATCATTTGTGTTTTCTTATTGAAGGGATTTTTATTGGCATTGTAATTGAATGATGGATGCAATTTGGAGATTGTACCCCAAAGTTAAGATCTTTTACAATAAAGATTTTAAGTCTTACTTGCTCATCCTTCACTTATGAGCGGAATTGAAGTACATTTAATATGGTATGAGTCTAGTTAGAATATACTATAAAATTATTTTTTGTTGATACTGAATTTTTCATTATTAATTATTGTAGATTCATACTAAGAGAAGAAATTGGTTGGCCATTGAGAAGATAAACTCATTAGTGTGTATAACGTACAATAGAAAATTGCAGTAGAAATTTGAGAAGCTCCAGTGTTTACCTGATGATGTTGATCCTTTAGTTTTTGCTGACTTGCTTTCCAATAATGAGTAGGTCACAGGAGAAGATGTTATGGAACCGAGTGGTAATAGGCCACAATGACGAAAAAGGATTAGAGATACACGTAAGTTTATCATTAAGTAAATGAAGTAACTTGAATATACATTGAAATTTTTAATTATATTACTTTAAATTCTTTTGGCGTAGGGAAAGGAAAGGGTGTTCAATCAGTGGATGATGAAATGGAGTGGGATGACATCCCTAGTGAGGAGGAGAATGATTATAATGATGATGATGGGGAAAATGACAATCATGACACATTCCGTTTCCATTTCAATTCTCATTTCCGACCAGAGATTTTACCATAATCAGATGATTAGATCATCTTTTGTTTTTATGATTTTTGTATTGTTTTTGGTTTGGTATTGTTAGTTTGTTACTATGTACTAGAAATACATTGTTGTTCATCTTTGGTTTTTGTGACTTTTATATTATTTTTGGTTTGATTTGATATTTAAATACATTGTTGTTCTAGAAATTCATGATATTTCCTACTCCTTTTTTTTTTTTTTTTTTTTTAACTATTTGTTATATAATATGCCTGTATAATGCATATTGGTCGTACCGTATCGTATCACTTTAGGGTGCCCATACCTTATTCTATCATGTATTTACGAACCTTGCTCAAGTTACAACATAATATGTTAAGTCATAACATCAATTAATCCCACCATAGGCAAAAATTAGGTAGTTTACAATAAATAGATGTTTTCATTCATGTTGATGAATGAGATTTGCATGGATTGATTGTTAATTATATGATTCTTTAGCTATTTAATTTGATTAAATTTGTAAGCCCTTTATGATATATTTTTCGATTGTAAAATCTTAGAACTGCAGTTTCAATTCTTTTTTTTTTTTTTTTCAAAGAATGCAACACAAAGGAATCGTTGGAACTAATTGTGCAGTTTTCATAATATTTCCTTTATCCACTGTTGGATCGAACTAAAATTTATTTAGCATATTAAGTATTTATAGTTCTTGAGTTTGAACGGTCAAGTCATCGATTGATGCTCCCTATTGTGAGTTTGGCCCGATCGAAACATTGGGACTAATCTATGTAGTCTTTGTCAAACAACTATAACTCATTTGTTAATTGTTGGATCAAGCTAAAATTTGGACAGTAGGTTTAGCAGAAGTGAAGGTTCATTTTGGATGGTTAGAGGCTCATATAGATCTTTCAATAGTAAGATCGACCTTCGACAACAACGGTTATAGACTTATTGTCACAACATGGCAACAACGACAGTTGTTGCCAACCCTGGTTAGGGTTGTTTGAATGCAGACAAAAGCCACAAGGCCACCGTGCACGCAAGAACGCTACAACTAGCCTTGCTATGGCCTTGGTTGCTTGTATGGTTGATGTGTACATCTAGGGTGTTTTTTCGAGAGCAAAGGTAACTCATGTTATGTTTGAAAATCAAGAAACGAGTTTTATGGCTCAATCCATTGGATGGATTGTATTAATAGTTAAATTGGATTTGATTTTGAGCTTAAGAGAGCCTATCAAGACTTTAAAGACTATAATTACGACAAAGGAATGCCTTGGATAGTTTTTCTAATCTTTAAAAATTAGTTTTAAGTCGTTAAAGCTAAAGAATCTTGGTCAATTACATGTTGCTTATTTAAATTGTTTATTATACGATGATTGAATAATTTGTGGATAATATGATCATGCATTAAAATTGGTCATAAATGACACATCAATTTCATAACGTTCTACTAAGCAAACTTTTGTTGTCACATCATCCAATCATTCTGAGATCTTTACGCTTCATGCAGCAAGCAGAGAATGTGTATAGTTGAGATCTATCATTCATCATATCCAAAGTACTTATATAAGTTGCTTCCAATTACAACAGTAACATATTGATATAGTGCCTCTTGCATTACATAAATTAAAGAATGATACATTAAGAGATAGAACAAAACATATATCACTAAAATTCTTTTGCACTAGTAAAATCCAAGAAAGTTGACAAATTGATGCTAGACACATATGTCTACAAATAATCTTGTAGATTTACTTATTAAAACTTTGCCAATATCAACCATTGAGAAATTGGTGCATGGTATTAGTATGTGTCGACTTTACAAACTACAAGATTAATAGTTGTGTAATTTTTAGAGGGAGAATATTCTCCATCTTTGGATATATGTGCGCTATAATTTTTTTACATTTGACCAAGTTTTGTCTCATTAGTTTTTACTAGCGAGGTAGTACTTGAGCATGTCTAAGAATCTCGAAGGGTCATATCAAAATGGTGTACATCTAGAAGGAGTGTTATGAATTTATGGACTTATCACCACTTCTATTTTGAAAATATCTTTTACCATGTCATTACCTATATTGTTATTGTTACTTTAATATGGAAATAAGTCTTCCAATTTGTCTGTATATAGACCTGTTTTGTAATCATTCATGATATCCCATTAAATGAATTAGATGATCTCTTTCTCTTTTATTTTTCTCATTTTGTCTTGTTTTGATCATTATTTTAAATCCATTGTTTTTAGGGCTTATTTTATAACAATTAGGATATTTATAAATGTGTTTATCCACCTTAACGTCGTGGGATAGATTTTCAAATTTTGCATTTTAAAAACAGGAAAATATGAGATTTTTTTTTTTTTGAAATAGAAAAATATGAGATCTTGATAGATCATAACACATCTTAGACTATTTAATATCAAAATCGTAATTTTACCTTTTTGAAAAATACAACCTAAACATACTAATATCCGAATAATTACCAGAAATCTTCACATATTTTATCGCCTCATACATAATCCTACTTTTGACTATAAATAACCAACGACAAGGAATACATTCAATCATGGGTTGCATTCCAACAGTTAATAAAACATCATTATCGTTTTCACCAAATTAAAAACATCAATTTTCTAATAAAACAAAATTTCTCATGTCACTTTAATTGTACCAAAAACTGAGAGAATAAGCAGCTGTCGGTACTTAAAGCACACGTGGCGTAATATTATTGGAGGATTGACCGATCCAAATAGTGAAAGTCAACGCATTGACTGAAATCCCCGGATAAAACCCCAAAAAAATTATTAAAAAACCCCTACATTCTACAGCAGTAAATCCTCTCTCTTTGTAGACAGAATCAATCATTTTCAATCGCTTTTCTCTGTAGATTCTCACCACACTTTCTCTCTCTCTCTCTCTTCACTTCACTTTCCCTCACCATTTTCTCGCCAAACAAACAGACCTCTACCACTCCACATCCCACGCTAATTCCACAGCTCTCTTTTGTCGTTTTGCGGCCAATGACACCTCACACTAGCGCTCGACTCTCTTTGTTTTCCTCGAATTCAACAATTTTCGTAATATGATTTTTATTTTTATTTTTTGTTGAATCGGAATTGATTGGACAGGCGGTTTCGGCGATTTCGAATGCCGATTCGATGAGAGAATAAGTGAATGGATGAAGTCATTATAAAATGCGGTGTATGATTCGATGAGTTCTTTGTGATTGTGTTTTTTTAGGGTTTCGATGGCTGCGGCGGGGGTTGCGGTGGCGACGGCGCCGGTTGAGAGAGACATTGAGCTTGTAAATTCTTGTAACTTTATTATTATTATTATTATTTGTGATTTCGTGTTGCTTTAAAGTCGAATCTATAGTTTTCAGAGTGATCGAGAATGTGTTTCGGCCTTTTTTTTTTTTTTTTTTTTTCAGTTTCCTTATTTAGCGTAAATTGCAGTTGATTTTGCTTTTAGACTATGTTATGTAGTGGTGTGAAAAAGTGACGTTGCTTGGTGGTTGTGTGATATGTTGTTTTTATTTGATATTTTTAACTATTAATCGGTAATGTGGTATATTTGTATGTAATTTAGTTTAGGCGTGAACTGATCGATCATTAATTTACGTTTCGGGATTTTTAATAAATGTGAGCAAGTAATTTTATGTATTTGTTTACTTCATTACAGTACTTCTAAGAAGAAAATTCTAAAAATTGACCAGCAAATGATTTATCTACATTGTACAACTTTGATGCCTACTAGAATGAGGCCATGGAGTTGATGTTGAACCTTATGATGTGTATTTTAGAAGGTGTTTGGTATGGTAAGCAATTGTCTCCTGTTGGTAATATGCTAGTTTGTATGGTTGAGAAGGATAAGTAGGTGTGCTGTTGATTGATAATGAGTTAAATTTTGGGTGATTGTGCTTGGTTGGTGAAAATTGGAAAAGCTGTGGGGACATGGGTGGTTGAGTGGATAATGAATGCAGGCATAAACATGCTGGAGAAAGGTTTTGATCTTTTACATTGTATTATGTAAGAAGAATTTTAGCATGTGTATTTGTGGGTTAGTGTGCAGAAGATCTCTAAACAGAGAACCTTTATAATAATTGCATTACCCATTCATCCCGGAGACTAGTTAAATTTGGAGATATTAGAAATTTATCTCAGGAGAAAGAAGCAAAGGTGTAGATTTCACAAGTTTAGAAGATTATAGTTTTGAGTCACAGGTACATTAGAGAGTTTATTAGTTAATCCTGGACATCTAAAATTCTGAGTTTATAAATGAGAAGTAAATAAAGTTAGAACACGTCATATCTAGATAGTGATAATTATCTTAGCTTTATATTCATATGGTTTTGGTCCCTGGCCAGAGTAGCATATTGAAATGGATAATTTATACCGCTGGAACTATTACTTGATACCATGTTAAATACTCAATTTAGTCATGCAAATATCATGTATTTTGGAAATTTAATCTAATATAAGCCAGTTCTAATCAATTATGAGCCTGATGTGACATTTTATTTTAACTCATTCAATTTCCAAACTTACCCTTTTATAACTTAGTTTTCATGAATTGCATCATCTAAAGGAAAAAATAAAAATAAAATAAAATAAAATAGACTCAATTAATGCCCTAGTAAAATATTTTTCTATTACTCTTCTTCTTGACAGAATTTTCTAATTATAAAAAATTTGATACTCTCGTCTTGTGGGTGTCTTTTGATTGTTTGTAATTTTGTAATGAATAATCATTAATTTTGTGCTTTTCCATGTTAAGGTCAATTTGCCATTTACTTTGTTCTGATTAAGTGACTTACCATTTACAACAGGCCATCACTGCTCTTAAAAAAGGAGCATGTTTACTTAAGTATGGGCGAAGAGGGAAGCCAAAATTTTGTCCTTTCAGACTGGCAAACGTAAGATTGAATATGTTGGAGTTTTCAATAACTCAATTTTTTTTGTTCTTTTTCTTTTTTGCATATCTTACTTTATAACACAAAGTAAACTAAGCAGAAATCAGGTATGGATGTGGATAGTGTATTAGATCATGGCATACTCCTTTCAGAATTTCTGGCTTGAGAAAGTTACCGTATAAAAAATTACAGCCATTCTCCTCCCTTATTCATCTATAGTTCATTGTGTAAAATCTTATACGCATGTTAATCAGCTTCCATTGCTTTACTTTGTTTTGTTCAAAAAAAAAAAAAAAAAAAAAAAAATAGTCCGTGGTTCAAATGTAAAACTGAAAACAAAGAGAATATTCATTTGTTATGCTACCGGATGACTGTCAGATTAGAGATTCTGCCATGCTTTTAATCCAAAGCTTGACTGAGCTAACGTGCCCCTGTTGCTTTATTACTGGATAATAAGTGAATAAGATATTCAAACTAAATGGTGTTGATATTTTATTGTAACTGCACAAATAATTACTAAAATAGAAAAAGAAAAGGAGGCCTTAGTTTCTGTCAAAGTCTTAGACTCGGTCGAGCTCTGTGGAATCTAGATATTTGTCATGTAAAAAAAAATATATATCATTTGCATTTTCCTTATACATGTCCCTTTCTCTTTGTGAAAGATAATAGAATACCTTATATTCACATTCATGGTCATCAATTATTGATAAATGCATGTATGTGTTTGCATGAGTTCCCTGCACGTTGACACACATGATATTGCATTGAATAAATTTACACAGGTCTGTTAACTACTATTATAAATAATTGTGCCTTTCTTTCAATTTTTTCGAGGCATTTGATTTTATGTCAAAGAGTCATTTCAGATAATGTTACATCTGATGTTTCGGCAATTTAATCTCTCCATAATTCATCACTGCCTTTTTCTTTTTCTTGTTTAGGATGAATCTGTTCTGATATGGATCTCAGGAAAAGAGGAGAAATGTCTTAAACTAAGCCATGTCTCCAGAATAATACCTGGTCAGCGCACTGTAAGTTTATACATGTTGAAATCTCCTTCTCTTTGCATGCTGTATGTTGTAGTTGCATAGTACCTAAATTCTGGAAAAAGGTTCAAGAATTTGGTAACTCTGGAGCAGATAAAATTCACTTCATTCAGTTTTGGCTTTTCATGTGTTACACATCGTAATTAATGCATCTTTCGGATGGTTAAGCTTTAACATATTATATGTTCTTCATGACACTTCATCACCGCTGCCCATTATATATAACTATATATTGCATCAGAATAAAACCATAAGTAAGGTTAGACACCATTAGAGGCATGTGTGCATACAGTTGTGTGCAAGTTTATCATAAGTTGCAATGATCTGTCTATCTATTGCATGGTAAGTCATTTAAAACAGAGTTGGCTTATTTGAGATTTTTTATCTTTAACTCTATGAATTTTGTCTGAATGTTTTTAAATGAGGAAGCTAAATTTCTATACTTGATGCTTGTATTCTTTGCCTATTTCCTTTTTCTTGTAGATGGGGAGTTCTTTTCTTTACATGATGAAATCATTGCTCTTAAATTGTTTTATTAGATGTGGCTTGAATGCTGCTCTGATAATAGAAGGTCAATATTAGTTTTCTTGGACTATGATGAACTGATAGTTCTAATTTTTTTGTTAACTACAGCCGATATTTCAGCGGTATCCTCGGCCTGAGAAAGAATATCAATCATTTTCTCTTATATATAATGATAGGTCTTTAGATTTGGTAAGCAATATCCTTCTTGTGGCACTTTACTCAGATTCTCATCACTGCACTCATGCTGTATCTGATATCTAGAAAATCCGTCCTATGTGATTGTCTATTAATTTTCCTTTTTGTAATTTACCAGATCTGCAAGGATAAAGATGAAGCTGAAGTCTGGTTTACTGGTTTAAAAGCACTAATATCTCGTAGCCATCATCGGAAAGGGAGAGCAGAATCAAGAAGTGATGGAATTTCATCTGGAGCAACTAGTCCCAGAGCGCACACCCAAAGGAGTTCTCCTTTGAGTTCTCCAATTGGCAGTGGCGGTAGTTCACAGAAGGTTTTCCTTTTAATTCCCTTTTCTTTATGCCATGCTTCAATTTGTATTCTGTTAGTGAGAAAATTCTGTTGTTGATGATGTAGGATGGGTTGGATCCCCTTCGTATTCATACTCCATATGATAGCCCTCCTAAAAATGGTTTTGAGAAAGTTTTTTCTGATGTAATGTTGTATGGTGTGCCTCCCAAGGTTCTATTTCCTTCAGACTCCATTTGTGGGTCGGTTAATTCTGTGTCATCTGGAGGCTCCGATGGAAGAACTGGGCGCTTAAAAGGTAACGGGGATACTTTTAGAGTTAGTTTATCGAGTGCAGTTAGTTCATCTAGTCAAGGCTCTGGGCATGATGACGGTGACTCATTAGGAGATGTTTTTATTTGGGGGGAAGGTACTGGTGATGGCATTTTGGGTGGGGGTATATATAGAGCTGGAAGTTCTTCTGGCAATAAGACAGATTCCCTTGTGCCTAAGGCTTTGGAGTCTGCAGTTGTACTAGATGTCCAGAGTATAGCTTGTGGTGGGCAACATGCTGCTTTAGTAACCAAGCAAGGAGAAGTCTTTTCATGGGGGGAGGAATTGGGAGGCAGACTTGGACATGGTGTAGACTCTGATGTCTCACATCCAAAGCTTGTAGATTCTCTTAAAAATATCAACATCGAACATGTTGCATGTGGGGAGTATCATTCTTGTGCTGTTACTCTATCTGGTGAGTTGTACACATGGGGTGGTAGCACTTGCAATTTTGGGCTTCTTGGACATGGGAATGAAGTGAGTCTGTGGGTTCCAAAAAAATTAAATGGACCCCTCGAGGGAATACACGTCTCATCAGTCTCTTGTGGACCATGGCACACAGCTATTGTAACCTCTGCAGGGCAATTGTTTACCTTTGGGGATGGAACTTTTGGTGTTCTAGGACATGGGGATCGTAGAAGTGTGTCCACTCCAAGGGAAGTGGAGTCCCTTAAGGGCCTCCGGACTGTGCGGGCAGCTTGTGGCGTGTGGCATACTGCTGCTGTTGTTGAAATCATGGTTGGCTCTTCTAGTTCCAGCAACTGTTCTTCAGGAAAACTTTTTACTTGGGGAGATGGAGATAAAGGTCGTCTTGGACATGGAGACAAGGAAGCTAAACTGGAGCCCACTTGCGTTGCTGCTCTTGTTGAACCCAATTTCTGTAAAGTTGCCTGTGGACACAGCCTTACTGTTGCACTGACTACAACAGGCCATGTGTACACGATGGGGAGCCCTGTTTATGGTCAGCTGGGAGATCCTAAAGCTGATGGTAAGCTCCCTGCTCGTGTAGAAGGGAAGCTTACAAAAAATTTTGTTGAAGAAATAGCTTGTGGTGCTTATCATGTTGCAGTTTTAACCTCAAAAACTGAAGTTTATAGCTGGGGAAAAGGTGCAAATGGTCGATTAGGTCATGGAGATGCTGAAGATAGAAGTTCCCCATCATTAATTGAAGCTTTGAAAGACAAACAAGTCAAAAGTATTGTTTGTGGCACGAGTTTTACTGCAGCAATATGCCTTCATAAGTGGGTGTCTGGTGTTGATCAATCAATGTGTTCTGGGTGTCGGCTTCTGTTTAATTTTAAAAGGAAACGGCACAATTGTTACAATTGTGGACTTGTATACTGCCATTCATGTAGTAGTAAGAAGTCTTTAAAGGCTTCCATGGCACCAAACCCCAACAAACCTTATCGTGTCTGTGATACTTGTTTTGGCAAAATTGGGAAGGCTACTGAAACAAATTCTTCATCTCACTCTGCTCTGAGTAGGAAAGGAAGTATGAATCATGGACTAAATCAGACAGCTGAAAAGAATGAAAATTCAGTTTCAAGATCTCATGTCCAACTTGGAAGAAATTCATCTATGGAAATATCTAAAGAAATGGAGAGCATATCTTTCAAAAGAAACAAAAAACCAGACTTTAGTCGTACACGAGTTTTACCCCTCCCAAATGGAGTTTCAGGGAGCATTGCTGTTAATAGCTCTAAATCTTCCAATCCAGTATTTGGGTCAACCAAGAAGTTTTTCTCAGCTTCTCTTCCTGGATCAAGAATTATGTCTCGTGCAACATCACCCACATCAAGACGATCTAGTCCACCTCGTGCAACAACTCCAACCCCAACTCTTTCAGGGTTTGCATCACCAAAAATTGTTGTAGATGATGCTAAAAGGACAGCTGATGGTTTAAGTGAAGAAGTTGTTAAATTAAGGGCTCAGGTATATGGTTGTCTATTATAACCTCAATCATCTATCTTCAGAACTTAATATTTTGATGCATGCATTTTCTTTCTGCTTCCACAATGTATTTGTCACTCAAGGAAACTTTCGTTTTTCAGTTGCTTGAAGTCAAGATATGCATATAGTAGTGTTTATAATGTGAAGCATGGTATGACAACAATAGCTGAGTATGTTTACTCTCTTAGGGAAATGTATAAGCATTATTCCCTAGATTGTAGTGAATGAGATTTATAGTCTGTTGATGGTGATTCTGGAGTAAATGTATCCTGCTTAATGAATTTAGTATTTCACCAATTTTTTCTTTTGTTTTTGAAAAATTGTTATCTCTTTCACACTCCAAACAACCTACCAACTCTCAGTTCCGAGGTCATAATGGTTCAATACCTCACTTTTTTCTCAAATGTTCAAAATTAAGGCTAAAAATATGTAAGCTGATTGAGGAAAAGCCAAAAGACCTCTGCTAGGCATAATAATATATTCCTTACTCCATAAGTCAAATCACAATCCATAGCGATGGACTGACTCCCTTATCCTTTTTCAAGTTATGGACAACTATGAATTATAAACTTTGCAAGTGCTGAAGATTCAAAAATAAAACTTTTACATTGAGTTGATAAAGGATGAAAATCAATCAATATCTAAAGAAACAGTGATTAAGAAATAAGGAACCAAGATTTTTTATCCCCTTCCAGTTAAGTAGGAAAACAAGATTAAGGATCACAGAGAAAGAAGAGAGTGCTTCACTCCAATCAATATTTACTTCCGCTTGCTTCTTAGGAACTTCCATTTTCTATTTTTTATTTTTGGGATTATCCTGGTATGATAGACAAGTTCTTTGAATTTGTATTATGTCTAGCCTGAGTAGCAAAAATTGGTTCAAATTTTTTGATGGCACAGTTTATTCTAGAAAGGTAATAAATAATAGGGTAATTTTGATTTGGGTTAGGCTATATCAACTTTAAAATTTGTCTTAAAAAGTTGAATTCAATATCTATCCATCTATTTTTACTCAATACAAGAGTGAAAAAAGTGAATGAATTTAAGTTGAATAACAACCTTTGGATTGAGTGAAAATGGATGGATAGATGTTGGAAGTTACTTTTGTAAGTTGATATAGCCTAACCATTTTGATTTTGTATTGCATGTGCAAACTTTCCTGTATTGGCAAAGACTAATGGCATTGTCTTCAGTTGTTATGCACAACAAGATCCAATTTAAAACCTAGATCCAATTTAAAACCTTTTTTGGGTATTTCCTGCTTCATAATTTTATGCTAGCTCATAATCACACTAAGGATTTGTAGCTTAGTCTCTTTTTAGCCTGCATGGGTGTTTACTTGTAATGCTTATCATGGAAAATGAGTTTTATCACTAGAACAATATTGGTGTAGAAAGTTATGATGTACATCATGCTGATCTATGGTTTTAGAAGCCCATAAATTTTTTATCTTTGGGGCAAGCACTTATGGGACTACAATTTATAGTCATAGTATACATTGATGTACATTGTGTTTGTATTGCTAATTTGTATTATAATGCAGGTTGAGGAACTTACCCATAAAGCACAACTTCAGGAAATTGAGCTGGAAAGAACAACCAAACAACTGAAGGAGGCTATTGCAGTAGCAGGAGAAGAGTCTGCAAAATGCAAAGCAGCAAAAGAAGTAATTAAGTCTCTCACTGCCCAAGTAAGTTAAAATATTCATGTTATACCCTTAATATAGAGGATAATGATATGTCCTAGAGTTAACAAACATGCAGCATAAATATAAAGAGGATATTTTGCTTTCTCACTGGACAAGAGAAAGTTTAAGCTACTGCATTTGGAGGATCACCAATAAATTTATCCTCTCTGTTTGAATGCCGTTGTAACCAATCACAGGTTTCTATTGACCATTTTGTGTTAATTTTTTGGTAAGAAATAGAATATGATATTTTAAAATTATAAATAAATAGTAAAAGAATATGTATAAAAATTTAAATTCTAGATAGGTAACTTAGTTCAATTGGTAAAGCCTCTTGTGCACGAGGTTTTATGTTCGTATCTCACTAACATTAGGATTTGGTTTACATATATTGTAATAAAAAAAAAGACATTTAGGGAAAATTGCCAAATGCTTTGCTTATTACTTTGCGGCAGGTCTTTCAGTTCTAAAACCAATGACTTATTTCCGCACCAAGTGTTAGTGTCATGTATAACTTCTATGTGTAGCTGTAGGGAGTTGCTTGCACTTATATGAAAACTCAACTCATCTGAATTTATTCTTGGCAATTGATTTTTGGCAGTTGAAGGACATGGCTGAAAGATTACCTCTTGGAGCAGCTAAAAGCAGCAATTCTCCTTCCTTTTGTTATTCCAGCCCAACTCCTCCTTGGGATGTTTCTTCTGTGGCTGCGGAACAACTGAGCAGTCCTGTGAGTTGCCATGAAGCAGTTTCAAATGGATCAAACAACTTGATGATTTCTAATGGGTCAGACATCAGCTATAACTATGCATCAAGTCAAACTGAAGTATCACATTTTGAAGCATCAACCAGAAACAAAAATAGAGCAACAAAAGGTGAACCTACTCATGGAGATGAATGGGTTGAACAAGATGAGACTGGTGTGTACATTACCCTCGTTGCTTTGCCTGGAGGTGTCAAAGATCTTAAGCGAGTTCGCTTCAGGTATGTCATGATAAGCTGCCACCCCTTTTACTCCTTGACCGTATGCAGGTTTTGCAGGTTTTATATAAGCTGGTGCACTTGAGATTAGCCACTAGACAAGTCTGATGGTCATGGAAATCAGCCCAGATTGTGAATAAGCATCATTGCTGCTTTTTACGCTTTTGAGTTGAACTAACCCATTTTGCTAGCAAGTGTAGGTGGGATGGACCATGTCTTGGGGTCTTGGGCTTGCAAGCTTTTATCCTCAAATTTACTTATAGCGAAGATATCAACTACGACATTAGATATATCCCAGTAACCAATCTTTCTCATTTAAGATCATTAACTTTTGGTGTATTTATTCCTCTTGCCTGCAGTCGGAAGCGTTTCAGCGAGAAGCAAGCTGAACAGTGGTGGGCAGCAAACAGAGCTAGGGTATATCAGCAATACAATGTTTCCATGGTTGACAAGTCTAATGTAAGCATAGGGAGAGAAGGTTTAGCTCATTGAATCTACCTGATTTGAGTCCTGCTATCAAACAATCTGAAGCGGATGTTTTAAATCTTAGCTTCCGAGATTGAAGAAAGCAAAGGCGGGATTGGATACCCTCAGATTTTGGTTTAAGAGTGAGGGTGGGAGATAATTTCTTCCCTTGATCTTTGGTTTTCCTCTTTCTTAAAAATTTCACCGCAAATGAGTCCATGTCTTCTTTTCTTAACTTTACATTTCCTTAAATTTTTTGCGGAGGGAAGTGCTAAGAGTAGGTACGGCGTGTATATAAGTAGGTTCCATGACATGAAATCTCTGAACAGCTCTGTAAATTCATAAAGAATACATGACTAGATTCTATTGTGTTCAAGAAGTGAATGCATCTTGGTTTTTTTTTTTTTTAATTATTTATTTATTGATTCATTCTTCATTTATGCTTTTATTCGGAAACCAATCGATACTAAAATGGAATTAATTAATTGGTTCATTTGTGTTTATAAAGGTATACGTAATAGTTCCTTCATCTATTTTTAACGAGGTTGTAGGGGGGGTTAAGAGTTATTGAAGTGGAAAACCTCAATCCACAAAATATGGCAATAATATTAACAATAATAATAAGGGCAATTATCATATAAAATCCTAGACCTTTTCTTTAATTCCTAGTACTGCGTGACTTCTACGAAAGTGATCAAGTTGGTTTTAAATTGTTCGAGATAGGACATTTGGGTCCCTCAATTAAACTTTCATTAGTCAAACTTACGGTCAAGGGATGCTTTAGCCGTTTTAACTTCTATAAATAAAATCAAAGTTTGGAAAGTAGGAAAGAAAAAAAAAACCAAAACGTATTTAATATGGAATAGAAGATAATTACAAAAAATTAACAAAAAAAAAAATTCTCCTCCATTGCTAGTGAAGCTGGAATTTGATTTACCTAAGATTGGACCTCTTCCCTATCGGAGGAGATCATCAAAAATCAGTTGGTGGATGGAAGACATTTGGTCCTCTCCACAATGCAAGAGATCTGAGCTCGTCCTATTAGGAGTAGTTGATGAAGATCTCCAATAGGAGGAGATCGTCAATATCCTTGTGTTTGGAGGATATTGTTGTCAATCTCATCCATTGTGGAAAGAGATCAGTAAGGTCTTGTGGTTATGGTGATTATTATTATTACTGCTACTACTATTTTGAACTTAAACAAATCATTACAAACAAAATGCACCACGAGAAAAACAAGTTTTAGTGGCAATACACTAACTTTGATCCTTTATGGAGAACAAGACTATGGAGGTCAGATTATGCATTCTTCTTTCTGGAGATGACATTAATAGTTATAAGTACCAACCTCTGTACATAAGGTCTTAATATCATCTACAAGAATACTAGCTTCCCCAAATTGAGACTTACTAGAGTTGGACCTTAGAAGCTACATTCATTACATCCACCTCGGCTTCTCGAACTTGAAGGCTTAGCGAATGAGTTAGAAGAAGCCCTTCTTGGAGAGCTACAATTCGTCAATCGCAAGAGAAAAATAGCCTTTCAAAAGGTTTAAAGATGGCAGCCAAAAATGGTCCCCATTAATCGGCCTGATACCGATGAAAAGGGAGCTTGGTCGGATGACTACATCTATATTTAACTTCAGACATTCCCGTGGGGGAGGACATTAGGAGGAATGAGATGTGAGAGGGTGGCGAGGGTGTGTCGGGGAGAGAGTTGCCTTGATGCCTAGAAATCAGATAGCAAACTAAGGACGCAACTGACCACTTCTTTTGGGTCCTTGACTCTACCAAAGCGGATGCCCGCATTACAATCACCCAGATACTTCAGAGCACTACACAAAAGCTTGATAGTCCCTCGATTGGTGGCTTTCCAGACCCCTTGCAACATCTCCATAATATGAAAGTCGTTAAAATTATTGATCAAATTTCTCACGACAAACGAGCTCCAGGCATGTTGGCTTTTGGAACACCAAAATAAGGCATGAAGATATGTTTACACATCATAATCACAACTAGGGCAGTTCCCATTCACCATAATCTTCCTTTGAGTCACGTTAGCTCTAACTGGAAGGGCATTCAAACAAGCTCTCCACAAACAAATTTTAGCCTTTGGGTAATAGCGAGATTCCAAAGAATAGTCCACTATATCTGATTATCAGACCTCAAGGAACGAGAGGTAGAAACATACGCATTCATGCTACACGATACCCACTTTCCACTACATAAAGGGGCCTTTTATCAAAGTGCCATGTCTGCTTAACTTATATGTCTCTTGCACTAATTGGGATGAAGAAGATCACCTCTCGATCACCTGGAAGATTTGGTTGATATTCTGAGAGTCCCAACATTGGTTATCAGAGTCAATAAGGTCTCATGCTAGGACAGCCATATTGTCATTGCAGGTAACAGGTCTGAATGAGGTCAGGCTTGGAAGCCAGGGGATCTTTGAAGGTTTTAATATCTTTCCCATTTCCTACCTGCTAGCGCAAGCCCTTAAGGAGAAGGTCTCTTCTCGCACAAAATACTACGCCAGAAATGGGAACCTCCTTGCTTGAGAGAAGCTTGTAGAAACTCACACCTAGGGAAGTATTAAGCTTGTTTGAATCTTCGCCACCAAGGAATCTAGTGATACAACCGACCTCTACACTTCCTTAGCAAGAAGACTGATTAAAGGAAACCAAAATATAGATGATTCTTGTAGCTTATAAGAATAAATATAAATTTTCAATTTTGCATTTAAGCTTTAACATGACGCCATCCAACTTAAATATATACATCACCAAAGTTGAGATCATCAACCAGGGCAACTCAAACATGACATTCATCCTACTTAATTACATACATCACCAAAATTGAGATCATAAGCCAGGGGAACTCAAACATGACATTGTGACAATGGCGTGAATTAACTACACTTAGAATTGACCACAATCGGACAAAATCTATCCCAAATGCGAGATTAGACATCATGTCAAAATTCATCAGACCTACAAGCTAAGGCCAAAGATTTTGTGCAAGTTCTACCAAGGACTGATATTTGTATCCTGCCTTAAACATCCTTCCATTGCCATGTGTATATGTATGTCAGCTACAAATGCTCCCTTCAAAATAGACTTCATTAAACTGAAGATATTGGCAGCAAAATATGGTTCACGAATGTCATGACTTATAAGTTGTCTATAGGAGATAAAAGAACATAATTGTATATACGGAAGGCCACATCTCCTGAAAAGAAGAAAAGAAAATCACCTGTGAGAAGATGACTAATACAGATCAATAACTAGGTACCAAAAAAATGAACATGCCACAGTCCATAAAGAAGTCAAGAAATAAGTCATTAAGCTGGAAAGTTCTAGCAAAATGGAAAAATTAGCTGACCAAATTGTCCTCTTCAGTGAGAAAAATTTCTTCTGCATTCTTGATAGAAATGCAACAAATTATAAAGACTTGCCCTTCCATAAAGATTTTCATGACATGAACTCATATATGCATTTCCCCCACCTCTTCCCCCACATACACCTTTAGACGACTTCCCTTAAGAATAACCAAACATTTGCCTGCTTAATGCTCTCACACTTCTTCAATGAGGATACACGGTGACTGCAACATTGCAAACATATTGTCTGTTTAATTATGACAGTCTTACTTTTTTAAGCTCAAATGCTCTATGGTTGGGCTTGGAAACTAGACAAAATGTAACTCAGTAGCAGGTGTCGGGGGGTAATTTCAGACACCCTAATTTAAACTCATATAATCAGATGAGGCATCTTGGGCCCACCAATCAAATTCAACCTAACCATTACCGTGCATGGCAGCATAAAAACTAAAATTAGGAACTTTGAACTGGAAGTTGTCTTTCTTGACAAGAGGACCTCACTTCCAGATATTCCAACTTTTAGGTCCCTTTCCTGCCAAGAGCGCACACAGTCAAGAAGATAACTAATGAGAGAATTTCTTGGAAAAGAAACATTTTACTTATTTAACTATTTAATTCACTTATTGAGTTTCCAAACTTGTTATGAAGAAGGCTCTGGTCATGATTACAACTCTCACAGATATCTTCCCTCTTCAAACATGCTTCTACAGTATTCAGAAGCAACATAATAAAAATATTATAAGTTTTAATGATTGTAAAAAAAATATATAAAATCCTTAAAATTGTCTTTGCCATCCTTAAACTTTGTAGCCAGAAAGCCAGAGAATGACAGCTATACGAAGTTATTACATTCTACAAACATTTTACAAAAATGATTCTAGCATATTTTCTTCTGCGACCAAAACAAATTGCGATGTAAGAAGAATTATAAGATACAACATATACATATACACATACCTTTCTGTTATGTTCGCACAAAGCTAAGTTGTGCCAAATAATTGCTCTCAGCAAAGTCATGTAATGTACGATGAGAGCGTGCCCCTTCTCGATCAAGTTTTCCACTCTCTTCTTTCAAGAATTTCTTACACATATCAGCATCCTGAAGAAAAACAAAGCAAACAGTTAACTCAAGCTGCAGTTGAAATTATAGATAACAAAAAACATAACCGAATATGACAGGCATAGAAGAAAAGGATCCTTGCAAAAGAAGAAAATAATACTTAGCCATGAGTGATCCAAGACAATAGTTGAAGCTAGTTTTTTTCAAAACAAAAAATATAGTGCACCCTAATTTGGCATTATAATATATAAAATTCTATACAAGTGATGATTGATGAGTGATCAACTTGACTCTTGACTCTTGCCTCCCTTCTCTCTCTCTCTCTAGAAGGTGCATACATTTTCTCTGATGTAGAGGTCAGTCAATTAAAGTGACAGAATCTGAGACAATCATCTTATAAAGCTTACCGCAAATATGAAGCACAGGTTCCTAATTGATGAAATGCACTCTTATTCTATCCAATATCCAGTTTCTCTTTCAGTAATCCGAATGACAAAAGATAGATGTCAATAAAATGTACCTCATAAACTATAATGATGATCAATGACATGCATGTAATAGCAAGCAGATACTATAACAGAATAAATTTTAAGTATAATTACCCAATTCAACTAATGTGACAAACAATTAGATTAATCATTTTAGAAAAAAGCAAAACCTGTAGTAATTCCAGCATTTGCTCTTCAATTGTACCACGCATTGCTAAAGTTTCTACATAAATAGGACGAGTAGCACCCATCCGATGAGCACGACTGATGACTTGTTCCTCCATGCTGATAAGGTTTCAACAAAAATGAGAAATTTATGTATGGTGAATTGGGAACAAAAAGCATTTGAGTTTGGAATGAAAATTAATTGAATTAATTTTTAGGGATAAAGACACAAATGACCTAAAAATAGGGGTGAAGATCGTTTCTGTCCCATTTCAATAAGTATTTTTATTTGTATCCCAAGGAGTATTTTTAGATTAAATTTTCTTTTTTTTAACTAATTTCATTTTCTCTAACGAAATCTCTCCTCCATCCTACAGATCTCTTATCTCTCATCTGCTTTCTTCTCCTTGCTTCTTTCTTCTTCTTCCTTCTTTCTTCTCCTTTCATCTTCTTCTTCCTTGCTATAAAAGCAAACCCACAAATCTACAGGTCTGTCACTGTAAGTCACAACGACGACACACATTGCCATGACTTGGTCCACTTTTCCAGCAAGGAGCTTCATGCTCCTCACAGGAGAAGGAAGAAGAAGAAGAATGCAAAGAAAAAGAAGAAAAAGAAAAAGAAGGAAAAAGATGAAAGAGAAAACTCCGACATCATTGTACTCTAACAAAGTCTAGTGAAAAATCCGACGAGAGGGAAAGGAGAGAGAAATAAAAGTAAATGAGAAACGGGTAATTTTGTCAAAATTTAGTGCCTTGGGACACAAATAATAAAATTATTGAAATGGGACACAAGTGTCCATTGTTATTATTTTTAGCCCATTTTATGACATTACCATTACATTTTTAAGTCAAATTCAAAACGGTTCAAGTACAAAATTTTGAAGACCAAAACCTAAGCCCACGAAACGAGATGATGACCCAAGTCCCAAATTCAAGCAATTTAGGGTAGCCATATTATCTTTCCTAGAGCATGAATTGTGAAAAATCCAGATTGCCTAAAAGCTTTCACATCGAGACAACAAAAACTTTGAAGTCAAAAATCAAGAAACTGATCTAGCACTTAATAAGAAATCATGGTGCTTCAAGAAAAGATAGATTGCACCTACCTCTAGATAATAGAAGATATTATTTTAGTTTCATTTTCCTTCTATTTCTATATATATATATATAGAAGATATATATATTATTTTCATTTTCCTTCTATATATATATATATATATATGAGTATTACCTTCTATCCCAAATTGGTTCCATTAAGAAAACATGAGTTACAAAGCTCAAATCAAGACCCAATGCAGCACTTCCATCCATTACAAGAGCCAGGCAACTAGCATCATCCTGGAACATAGCTAGTGACTTTATCTGTACACGTGAAAGTAAATTGACTTGAAGCACGACAAGAAATATTAGAAATATGAATGTGAAAGGAAAAAAAATAACAAACATACCTTGTTGCTAGAATGCATTGGACTATACATACCAGCAAATTTGATACCAGCAATTGTTAACTGGAAAACAAATAAGCAGAACTTCAGCCATTATTTACAAGAAAGTAAACCGCACAAAAGCATGTCTAGAAAATATTAAATTATAACTTACCTGCTGCTCAATAATATGTATATGCTCAAGAAACTGAGAGAAGATTATAACTTTCTCTGGAAGTCCATTGTCAAAATCCACACTAGCCATATTGCAGTTTTGCTTCAACAAAGTGCTTGAATTGCTCATCTGAGAGGCACAAAATTGCTCCTTGATTTGATTAAATTCATTAACTTCATCCACAGGACAACTGACCTTTTCATTAGCCTTCTGCAGTGCCTTTAACTTTTTGACAAGATAAGTTACTTTACTGCTAGAAGTCGACTGCCAATCAGGATTCCAGTCATCCTGAATATAAATCAACACCAGAAGAGCATGTCATGCTTAATGTTGTTTACATACGAAGATGTGAAAAAATAACAAAAATTCAACTTTCAACCAAGTCTACCTGCCTATATGAAGGTTGTAACTCAATAAGATCTTTAGGTACAGGCCACTTTGGGTTCGGATTCTCCAGCCTAGTTAATATCTCAGGAGTTTGCATCTCATATAAGTTACCACAACCAGGGAAACTACACTTTTCACTGTCCAAAGCAACACAATCAAGGCACAAAAGATGCCTACAAGGGGTAATCACTGGCAGACGGCACCATTCATTGCATCTAAAACCCAAATCAAGAGGAGAAAAATGACCTTTAATGACAAATTAAGCAATTTGCAAATTGAAGCTAAAAGTTGACAAAAGCCATCAAATGTAATATGTTACCTGAGACAGTTACCACCATAAAGGAGGTTATATTTAATAAAAGCATATTCCTCCGAATTAGGATCAAGACCGGTTTCAACTAAAATATTCATTGTTTCTTGAATATCCTCGCCAGCATCAGTTACTTTGATGTGCCCAGCAACACAGCATGACAGCCTGACATTCCTAATAGTTGTGCTTCGAAACTTCCACTGCTTCGGATTCAGTAAACTTTCAACATGTGATGGATCGTTCCAGTCGGCCATAAGTATATTGCGCCGCACTGTAACTACAAGTTCATTATAACTTCTTGCATGCTCCTCCATGAAATTCAGAAATGTCACCACCTTAATGCAAGGAGGAATATTTTGCAGATCTATCTTTCTTGCACTAATCATACACCTATGGAGCAGCTGCAGCAAACGTGATCGACCCTCCTCCATCTCTGCTTCAAATGGTCTAAGAACACCAGCCTCCCATGATTTCTGATTTTGTCCATATGCTTCTTCATGAAGGAACTTAAGCATTGGTTGAAGATGTGACAGTTGACTATTGGGAGTGTTTGGAGTTGGAGTTCCTGTTAGTATCCAACGACTTGAAGCTGTCAATGAAATAGCCATTTGCAATTTGTTCGTCAAGTTAAGACTTGAGCCAAGAGTATGCCCTTCATCTAAAATTATCCTAAGCCAATGCACTTGCCTCATTGGACTTTTCTTACGAGGACCCCACTCAACACTCAAACGGTTAAAGGTTGTTATAACAACATCATAGTCCCATGCCAGACCATGAGCAGAAAGCTTTTTATGATCAGTCCAGATAAAAAGTCGCAATTGTCCAGGTCTGACATGTTTATAGATTTGAGTTTTCCAATGATCCACTAAATATGATGGTACAACAATTAAAGTTGCTCTTGACAAATATAACCTGACAGAATCTAATGGTTCACAAAGAGCAATACTAAGAGCAGCTGAATCAAATGCAAGGTTGTCAAGAGTTCGTGGGTAATACCATCTACTAATACCCTTGTCCACTCTCCTTATGAGTCCAAATTCTTGAAATAGTTTGCGGAACCCTTGGGCATCAGCATCTGCAAAAGTACCAAGAATTGGACTAACTAAACCAACTGTTTCCATTTCAGAGAGTTGGTCTGGAGATAGTTTAGCTAACCAAGTTAAGGCTTTCTTGGTTTTAGTATTTATCAGCGCATAGTGCTCCTTAAGAACACCAATGAAAAATGATACATTCTGATTATCTCCCCCCAAAGTTCCTTTGGTGTGAAATCCTGGCAAGTACGTAATAGACTGACAATTATCCCAAGCTTCTTCTGGATCTCTGCAACTTTGATGTGTGGGGTCAATGTTCATACTACAAAACCACGCTGTTGCAGCATCAGCTACACTTCCATCTGTAAGCTTCCTCCACTTATGACAGGCATCACACTGAACCCACGTTTCATCAGATAGAAAATGGTCTGTGGTAGGTTTCTTAGACTTCTGGGAACTGTTAGACACAATACGCGACAAACCAACTTGATGTCCTCGAGAGACATGTGCAGTAGTACCTTTAGCATGCTTCCTTCTAGTTGAGTTTCCTTTGCTTTTGCTATCTTTAGAAATACTAGATTCTCCATCATATGAATGTAAAAGATTCTTCCTGATTCGATTCATGCTCCTAGTAAATCGAACCAAACGTGTTGCCGGCTCCCAGCTTGGAAAAGAACCAAATCCCTCAATTTGCTCATCTTGATCCACTAACCGGGCTCTTTTAGGCAGTGAGTATTTTAAATCCTCCATGGGAGTAACATTATCTAAAGATAATTGTTCCCTATGAACACTTTGACTCAAAAATCTTTTCCTAGTAAACATATTTTTACAGTCGAATTTAGCACCACTAAGTTCATAATAGCCACATCTCTGGTCACCATTATGTGTGCACCAGACAATTTGAACTCCATCAGGCAGTTCAGCCATTGTTCCTTGTGTCTTCAAAATGAGGGAAAGAGCAGTTATAGTCTTACCGAGGCCAGGTTCATCACAAAACATTCCCCCGCGGAAATCTCTAATAGTGGGAACTAACTCAGTAACTATCTCACCAGAAACACTACTCATATAGAAACAAAACCCATCTTCTGTCGAGAACTCCATGAACAGAGGATGCGGCAAAACTTGAGCATTCCGCTCCCGATGTAACATCCATTCAACTGCTGCTTGCTGATGAGGAAACAGTCTAAGTTTCATACACGGCATAATCGCTATCGCCAAGGACCTCAGATGGCAACAGGTAGCTGCAACCCTGACAAGGTCCACTGGACCAAGCTTAGTTAGTATGTAAAATATAAGATCATCAGTTAATTCCGAAATGCTGGAGCTGCACAAGTCATCCGCCGGATTCACTCTAGACAAATCAGGCTTCCCTTTACTTGATACACTAGGCAAACTCTTGAAAACTTGATGTAGTTCAAATAGGCTTTTGTTTGAAGCACCACCACAATGCAACTTGCAATGGAGAACATGACAATCAGAAACATTCCAAATGCTACTTCCAAGAGAATTATTACCACCATCCACAAGCATTGATTTTCTGTGGCCCCAGTCACAACTGAACATGACAGACTTCAAATGCATTAGCATTACCAATCTAATTGACAAAAAGATTTGATTACCTTACTGATTGGGTAACCATACTCATCAATTACATCCATTGGAGTGGCTTCAATAACCACCTAGTTGCAGTTGATACGTGAGTTTACTCAAGCAGTAAGGTAGATAAAATCGTAACGAATAAGATAAATAGATTGGAATTGAAAATATGCACCTAATGTGTCTGAACAAAGAACCGGCAACCGAACCAGATTTTGGAAACTGCCATCCGGTCGACCAGACGGCGACCGGTAAATAGACATCCACAAGCAACACCACTTTCGGCTCTTCCACGCGCATCACCCGCGCATCAATTCTCACGCACTTGTGATTTACCAGCGAAACCAGCTGCTTCACCACGCTCACGCTTCCGTTGACCATTCCCATCCTCCTCATCCTCCTCGTCCTGCTACTCCTTGACTCCGAAACCTTGCCGTGCGTGCTCACCGTGGACAAAACGACGCCGGTTTCGGAAACGAAACCGTCGTTGGAGACGTGGCATTGCGCGTTGAAAGGCAGGGAGTGGTGGAGGTTGGGGTTGTTGTCGTTGACTGCTGCGACAACCACACAGAGGAACCCGCAGAGTTTGTGGTCGGGGAAGGGCGACGAATCGCCCATTTTTGAAATTAGGGTTCGTGTGAAATTAGGGTTTGGAAAATCGAAATGTGATGCGTTCGTTTGCTTTGGTTGTTGTGAGTCGGTTGGCCAGAGAAATCGTTAAGAAGGAGTAAACTGGACAGACTTTGATAGACGGATACTGGTTGATAGGAGGAGGCCGTTAATGTTGGGATTATTTACCGTATGTCGCGCACTATGCTTGAATTGGTGATCGTCGTTTGATCACTGCACACGTGTACTGACATCATGGAGGATTCGAATAGCATTTTTGGTTTTTGTTTTTGTTTTTTTCTAAGAAGAAGAAGAGCATTAAATACACTCTCCTCTGTCCCAACACACTTATTTAAATCACTGACCATTTAATGGTTGACAGAGTTCAAAAATTTATGGTGTTCTTATATGCATGTAATTGAAATAATTTGAAATCAAAATTATTTGAAATTGGAATGATTTTAAATCAGAATGATATATCAGAATCAGAATAAATTATTTATTTCAATTGTAGAAATTAGAATAAAAATTAGTAATATTTTCATTAAGATGTTTACTTTGTTTTAAATTTAGAATGAATTAATTACAAATTATAAAAATATCTTTGATTAAAATTATGTACTTCATAAATATTGTTGTTTGTAAAATAAATTAATAAATAATGTAACCACAGGATTTTGCAATTGTAAAAGAAGCATTGTGTATCTTTTTGCAAAATTATATTTCAAATGCAGTGTCATCTTTTTATCATGTAACTTATTAGAATGGACTAAAAAAAAATCCTTAACAATATTATTATAAGCATATTATGCATTTATATTGTATATCAAGCCGTGAATTTTTTTTTTTTATATAAAATATTACCTAAATTTACTCTACTTTTGTAAATGTAATAGCCTATTATAAGAACCTTAACAACCATTACAGTGGTAGTAATAATTATCACCACTATTTCCATCTTATGCCTAACATTGAGAATAATATATATATATATATATTTTTAAACAAGGGTAATAAAAACTTTTTAATTTGTAAAAGAAAATAAAAATGAGATTTCAAGTTAGATGGGAGAATGAGATTCTCATTCCTAATTCCAAATTCATGTAAGACCCACAATTTCATTCTCATTGCGAATTGATTTTAGAGCAAATAAACATAAATAATTATTTGCATCTCTATTCATATTATCTAATCTATCAACATGCTGTTATATTTTCATTGTACTTGATATATGTCAAAATGAGGAAGTTTTGATAAGTTTTATATATATATATATATATATATATTTGGGTTATATTTTTAGTTGCTTAATTCATTTCTATTCATGTAATTGATCATCTGTTGTTTGAGATGAGTTTCTGTGTTTAGATTGAATAATTTTATGAATTGTGTTAATATACTTAACCAAACCCTAATATCATTTTTCTCTCTCTATCATTTTTTTTTTTTTCAATTTTTATGGCGGTTGTTCTATAATTTCCAGTCGATTGGGCTCACTGAGTGCCGTAATTGGGTCGATTTGGACCGATTACTCGGTTAATTTGACCAATCTCGATTTTGGCCACCAATCTTATCCTTATCAGATAGGTAACATACTGATCAACAATAAGTCATTGGAAAATCGTTGATTTCCGATGATTTTTGAAACAATGATTTATTTAGACCTAACCTTTTTACCAATATTCCCAACTATCCTAGAATTCCTTCTCACCTCCACTTGAATTGGCAACCCTCAACTTAGACTTTCTCTAGAAAATAAGAACTTAATGAACTAAAAGAATTATCTATATGCTCATGAATGCATGAACAAACATGTAGAATAAATGATTAAATCATGCTAAAAGACTAGAGCTAAATAACATAACACTAAAATTTTAATCATAATATGCTTAACAAGAAAACACAAAAAAATTACAAACTTTACAATATATGCTTTCATAATTTTGACAAAGAATAAAATCATATTTATAGGGTATTGAAACCCTGAAATATGCGTCAAGAATATATCATGCAAAATAGGAGTTAAAAAATGAAAATAGAAAGTTTTTTACAGTATGAATGGAAAATTATAAAAAAAAAACCCTCATAAAAATTATGAAACACCTCTAATATGAAAAATTATTGATACCATCCCCATTGCAATCGCGTGTAGAAACAACCAAGGAGGTCATTTTTGCAACTAATTCGTGAAAACTAGCAGAAAGGCATGGAAAATTGACCAATGTCATGATGGTAATGATGGATTGCAACAAACACATCGCCTTGATGGTCACGGTCCTTGTTTTAATAGGGAACGATGAACCCTAAAAAAAAAAAAGTATTCAAAAATATTTTTTAAACAAAACATTTTTCAAGAGATTTTTCCCACTCAAAAGCATGACACAATAAAATGCAGGATTTTGACATAATAATTAATAATGATTTCAACCATCGAGAGAGACTTGTGGATAAATTAGAATAATTTGATCAAGTACATGGTGAAAATAAATTATTAATAGTAGAAATATAGGTTGATTAGATTGGTAGGGTAAAATTGTAACTTTATAATCTATTCTCCTTTGGTTGTGAATTATATTAATAGTTAGATTATTAGTTAATTTAATTATTTTCTTTGTTTAAGTATTATTTTTCCATAAATCAAGTGTTTCAATAGTTTTGATAAGGTATTGTCTTTTGATTTAGTACTTGGCCTTGGCCTGTGACTTTGATGAAAATTCTCCATTAGTGGATGAGACTTTCAATCAACCGAAGGAATTCACTGAGGAGGAGGTGGACGAGCAATATGGTGAAATCGCAAAGAGAGTTCATGATAAAAAGGTGATATTCAAGGTGCTCGACCCCTCCCAAATGCCACACATGGAGGAGGATGGTCTTAAGGTTCCCAGTTTGTGAACTATTTACACTGGTTTAATACTCAACATATATATAATTTGGACAATCGTTGTGGGAACGATCTTTACTTATCATTATATTAATTGTGAACCGAGTATACTTGCATGGGTTTCTAGTGTGAATATTTGGTATTGTGTTTTAATTAGAAAATATCTCATTATTGAAATTAAATTGTAAAATACACTAAAAATTTGCCATCAAATACGGCGGAGATTAGGTAGAAATTTGCTATCAAATTCGGCAGAGGTTAGGCCCTGCCATGTCCCCATTGAATCGCACCATCCTAGAACGACCCACTTATGGAGCTATCCTGATGTTTCGAAGTCTCCCACTTATGAGTTCCACAAAACAGTCTGTTTGTAGAGCTGTACTATTTGAATAACCTTATGTTGATCAACAGTTAGAGTGTTTCTTGTTATTATTGCCTTGAAGAAAAGATATAATAAAGTCAATCATTTTCATGGTTAGCCCTCTAAGTTAATAACTCATAAGTTAGACGACAAAAGTAAGATTCTTATTAAGGCTAATCAATGTTCAATAATATTAAAAACACAAAGAAATGTAAAGAAGATAAAAATGAAATTGAATATAGCCTTTAGCTATTAATAAGTTCTTAATGCCTTAAAGGGAAATTGTAGTTGTCCTTTCTGGGTAGCATAATTCTTTCTCATGGAGTTATAAGTGTCGCAAATAGCTTTTGCTTGCAGTATCCAATCTTGACAATTGTTTCATAACAAGCTCTGGCAAGTTGTTGACTTCCTCACATACATTCTACCCCATTACGTGTTCGGAAGTTTACAGTTAAATGGTTGGTAGATGTGATCGCCTCTAAGTTGTTGAGAGTGAGTTGCCCAAGTACAGCGTTATAAGTCGTTACTCAGTCGATGATAAGGAAATCAGCAAGTATGGTAAAATTTCAACCTGGTTTTCCTAATGTAAGGGAGAGTCTTATCTGACCTAACGATAAAATGGAGTTCCTCGTGAATCCATATAGAGGCTTCGGTGCTAGCTTAAGTTGGTCCAACCTATATTTCATGGGGATAGTGTATCCTCCTTCAATCTATTTTGGTAAAAGTAACAGACTTGATGCCTACTCTTGCTTGTTTTGTTAGTCTTTCTTCTAGTTGAGGACAAGTAGCGCAGGCTGTCTTGCTTCCCAAACATAACAATCATGTGTTCTGTTTGAGGCTCCTACTATATGTGGCTTGCCATGAATGGTGCAAATGTCCATAACTGTAATAGTCGCTTTCTAGTGAGTGACAGCAAGCTGCTGATTTGTTCGAGGTCAAGCCACATACTTTTGCAACCTATCCCTCCTGATGGGATCCTTTATCACATCTTTGAGTGCATAGCATTAGGAACTCATATGTCCGACCTTATCGTAAAGACAAAACTTGTTTTAGTTTCTCTTGTTTTCTAGGGTCTTTACAAGTTGAGACCTTCCAAAATTTTCTCTTCACATTCAGCCATATACATTTTGATCTCTAAAATCCATAAGTTTAGTATAAGTGTCAAAGCAACCTGTGAACTTCTTTGGTTCACCATTAATGAGGGCTTTCCTATGATTTTGATTTCTATCAAGAAAAATTATTCCTCAAGCTATCTTTCCTATTATTCCCTTTCCTCTTTTTGGATTGTTTTTGTCGTTCACGTCTCCCTTAATCCATTGATCAGAAGCATCCAACGATTTCTCTAGCCTAATGTACATTGCTGTTCAATCATAAAAATCCCTCAGCATCTTGATAAGGTTCTCGTAGATGTTGTGGCTGAGATTTATGCTTTTATCTAATATTGTTGAGATTGTAATAAGAATGTTTTCATCATACGAGTTGTCAATGTAATTCGGCTTTTTTTGAAAACGAGCTACACAATCCTTTAGCGATTCTTTTTTGTTTTGCAAAAGAGTGCCATGTGATAAAATGAGACATGTTGCCTTTTTAGTGCTTGATAATGTTGTAAGAATAGCTCCTAACATAGTTCCCAACCTATCATGCTTTCTGCGGGGAGCTTCTTGAACCATTTGCATAAGGCTTCCCCTAAAGTTATTGAGAAGCATCTGCATAAAACATTGTTAGTGGTATGCAAATCCATTTGCATGTTAAAGGCATCCAAGTAGTCATCAAGATTACTATATCCTTAATAAAGGGTGATATTAGCATCTTAAAACGATCTAATAGTGGCTTATTAATGATTGCTTCGCTTAGTGGGTTCTTTCACGAATGTGCTCCCTATTTTCACTTCTTCGTCGCTTAAGGTGATTAAGCCTTTGGAGTGGTACTTGCAAATTTGTTAGATTGCCCTAAGCAATGTGCAATCCTTCTACCATTCTGATTTCCCTACGATATCCTTGAATGTTGCTTGCGGAACTACAACTTGGGAATACTAATCGAGCAGGCCTTGATGGTACACCTGAGCTACGACCCTCATTCTGATCTTTCTAATAAGGATGAAGTTAATTGCATCTTATTTGCTAACTGTGGTATCCTCATGCCCTGGATCAAAACTTGGATGGTCTTGGTCAACATTTATAACATATCCTCCATTTTGCCTTGCACGTTTGTCATGGTTTCGTGGTTTAAAGCACTTGCCTGCCCGACTGCTACGGTCACAGAGGACAAATTTTGTATTGCCCTTTACTATTGGTTTGTCAGAAGGTTCGAGTTCACTTGGTCATGACAACAATCCGTCTCTTGCAGGATTTCCGTGATTGGTATTTGTTGCATTAAATTCGTTTCTTCATCCATACTTAGCCTAATCGTGCAATCCTATGAGGGGTGCCTTCTTATGTATAGGAGGTTTTAACTATCAATTAACTACAATAAAAAGAAAAAACACACAAATATAATATGAACTTGTTAGAATCAGAGGAACTTAGACCCTTCCTCTAGCACCAAAATATTGATGCAAAAATCAATCAACACTCAAATTAATGAGAACATGGTCGATTGAGTGAATTACGAAGAGTTAAATGAAATTGATATGAAGGTAGTAATGACTAAAATAAATAAGTAGTAATAATGTAAAAGAAAAATAACAAAAGAGATAAGAAAATTCTTAATGTGGTTCAACTCTATAAGTAATGTCTATGTCCATGATTATTTCATTACTGAAAGGGAAAAAGAACGCTATGTTTAGTAGAATTTTTGTTAAAGTTTTTTAACGACTTCTTGCTGCCAACTATGTGTAAGCTTTTAAGATGTCATTTGTAATATTAAGAACCCTTTATTTGGTGTTAGGGTTTATTGTTTACACACAATAAGATTGTTTACATCCATATTAATATCATAATGTAATTTTGACAGGCTCCTATTAGGGGTTATTTTTGTTTGAAATAGAATTTTTTCTATTTTAGAACTCTGTTCTAGTTAAGGAAATTATAAGCTGATTGTGTTTTATGACCTACTATATCACTTCGACCTCGAGCTGCTTCTCATGTGAGTTGATTGACTTGGATTGCCTCACTGCCATATGATTGTTCTAAAATATGGCACTATTCCATGCCTTTAATCCTATCTTTTGTGATGAAAACCTGAGCAAAGTATGAGTATTTTTATTTTTTTTTCAAGTTACTTCATGTAGGTGAATAAGATTTAAGGAATTTTAAGTTTTGGACACATTTAGGGTAAATTAGAGCATCTTCAAGAGATAAAGGACTAGTTTCCAAGGTTCAGCTATAAAGATCACAGTTGGATGCAACTAGGAGTGCATCTAGCGAGATTTTTCCAAAGGTGAGATGCGACATGAGCTACTGGATGTAACTAGTTGTGCATCCAACAAAAGAGGGGTAGAATTATCTTTCTAGCCTAAGTTACGAGGCCTAGTTCTTGCCACCTATAAATACTTGTTCTTACATCATTTTGGGAGAGTTCTGGACCTCTGAGTAGCTTAAAGGATCCAATCCATTATCAAGTCTTCATCTTGGTGAAAAAGGGAAAAGGCACTTCAAGCATCTTTAAATATCCATCCTTAAAGATCCACAAAAGAGGAAAAAAGACTTGGCTTCGAGTCAACTCGTCTTTGAGAGACTTCCATCACCATAAGCTTTCTCTCCTTTTTTAGCTTTGTTTTATTTAAAATGGATATTATGCATTTGTTGAAGATGTCATTGATGATTGATATTTGCTTGCTTTTATATTTAGCCATGACTTAAACATTTATGCGGCTAGTGTTGTGATGTACCTTGATGGACATTAATGGATTGATGTTTGATGTGTCTTGAGATAAATTGTGTTTTATTGAGTAAATATTTCAATTCTCAATGCTTGTATGTGCCTGATCACCATTTACATGATTTGAAGTTTATGTGTAGAAACCAAAAGGAGATGCATGCAACGTTTGATGAAATGTTCACCCCAAGATGAGGTTAAATAAATATATACTAATCATCCTTTGTAGTCAATAAATGGTATCTTCATCTTAATGAATCCTTGTTTAATGCAATGATCATAAAAAACTAGGCTTGGTTAGATAAGGGTATGTTTGTGCATATCCCAAGAGAGAATGTTTGAGGGCAATTATGATAACCAGCTACCAACATACTCAATTATATCTCAATGACTTAATCTTTCTAAATCCATTGAAAGAAATCAAGGGAAGTCATAATTCCTAGCCAAGTTTCTCTATTGATTGAGCTTCTTAGGTTTCAAAGTAGTCTTTAGAATTTAATTTGCTTAATTTATATTATAGTTAATTAATTAACCATTCCCTAATCAATTTTCCAAATAGCCATAGCTCTTAATTATAATCAATACTTAGCTACTCAGCTAATTCCTATGGAAACAATACTCAATCATCAGTTTATTATTTGTCATGACCTAGTTCACTTACTAGTAACATGCGGGTTAATAGTCACCCTCACTTATTTGATCTGTTACACATTCCTACCAAAGTGGCTTTTGCTGACGAGTCCTTGAGCAGTGGACTTTATATTGCTTCATTCTTATATTTTTGTTTCTAGGCTTGCTGGTCTTTTGTGTTTAATGGACTTGTGATATTGGTGTTATTTTTTAGTACAATATAAAGGTATTGTAAAATTAATTTTTGATTTTTTTTTTCAATATCCTTTTATAAGAGTGGATGAATATCTCTTCATAAGATTCTAATATCATCTTTATTTTATTAAAACATGAAGAACATGATATCTATTTATTAGGAATTGTTATATTATTATTATTTATATATTTTATATTATATATATATTTACTTTTTTGAATAGCCAAACAATTTTGTTGTACTTAAAAAAAAAAAAAAAAAAAACAATTTTATTGAAAACATGAAACTTGGATACATAGAGGCGGCAGTTAACGGAGCAAACGAAAACTAAAATCAAGAAGAGAGCAAGAAATCATATCTCATTACTCGAAACATGGCAAGAGACAGCTGCTTGGCACGTGTAACCGCTGGCGCTTGCGTCGGCGGCGCAATTGGTGGCGCTGTTGGTCAGTTCTCTTTTCCTTTATTCTTCTCTGTCTCTGAAATTAAGTCACTATTCAAATTCCTATCAATTCGCGTCTTTTATATCTGTTTGAATTTGAAGTGGTGATTTTTTTCCCTCTGTTGATGTGTTTAAAGTTGGTTTTTTTAATTGCTTTCATTGTATTTTATGTATGTTAGTGACATGGAAATGTATAATGGATGGTAAAGTGGTTGGATTCGGATAGATTGATTCAGTAACTCAAACAGATAGTAGAATCTGAAGCAATCCTTTTGAGTGAACTAGATTTTTTCGTTTATTTTTATTTTTTTAATTTTTTATGAAACTAAATTTTTACTACCTTTTAGCGGCATTAAACATGATTTGAAGAAGATAGTTCAAGGAATTATGTTTGGGATTGAAGGTGTTGTTATATAGGTAGAAAATCTGTCCAAGAGTCTGTATCGGATTCCGTAAAGTTTGTGTTTTTGATGGGAAAAGTTCAATTGAGTTAATATCACCCAGAAAGATTTGTGATGCAATGGTTTTGTATATATGGTTTTGTGTTTTTGCAAGAATTTTTAGTTTGTTATATTTATTATTATTATTATTTGTATGCAGGTGCTGTTTATGGGACTTATGAGGCTATTAGGTATAAGGTGAGTTATATATTTCTCTTCTACGCATGAGACAATGTGCAATTGTGGAACTTTCAGGTGCTATTGTACTGAAGCTATCAAATATTTAGTTTGCTAATTGTTTTAATTTGTGTGGATCTTTCTTCTCTGCGTAAATAAATACATGATCCTAGCTTCATATATATGTTTAATTTTACTTAGACAGGAATGTACTCTTCTATATCACTTCATCATTTCTGGATTTTAGGTTTTATTCTTTATTAGACAAGTTATGACTAGTATGGCATTTCTTCTATTGAAAGTAGATGTATGAGAAAATTGCAAAAATTTAATGCATGTCCATCTGTGTTGAACACTCTCATGTGCTGTTAAAAAGATTCTAAATCCATCTAACTAGTAAATTGTGTATATTTATGAGGCTGCTGTGCATATTTGATAAAAATACCTGCACAAATTCTCTTCTTATTATTGTTTTATAGTTTATCTAGGGAATATTTAGTCATAATTGATTATGTATTTTATCTTCTTAAAACAAGCACATACTCACATTCTCGCGAGGTTTCTGGTAACTGTTCTGCAGGGAACCTTGTGTTCATGTCCAGGCAATTATTTCTCTTGCCCTATCCTGATTTAAAGTTTTTCATATAATTTTCAGTTGCTCTTGGGGTTTTCTTTTTCCTGCAACTCCTTTTTCCTCTATTAAATTTGTTTCCACATTTTCTTAATTGTGAAGGTTTGCTAGTTTATTACCACGGTAAATTATTTAGTTGTAACTGAGGTAAATTTATTGCGCTCTGATGAAAGAAGAAAAGGTATAATTATGCCTTAATTAGTAGGATGGATATGTTGAACGTCAGTGTTGAAACTTTTAAGGCAAGTGCTCTGCTGATAAGCAACTATTCTGAGCATTTAATAACTTTAACCAGAACTTTTACATCTTGTTTGAATTTATAACCCAATATCCTATATAGCCTTCAACTTTTTGACAGAAATAGGCTTTAGATGGTTCAATCTCCCCTTAGTTCTATCTATACCCACTTTCTCTACCCACTTTCTCTCAAGCCTTTTTCAATAGAAAAGCTTGTTTATGTGCACCCTTGGTTTGACCCTAGACATTGATATGTTTTAATACACTTGGTGTTTTACTGATGCATGTTAAACTTTAGACCAGTTTCAGTCAATGTTAATTAGCCGGCCTAATTGGGCATTCTTGATCTGCCGAGGCATAAAGCTTAGACTTGAAACTTTTGTTATATGATTTGTTGAAACCTATGCTCATTTTGTGAAGGTGCTGACTAGCGAATGTTAGGATTCACTTTCAGCAGGAGTAGTGCATTTCAGATAGATTAGTTCTGTGTTTGACAATTTATACACATTTGGTTTTTTTTATTTGACTTCTGAAGGAACTTTTTATTTTGAAAAAAATATTTCTGGCTAGATAAAAGCTGCATGTGTTTATGGTGATTTGCAGATGACGTTCTAGGGTGTAATGCTGCTAAGTGCATTTCTGTTGGTATGATGGAATAGTATTTAAAGACTAAATTGGTATTGAGAATGGAAAAAATATCTAATAAGAGAAAAGAAACAAATACCCAAACATATTTGTCCATTTGTATTGGGGCCTTAAGTTGTAGCCTGAATTTAGTGTAATGTCCACTGTGCGTTTGATTGCAGAAAAGGTGTTTTAATGTGCTTTTTGTTTTTGGTTATGAACAAATTGAGACAATATTTAAAGACGGAAAAGTAATTAGCTTTGGAATGGATTTTTGTTTGAATACCATCATAGTTGTAGCCATTTCTGATTGAATATAAATGTAGTTTCTTGCTTGCATATCTGATGGTGAGTTGACCTTGGATTTGGCCTTCTTGGTGGTTGGTGATACAAACCAATGCATAGTAAGAATGCATATATATAAGTTTGAATGTTGGATATTTGCAGGTTCCAGGACTTTTGAAGATCAGATATATTGGGCAAACTACGGTGGGGAGTGCTGCAATATTTGGTCTTTTCTTGGGTGCTGGTAGCTTGATACATTGTGGGAAGTAATACTGATTATTTCTCTTGTTATGTTTATGACCTTTAGATTCCTTTTTTTTTTTTTTTCTTGGATTGTTAAATAACCTAGACTGATATCAATGATAAATATATATATATATATATATATATATTGATTTGTTTAAATATTTGAGAGAATTTGTTTTGGGAGAAAGAATACAATGGATAAATTTGATTGGTTCGTTCTTACTTTTTTAAGTTAGGAAACACTGATAGTAAAATCACTATATATATATATTCTGTTAGAAAAAGTTGGCCAAAAAATGGTGCACAACACACGTGATGAAGATTGTGTTTGTGGCTTTGTGCATGATAATTCTTTATTAGTTTTGAAACTTCTTGGAAACAATTTCCTGTCATAATGAGAATTCTTAGAAACCTCTTCCCAAGTTCGGTAAAATTTGATAAGAAAACGACTACTTGTGCTCATCTTAGTTTTCCAAACAAAGTGAACCTCCAAGAATTTGGATAAAGCTTAAGGGAGTAGAATGATTTTTACCCATGTAGTCTTATAAGAACCAAAATATTGAATAGCCCTTCAAACCTTGCCTTTGTACAAACCTAACCAACCTTTCAAAAGCAATGACATATCTTTGAATGATCTTTATTAATAGCCTATATTTTCTTTCTATGTGCTGCCTTTCTTATGACTCCTTGGTTCCTTTGAATTAGTTACAACTCCACTATTAACACAGTAAAGTGTAATTTGCTTATCAACATTAGGAACAAGCTTGTGATCAATTATGAATTTACAAAACCATATGGGTGTTTTAGTTGCTTCACAAGCAAACTAAATATTTTGCTTCTCTAGGGCGATCGATAAAGCAAGATTGTTTGATACTCCTCTACATAATAATGATATAATAAATTATAATTAATAATTTTAAAATGCAATCACTTATGTTTTTTTGTCGAAAGTGCTATGTATATGTGCATGTGTGTGTGGTGTGTGTATATATATATGTCCAAAACGGTGTCATTTTGGACTCTCCAAAACAATATTGTTTTTGTTAATTATTATTTTTTTTTAAAAAAAACTTTTTAAAAATAAACATCAAAACGACATCGTTTTGATGATTAATACTTCAAAAAAAATTAAAGCATAACAATATCAGCTTTAATTCAAATCAAACCATCACTAAGCATCAATTGTAAGAACCTTAAGCCCTCTACCATTGGTACCACCAAACCCTAACTTCAATTCAACTTAGGTCCAAAACAAAGTAAACTCACTGATACTGGTACGACCAAACCCTAACTCCAATTGTCATCGTAGTGGACTTGCCAGTTGCTTGTCAAACGTCGTTTGTCATTTCCATTGTTTATCACTATAACTTGTTCACTAATGGTCTATTTTACCAGGTTTGATTAATAGTTATTAGTTGTCGATCAAACCTCTTAGCTAGCGTAGGTGCTAAGAGCCAGATTGCCTACTGCTTGGCGCTTAGTGATATTTAAACATTGCTCCTAAATGATTTTTAATGAGTAGGATATCGTTAACATAAAGAACTAGAAATACTATCATATCACCCTTCATTTTCTTCTATATATAAGGTTCATCAATATTTTAACATCCCTTATTGTCAATTAGTTAACCTTCAAATTTGAAGGTCAAATGTGGTTAATGTTGGTTAAAGGACAATTTGGTCATTTGATGATTAAAATTAAACAACTATTTATAAAATTAAATAAAAAATTAATAAAATGAAAATAATTAAATTAAATTATAATAAAGTTAAAAAAATTAATTGAAAAAAAAATGAAGTTTATTCATCATCTATGAGATCCAATCATAGGGCATCATCAAGTTCCTTTCTAGATCATCATCATCACTAACCCACATCATCATCAAAGAAGAAAAATTGAAAAAAAAAAAAGAATGAAAGAAATATATATATATATATATATATATATATTGGATGATGGAAATCTAAATGGATCTCCACTAGTTTAGGTTGGATCTCTACCCATAAAGACTCAATGGCACGATAGGGAAGCCTTCCCTTGCTACGAGCCTCTCTATGATGGAGATGTTCAAACATCTCTATCTTAGATAGATATGTTCACTCATAGCCTTATGACATAATAAGGGAGGCAAGCTCGCCATTGCCATAATCAAACATTGCGATGGAGGAGGTGAGCTTACCTTCACCTATCACTAGATCTCCATGGATGAAAATACGATGGAGATTTATGTATCTTCATCCATGGAGATGCAATTTGGAGATGGGGATCTAAATTGGACCTCAATCGTTCATCTCATCAAATAGACAATAGATATTCAATATGAATTTCCACCATCCAATTTTTTTTCCCTTTCATTTTTTGTTTTGTTTTGTTTTTGTTTTTTCTTTTTGTTCAATATTTAATTAGAGATTTTTATCATCCATATTTGAGATAGACAATAGAGATCAATTGTTTTCATTATTAATTTTTGAATTTTAATTTTCTTCATTGGTTTTTTTTTTTTTTTTTTAATTTTTAATTTCAATAATAATAATGATATTAATTATTTAAATTATTTTAAAATAGAAGTGTTTTGATGTGGTGGTTTATGATTGGTCCAAGTAATTTTAGATGGAAAAAGACCATATTACCTTTGAAAGGTTAAGTTTTTCATTAAGTCGGTGATGGTCAAATATGATCAAAGGTACTCTTGTGTAATAAGTTCTAAACTTGCATGATGATTGAAGTTTTAAAAAATGTTAGGGCCCTTTCTGTAATTAACCCTTTTTAATTTGACTCTTTTCTTTTTTAGATAATTACACAAACACCCTAATGTTTGGTATAATTACAAATATACATGAATTTAGGCCATAATTATGGAAACTCTACCATTGGTTTCATAAGTATTGTAGCTACACCACCTACCATTAGTATACTAATAGTAGACTAAAATTTATGGTAACAAATAATGGGTAATTTGGTCTTTCAATATTATAATAAATAAATAAATAAATTTACTATTAAAATTAAATTAAAAAAATAAAAATATATATATATATACAGATCTCCTTCATAGTGATCAACCACTTCATCCTTTGTACCTATGCTACTTGTGAAGATTTTCTAGTAATCACATTTTTAACCAACAAGTGCACTAGACTTAACGATGCGCTAGTGTTGCCCACCTATGTCCCTAACCTTAAAACTCTAGGAAATTATCTTACACCTCTCGAGTTACCTAACTATGTCTCTAACATTGAAGCTCTGGAAATGGTCTTACACACCTGTTCGTGACTTGCCACCCTATTTGTAAGCTCAAATCTCATTTTCTAGATTTCTATGCATTTAGTTTTTCAACCAAATCTTGACAAGTCAACTTTTGTCAATCATCTTTCCTTTAAAGTTGCTCTTCAACAATCCTTTAGGTGTCGGTTCTTTAGGTCTTTCTATACAGCCCGTTGTCCTTTGAATAATCAAGAATGAAAACCATACAACCTATACAAAATTCTACACAATAATAATGAGATATAGAGATTGGTTTCATCAATGTGACTACCCTATAATCACTTCCAATATGGATATAGTAACGACCTATAATTGACAAGACACTGTAACTATCTTGTGATTAAAAAATCATTCATAAGTGTATATGTTTCCCAAAGATAATCCGATATAGTACAAATCCTTGAAATCATAAAAAGGTAGATCCTAGAATTTCTTGAGAAGTGATATGAAAATTGCTCTCTACTTTTTTTTTTTTTTAAAAAAAAAAAAAACTAGACGAATAGACCTATTTATAGATGCTAATGAGGTAGTTTGATCACTCTTGCTTTCCTAGGATGATAAATATTCAATTATCACTTGGAAAAAGGAAAAAAAAAATCACTTAGATTAGTTTGATGGTAAATGGGACTTCTCATTTTTTTTTTTTTTTTGATACAAAAACGGGGCATACACCTAAAGGAGAAAAAAAAAACTTAATGGAACGTCTATGCTCTCTAACTTTCAGAACTCTAGGGGTGCATTTGACAAAGAAATATCCTCCTCATACATTCCAAAAGCACTTTTTGCCAATCAGTCAACAACATTATTAACATCCCGAGGCACAAAAAAGATTTTAACATACCAATCCTTCTTCATAATGTTCCAAATGTCCAAGATTATAGACTTATAGTAAATAGGAGCAAGATCGAATGAATAATTGAATCAACGGCCTCCTTACCATTTGATTCAACTAATATAGTAGGAGAGAGTAAATCTTAGGCAAGAATAAGGCCTCTCTAGATGGCCCTCAATTCAACTTTCAAAATTGTGCATACACCAAAAAAACACATAAAACCTCCCTTAAAAATCCCTTGATCATCACGGATTAGACCCCCAATCGTAGCTCTACCAGTAGTTTTATCCAACGCTCCATTTATATTCAATTAGATCCAACTAGTAAAAGGAAGATTCCAACCATAAGAAAAATCAAGAGCTATAAAGGCATGAAACTTACTATAACAATCTCTTCAAGTAGCACTAATAAAGGAATTCATTGTTAATAAAATAAACTTTCAAAGGTCTTATAAAGTCTAGATCATGTACTTGTTGGTTCCTTCAAAACCATAGGAAATAGTAAGTGACCGTAAAAGTGGGAGGTCAGACACCTTTTTTGGTAAGTTTCTTCAGAATCCGTTCCTTTCTATCAACTCTAAAAAACCAATCCATCCATTTGTGAAGTATAAGCTTCATTCATATTTTAAAAGCAAATAAACAATTTCTTAAAACATGCATATCATTCTCCAAAACATGGTCACAAGAAAAATAAGAGCTAGAGGTAGTAAGACCTATCTGAGCTTTTCTGTCACTAGCTCAAATTTATTTCCTAAATGATGTGGTAAACTTATATACAATTATCACATCATCAATATATTATATTAAAATTAATACGGTATATACAAATCTGTTTGCCATATTTTTTGGGTAAATTTTTGAAAAGTATAACATTATTATTATATAATATATACATATAATAGAAAATTATAAATATCCAAGTGATATTGTTTATTTATCTCAACTGCTACCACCAATCATGATAGTTATTTTATAAGACAATTGTAAACATTGACTATTTATATTGACAACCCACTTTCGAAGAATGATGTCACTGTACACCTAATTTATATCTATTTACTATTATTATTATTTTTTTTCTATCATTTGTTTATATATATACAATATATATAACTTCGTAAAAATAAAAATCTATAAACACCAATAGTTAAAGGTTATTGGAATTAATCAAAATTAAACGTTATATATGAAATCCAAAAATTTACTATCATTACAGGACATATTATATTTTATAAGGGAAAAAAAACTCAAAGAACTCCTCATACATATTAATATATGTAAAAGTAGGACTCAATAATACCGATCACAAATATGAATGATAGATGAAAAAGCATTTAAGATATGCGTAGAAGTGTATTCCTTTTGTCATTTCTCAATGGCGAGTATGGCCAAGATTCGTTAAGACAATTAGACACTTATCATGTTCTTTTGCCTATAATGATCAACACACCAGACATTTAGATGTGTCCAACGCTTCATTAGACAGCTTCTTAATGCACAACAAGATTACCTATTTTAATTTTTTTTTTCAATTTCATTACTACTATAGAAAGTGTCATAAATGCTCGAGTTAGCCACACCTACCAAATCTTTCTTTTACTTATATATATATATATATGTATATATAATGTTTTTATAATAAGATATATTTGGTTTTAAAAAGTAAAGACCGACTAATTAAATTTATTCATTGTATTTGAATTAAATAGGAAAGAGAATTTGTTTAAGGAGAGAGAATGCAATGATGAATTTGATTAAGTAGTCATTACTTTTTATACTTGATTATAAAGGCCCTATATATATATATATATATATATTGATCCTAGACATTTGAATTCAATTAGAAGAATCGTAAAATGGCAATGAGATTCTTCACTGTCCTCTGGCTAGCAACCCTAACTTGGAAGGCTATGAGTGAGTGGCTCTCTACTTGCTTCCTTGTAGCGGATCATATTGCTCATTCACTTCAAACTGAAGAAACTCTCATCATGTCAGCTGAATTGTGATCATTCTTCTTTGCAATTTGTCACATCATTCTATGTTCATGTTAGTTTATGATCTTATAGAACTGAGTAGAGACGTTGTTATCTTTTTGTTCTCGGGAAAGAAAAAAAAAAACCCGGTCGATGTACCTTTGTTCTCAAATACAAGGAATTGTATTTATTTATTTTTTTAAAAAAAAAGAAAGCACAAGGAATTATAATTCGTCATGGATTAGGCCTTCTTTAGATTTTAGAAATCGTATAATTGGTTTGTTTGAAGTTCCAGTGAAAATCCAAATTTAAAACTTTTAAGATATTAATAACATGTTTTGTAGGTGGTATTTGGAAAAAAAAAAAAAAACATGTTATTAGATTTTAACAAAGAATTTTACTTGTGAGTAGAATGTTCTTTACTATGTTTCCTAGGTGTCATATGTTACGTTATGAGAAATTTCAAACACCTTTGATTTTTCATGCTGATCTCCACCTAATAATGTACTTGTATGTGAGCACGAAAAGAAATATGATCACAAGAAAATCAGATCTAAAATTGATAGCACACTTTCAGTCTTTTTGAAATTTTGATCTCAATAAACCAAAATCATTGCCATGATTATATGGCTGTATTTGTTGTGGGGGGTTAGGACTAGGATTGGATTACATTTTTGTCCAAACCCATGTTTGGTTCTTCCATTGACCCTTCACTAATTTAACCTATCACTAATTTTATCTTATTAGATTGGAACAAAACTAACCCATTGATCAGATGGCTTAAAATACTCCCGGTTGCTTGCTCCTTCTCCCCCAGCCAGGTAACTCCGCCTTCATCGCTGCTGCATCTAGTCACTTCTCCCTCTCCTCTCTCCCTCTCTCTCTGTATGCTAGTATTGGTCCTTCACCCTCGCCTCTCTCTTCTTTGACTTTATCTTCGTTATGGTTTCTATGCTCACCAATCTTCTTCCTCGTCTTCTACTCTGTCTCCATTAGGGGTTTCTGCACTCATTGCATCTTTTTCGACATTGCCTATCTTCTTTGATGTTGTTGATCGCTCATCTTCTTCGACATCATCGATTGCCCATCTTCTTCGGCATCTTCTTTGACGTCGTAGATCACTGTTGGAGGAGGGTGATGATGGAGGAGGTAAGCGGCAGTGGTGGCAATGGACGTAAGTTTATTTGCTCTTAGTTTGTAAAATTTGTGAAAGGCCCCTATAAAATTACTTTAAAGTCTAAGTTTGTATCAATTATTTTTAATCCTATCCTACATCTCATCAAACATGAGATAAAATTCAATCTCATCAAAATTCAATCCAATTCAATTCAATCCAATCTCATATAAATTATCCAATTATATCACGCGTACCAAAGGAGGCTATGTATCATTAACTGTATATTAGATTAGGATTCAATATCCAAATAATGCATGAGTTGACTTTGTGCATCTGAAACAAGCAAAAATCTCATGTTTTATCAACTTAACTAATAAACGTAATAATAATAATTATTTTTCTATCTATTGCCGATATATGATTGGCTTTCTTTAATTATTTTATCATTGCCTTCGTTAACTAATTTGATTAATACACATCGACTGCGGGATCATAGGACATGCACCAATTGTATTTCAACTAAATTATATAATACAATTTTCATCTTTCTATAGGTTATTTAATTTAGAATAATACTGCGTTTTCCAAAATTTTATCCAAAAATTTTACCAAAATGATACAAAACTGATTTATAACTATCACATTAATTTTGGGATAATATATTAATAATGAAGTAATTATATACATAAATCTGCCATTTTATTTGGATGGTGAATTTGAATAAATTGTTTTAGAGTGTATAGCATTACTTTTTAATTTATTGGAGAGTGTATTGTCACCAAAAAAATTCTAACCACACCTATTTTTTGATAAATATTATTTTTACTGTAATAAATACATATTGAATCATTTAAAAGAACATTTTCACACCCAAAATCTGCACTTTATCATAACATTCTATTTAAATCAAATCAATTTTACTCTTATTAAGATTGTGAGATATATTAGTATTGGAACTCTAATTTAAATGAAATTATAGAGAAACAAACAGTTACATATTAGTATTGAAACTCTAATTAATATGAAATTGCAAAGCTACACCGCCTCTTAGTAAGAGTGGCCGAACACTTCTCTTAATCCTAATAGGTTAAAGGTTTAAATCTCATTTTTGTCTTAAAACATAAGGTGTTGTTAGTTTTCTCTGAATTTAATCTAAAAATATAAGAAATTCAAAGAGACAAATATTTCTATAAAACTACAATTATCTCTCTCTCTCTTTTTTTTTTTTTTTCACTTGAATTCTTACTGTTTCTTTCCATGAGCGTTGAACTCATACAAGCATAAGCAAAATAATGGGGCTTATAATTCCAAATTCTATTTTTATTTAGTTTCTACTTGCTAATTCAATTCAAGGATTTTATATAAGAGTTTCGTTAATATGCATTCAACAAGCTTCTTCTCTTTCACTCTTAAACAATCTTTTAGTTCCTAATCAATTTCTAAACAATAAAGAATCGTGTGTGTTTGATGCGTTTTTGCATTTAATTAGGGTAAAAATTAGTAAAAAAATTTTTTAATTAAAATCATCAATATATTTAAGGTTAGCTTCAACATTTTAAAAGGTATGGAAAGTATAATATTAATTTTCAAATATTTGATATGGGTGTGAAAAATAAATGGATTTTAAAAGAACGTTTTTGGATGGCAATAGAGGCACCTTTAATTTAATTAATCTTTATTTGACTGTTAGATTATGACTGCACTCCAATTTACATTGGAATTAGAACTGAAGCACTAACTTCAATTTACCAAAATTTTTTAGTCCACGACACCTACGAATCTACATATGTTAGCCCTTCGTGAAAATATCCATATTTGGTATAATAAACCTCCTTTTGTGGCTAACTTTTCAAATTACATCTCAATCTCACGAGTTTTTAATGACAAAGTGATTGCTTAACTTTTTTTTTTTTTTTTTTTTATTCAATATGGTTAACTTTCAACAATTATTAAACTATTTTATTATGTTCATATTGGAAACACTACACGCGGATTTTACAATCATACTTCGTAGATTAGCCCAAGGGAAATCTATCCTTTATATAGAGTTTAGAATTTCTATAAGAGTCATGCAAGATTGGATTAGATTATTTTGATGAGATTGGATTAAACTGGATAGGAATTGATTGAATAAATTAATACTGTTACGTGTTTGGTGCAATATTGGAGTGGATAAAAATAGTAATATATTTTGTTTGACTGAGGTTGGGAATAAACCAAAAATACAAATAAAATAAATATATTTTATATTTAAAATATTTAAATTAATTTTAAAATAACATAACATATTAAATTATTTTCTAAAAATAAATATAACTATATATTATCAATTTAAATGAAATAATATTTATTTTATAATTAATGTAAAATATTATTTTTTAGAAATAATTAATATTATTAATTTAATCTTCAAAATAATTAAATAAAATTTAATATCATATTTAAAAGAAAAGGCAAATATATATATATATATAGAGAGAGAGAGAGAGAGTAGATAAAGAAAAGGTAAAAGAAACCATATATTAAAAACAACTAAAAAAATGGAAAAAAAAAAAAAAAACTAATAAAGCAAAGGAAAATGATTCCTTGCTTTCAACATGTAGAAAGACCTACTATCCTCTAATGATAACATAAGATGTAGGTGTTTCTCAGCTACTTTAGGAGAAACCCTATGAAATTGGTTCAGGAAAATCCTAATGGGGGGAATAATGAGCTAGGAGGAATGTCAAGAATTATTCTTGCAGCACTATCAAGCCTTCAGAAGGCAACATGTGTTGTTATGTCAAATGGCGACACTCCTCCAAAAGAAAATGGAAGCTTTGAAGGACTATGTAGCTCATTTTTACAAGTATAATTGACAATCCTCAAGATGAGAGCATCCTTACTGCATTGGGACTAAATAAGAGTGGAAAGCTTTATCGTAGTATTTACAAAAATCCCCATTAAAACCTTTCGAGACTTCTATGACCAGGTTGCAATCTATATTAGATTAGAGGAATCTCTAGTTGCTCATAAGCATAAGGCTTAAAAAGAATTAAGTAAGAACAAATTGAAGAAGAGAAAGGGAGATAATGGGAAGAACGATTCAATGAATACAACTTTCTCACAAAAAGCGGAATCATCATCAAGCCAATTCACCTAGAAAGCTCATACAAATGACAAGCATAAAAAATTTGCAAGCCGTTCGACATATATACTCTATTGATTGACACTAAAGAGGGTTTACTTGCCAGAGAGAAGTTGGGAAGAATTTGGCAACTTCAGCCTATGAGGACTCTCGAGAAATAACAATATATTAAAAGAAAATCCCAAAAAACCCTTGATGTATAGAAATATCTCATTTTACAACCTACTATTTCATTTTAACTCAAAATCTAATTGCGTTACCAATTAAATGAAAGAGTTAGAGAAATGGTAAAAAGTCATTTTTAATCCTGAGATTTTTATTTAAAATACAATAATTATAAAATAATATTTTAAAATAAAAAAATTATAAACTAATAAAAATTTATCTTCACCGTTCATTTATGAGATGCGCTGTGAAAATCAACATATCAAATTAAAAAATAAAATAATAATAAATAAATACTTTTTTTATTTTCAAAGGTTTTAAAAAATATCAAGCTTTTAAATCTTTTTTGAAAACAACTCTTTTCATCTTTAACTTTTCCAAAACTCTTCAAAAAAATTCAAACCATCAGTCAACTGATGGTTAACGGCCATAAAAGACCTTATTAGGAAATGTAGATTGCAGAAGCCTTTTTGTAAAGTATATTCACCGAGCATCCACTATCTACCATCACCCGCCATATATTTTTATTGCCTATAATTGCTTGGATGACTACAACATCATTGTGGGGGTGGCACATCGTATCCCTTGAAATTTGTGAAATTCTCTCACTACGACCACCACCTTTTGGGGGAAAATTACAAGCTACTAGTTGTTTCTTAGGTGTACTAAGTATTCCTGCAATGTCCCCATCCTAATGAGATCTTCTATTGCATTTTGAGTGCATAACATTTTGAAGTTATATACCTAACTTCATTGTGGTAATGGTTGAGCTTATTTTGATTCCTTGATTGCTTAAGAATCCTTATAGGTTGATGCCTGCTAAATTCTTCCTAGCTTCTGTTTATAAAATAAATAAATTTAAGTATGATGTTTGCAAAAATTCTTCGGTTTTTACCCTCGTCACAAACTTCGACTTTAAATAAAAGTGTAATTGCACCAATACCCCTAAAATGTCATAAAATTATACTCATTGGTAATGTTTCTATCTATTACACTAACATCCTTAAGAAAATTTGACTAATGGTTTTGTAATGTCACATTTCATAGTTAAAGGTAACACTTCAATTTCCTTTTAATAAAAAAAAAAACATTTAAATGGATTATCTAATTAATTTATATAAAAAAAGAATAGATGGAAGAGATCTCATCTCACTCCGATCCATCTAACAATCTCCACCATTGCAATTTTTTTTAAAATTTTTTTTTTCTAATGATAAAAGAATATAACGGTGATAAGTTTTTTGGAAACATGAAGAATTGAGTTATTCGATGTTTAGAACCTAGTACATTTTGTTTTCCCTAAACTTTCAAGAGGAGAGATCTAAAAGTTCTTCATTGCTTAGAACTAAAAACCAAATTTCCTTCTAATGGAGGAGCTGGACTAGGTCTTGTCCATAAAAAGAAGAGATCTATTCAATATCTTTAATAAGGAGAGAACATCCATTCAATCTCTTACATAATACAAAGGAGATGAACAAAATGAGGAAATTTGTTCATCTCCTCCATATTATGGATTAACAATCTCTTTCAAACATATTCGGTAAAAGTGGGAGAGGGGAAGAAATGTAGTAGTGATGACACATGAGAGAGCTTAGAGGGATGGTTGGTGACGTTGTTAGTGACAATGAAGAATTTGATTGTTGAAAATGTCTTCATTAAGATTTTGGTTCATTACATATTTTTGTAGCAGGAATTTGATTTATACACCAATGGGTAAAAAGTAGTTGTAGAAGCTACCAAAGGGCTATATGGTAAAAAATGTTGATGCCTTAATGACAAAAACGAACTTTTGAGGATTAGAAACTGTAGTGGCTCTTAATCATCATGATGACCATTTGTCTACGAAGGGTTTTCAGTCTTGCCTCGGAAAAGTGTGATAGAGGTTGACCTCATTGAACCATAAGCCTAGACGATGCAAAGCCAAGTGCAGAACAGAAGGCAGAGTAAAATGTGGTGGACGCATGTCCTCTTTGAATTACAAATAAATGGATAAAGTAATGTTTCCAAGGTTTGAACCAAATACTTATAGATATTTAGGTTGCAAACTTGGTACTACCAAGGAAAACTTGCCTAATTTTCACCTAAACAATTGTTGAATGAAATCTTATGATGTTTGTTTTGGGGTTTTGGTTTGAGATTGAATGAGTCTTGGTGATAGTTTCGATTTTGTGGATTTGATTTGAGAATTCAGATCTCGAACCAAATCTCCATAACCACGAACATCCATTGATTATTTCAAATAGATTAATTTTTTAAAATTTTATTTATATAAATTAAAATAAATAATAAAATACCAATGATTCAAGGATATGAGACCTATACTTATATGCTTGATTGAAGAATGTTATGTTTGACAAGGAAATTAATAGATGATAGACTCTATCATCTAATTTGGATTCATGGAGGAGATTTATCCTTCTTATGATATGATTTTTTATTAATTTTAGGGAGAATTTCATATTAGTCTCGGAAGTTTTAGAAATTGATAATTTTTCACCAACAAATGATGGAACTTTATACATGGTCTCTAAAGTTTAAAAAAAAAACATTAATTTGGTTCATTTGACCAATTTTTTAATGGTTAAACGTAACTAAAAGAGAAATGTCAAATTTACTCTTTGTTCATTTGTTGGGTTCGAACCACGAGCAAACCTAGATCTTTAAGAGTTGGGTTGTTCGTTCTCTAGCAAAGGAGGGGTTCAAAAAAATCTAGGTTCAAATTGAGATGTTGAATATTTAGGTTTAAATGAACCCATATGTCATGTCAAACCCAAATGTTTAACATATGGTTTCATCAAATGAATATTTGGGTTTCAAACCTAGATTTGACGAAGCAGATTGAAGATGATTTAGAACTTGATCATCTTCGATCTAATTCGTGATTTGGTGGAGATCATTTTTTTTTTTTTTTAAGTTTCTTTTAAAGTACGCGATTCTTAAAATTATCAAAAATTATGTTAAGCATCCATCACAATTGAATGGATGGTGAAGTTCTTTTTTTTTTTTTTTTTAATGTATATAATTTCTTTCTTTTTTTCTTTTTTTAATTTTTATTTTGTTTATATTTTATTTTTAATAATTAATTATTAAAGTATATAAGTTTTATTCGATGTTGATATCTCTAGCAACAATGATTCTCTAGGAATCATTAAGTTTGACTAACAATTAGTCGATGGTTAAACTAAGTTGATGTATTTTTTAATACTTTAGGGATCATGTTCTAAGGTTTACAATTCATAGGTAAAAAAATTATCAATTTCTAAAATTTTAAGAATCAAGAAGAAAATTTTCCTTAATTTTATTAAAAAAATAATAAGATGAATAATAAAATATATGCTAGGGCTATTTTTGACTTTACATTAGAAAATATTAGTGAACATTTTTCTTCAACGATGATTAACTTTTTCGAGGATTAGTACAATGAATGGAAAAGTTACCAATAAGTGCAATTTCAATATACGTATGTTAGAAATATTGGTGCACTTAACCTTAAATAAAAATATTTTTTATATGGTTTCATTGATTAAAAAGTGTTGCATCAATCACATTCACATTTGTTTTAGGGCATTTGCTAATTAAAGTAAATTTATTTAACATATATCCTTACATTCTAAATTTAAGAAACTAATTTATAAATGGGGAAATTACACCTACATCCTTAAGGTTTGGCACAAAATACCCAATTGGAAATGTTTTACTATTCTACGCTTACACCCTTAATTATAATTAGGGGTTAATCGTTAGATTGATCAACATCCAAGCTTTTAAAATGAGTAGTTTTGTTTTCATAAATAAAACAAACCCTTTTGGTTCTTAAAATCAACCTGATTTGTATAGATTGGTTTGTAGATTGCATTTTATCAAACCAAAAATCTTTTATATATATATAGGGTCTCTTGGGTACACCTCAGGATACATACACTTGATATTAAAAAAAAAAAAAAATTGCATGATCATATTTCAAAATGCATAATTGTAATTTATTATTTATAATTATAACTAAATGTATATAATAACAATCAGTAAATGTGATCACATAGTAAATGTTATGATATTTTTTTCATTAAAAAAAAAAATAATTATCTAATAAATTCCTATCACATTAGCCCTGAAATAAAAATAAAAACATAAAAATGATAAAATATACAAAAATAAGAAACTTCTTCTCTTTCATCAATAGTCATTACTTTTAGTGATAATCTAAAAAAACCCTTGACTTTTGATAAATTATCCATTTTTCTCTATATGATTTTGTTTTATCCAAAAAATATTGCTTGACTTTTAAATAAACATCCAAAATACCCCCTAGAGGCGTATAAAAGGATGATAATACCCTTGACGGAAATAGATTTCGTTAGGTGAATACGATTGACTTTTGACTCCAAGGGCAAAAACAAAAATGCGAAGAAATTAAAAAATATTAATGAAAATATAAAAAATCAAAATAAATAATAATATTAAATATAAAAATAAAAAATAAAGATATTTTTATTTAAAAAAAAAAAAAATAAAAAATATGGAATAAAATTCAAATTTTTTCCCTATCACTTAGCTTTTTCTCTCTCTAACCTCACCGATTTTTCATTCTCTCTAATTTCACCAGTGTTTCTCTCTCTCTAACCCACCCTCCTATTTTGTCACTCTCTCTCTTTCTCTACCTCAACTTCTTTTTCTTTTGCTCCATCGCTCACTGCCGCCTCCACCAAACATCCACCACCACCCTTTCTCACGCCAACTGTTCTTCATTTCTATCTGTCTCCTCCACCTCCTCTCCTCTCCTCTCTTTTTTCTTTGTCCATCTAGGTTCAAATGCAATTGAGGGACCCAGATAAGGTCTCATCTGGGTTTGAGATCTAGGTTCGAACTCGGATGTGGTGTCATTTAAATTTGAACTCAGTTGAAGGTTCATCTAAGACCTACATTCAAGTCCCTCAACTAGGTTCGAACCCATATGAAACCTTATCTGGGTTTCAAACCAGTTAAGGGTTCATTTGGGTTTGAAGCAAGTTAAAAATAGGTTCAAACCTAGATGAACCCGAATGTAATTGAACCCTCAACTGGGTTTAAACATAGATAAACCTAGTTGAAAATTTGATACTTGATGATGTTTGATGATGATTTTTTTTTCTTTCTTTGTGGGTTTATTGATTGATTGTTGTTCAATATGAGCTTACTGATTTATTGTTGTTCATTTGTGGTATGTTGATTGTGATGATTGTAGATTGTTCATTGCTGGTGATGGATTTGAAGTTTGATGATGATGATGATATAACGGTTGGTAGAGATCTAGATTGGATCTCCACCATCCAATTAGTTGAATGGATGGTGGAGATCCAATTTGGATCTCCACTTTTTAATCTTTTTTAAAGTTTTTATTTTTTTTATAAGTTTATAACTTTTTATTTTAAAATATTATTTTATAATTATTTTATTTTTAAATAAAATTTTGAGGGTTAAAAATATTTTTTCACTTGTTCAATTTTTCTGTTAATTTTGTAATAGATGAGAGATTTTGAGATAAAAATGAAACTATATGAGGGAAAATGAATAATCTATCAAAAGTTAGGTGGTTTTTTAGGATGTTTCCTTACTTTTATTAGACTCTTCACCGTGACACCACAACTATTGTTATCTGTTTGCCTTAGCCAACTTTATCAGACATGGGGTGTTGTTCCACCACTATCTGATAGTGTTGATACATTGCTTCACTCACTCTCTCTCTCTCTCTCTCTCTCTCTCTCTCTCTCTATATATATATATATATATATATCTTCAAGCTTAAAGTTGAAATTCCTAAATAGCTCAAATCAATGGCCACATTTCATTTCAAACTTATATCTCTTTAACCCATATTGGTGCTCCTCTTTCCTTTTCTTCGTCACAGGTTGCATAGCCATCCACATCGGTGTTGGCCACCCCTAATGATCTCTCTTGTCTACACTGTTAAATCGGTCCAACCATGAACTTGGTCAAAATATCACAAGCCTCCAACTTTCGTCTGCTCAATATTTAATGAAGCGAGAAGGAACAGATCTTGGCTCCATCACTTATTCTCCATTTTTTTTGGGATTTGTGTAAGTTGTTTGTGGAATTGATTTTGTTCTTGAACTTTGATTTAAGCAAATTAATTGGTCGAAGATGATTTGAATTCAAGAATAGCCAATATCAAAATGAAGAAAATTTGATTTTTTATTAAACTAATAAAATATTTAAGAAAAGGGTAAAATTATGATTATGCTGTTTTGCTATTATTGACTAATGATGGTAAATGATTAATTAACAGTCAAAGAGATATTAATGCAATTAAATCAAAATTTTAGGTGGAGTACAATCAATAAATGATAAAGTTCGGGGAATTCATACTAAGAGGGTTTTTTTTTTTTTTTTAATATCTATAGATAAATGGAATTCATTTTATGTATATAAAATCAACTCTCTTTATATATAAAAATAACAACTAACAAAAGAGTTAATCTTCTATATGTGAACTTCGTTGTAATAAAAACTCATAAATGACAATTCAACAACTCATAAAAATCAATCTTCGAGTACTCTAGACTTGCATCTTACAACACTCATGTGAATAATGTGGTACATTAATTTCACACAGTGAACTGCACCATATTAGTCGGAGCTAATAAAAATTTCATAACAAACTTTGTATTCTTCCTAAATTTAATTAACTCCTTTCCATTTTATGGTAACTATAAAATTCAATAAAAGATAAAAGACAAACTTCAATTAAATGACTTTTGTCATTGCGTGTTCGATCAAGAAGAAAGAAGAAAAAGTAGCATTCCCTTTTTGACCTTTTGTAGATATCATAATTTTTGTACATGATCAATTTCATATTTGGTGAAGTCCCCTTTTTTTTTTAAATCACCATTCTCTACTCTTTTTTTCTTTTTTGTTTATCAAATACAAAAGGATACCCTCAAATGTCAAATTCATCACAGAGATCCACACACTGACACACGTTTAAAATATCATAGTCCATTTAAGATTATATAGAGAAGGTCAATAATATAATGATTTCACTTAGATAAAATATTAGTGTTGGTATGAGACATGTTTAAGAATGTAAGAGTTCATTAAAAATTAAAAAAAAAAAAAATTGCCGTAATTAATCATCTTCACAAATCACAACCAAATGTCAACCAACAACATATGTAGATACAAATATTATCTATTAACATGCCTTAAAGAAAGATCTTATCAATAGAGCTTGCTAAAAACTCATAGTTTTGCTTTTTCAATCTTTTAAGGTAACACACACACACACATATATATATATATATATATATATATTCGGGTTGGAATAGGCTAATTGAATGTACTTTGTAACATCCTTTTATTTTATTTTATTTTATTTTGTGTGATCGTATAATTTTTATTAATACAATGAGTTAACTTCTAAAAGTTGACATGAGTGTGCACATAAAAGTGAGACTGAAAGTTAAACAAGGAGAAAATACCAAAATTGCTCACAAGGGTTTTCCAAAATTTTAACGGGACAACCAATAAATATATATATTTAAACCAACCAACCGATCTATTATTATTATTATTATTGAAAGAAGAACCTATATTATTTGATAATACAGTTTTTATTACATTTTTATAATTATTTTGATAATACAGGTTTTATTATATTTTTATAATTATTTCTAGGTTTGCAATAATAATGAGTTTATGTAAATTGAGGGGCATCAAAATTTGGGATTTTATTTTGCCTCTGCTCTTCCATGATATATAGAGAGAGAATTCGTGTCTAATTAGGCAACTTTATCTTGTAAGACTTTTATTGACTAGTGATAATATTTACCTTTTTTTTTAATTTTCTTTTTTTTAAGAATAAAGGATTTGTATTAACCACAAAAACCACCAGAAAAGTGGGAGCAAAATACATAAAAAAAAAACTGCCAGATTTTGCAGCCAAGAGGGAAGGTAGAAAGCCATGCAGGGGATGTGTTAAAACCAAGAGTCCAATTTTCTATACAATGAGCAGCTTAGTTATAATGCCTATAGCACGTTACCAAAATGCCCAAACCAAAGATTACGACAAGCTCTATGTCTCTATAAAAGACACAGACCAAGATGCTCAGTACCCTCAACTTTTTCTTTGAAGTTTGCCAAACAATTCCAATAATCTTCCATGGACAGGTCAGTTGCTCCAATCATGATTGAAGATGGCCACCAACAAGTCACCACCAATCAGCCACCGTCCAAGAAGGGTGGCTGGAACGCTGCCATTTTCATCATCTGTAAGCTCACACCCCACACCCACACCCACACCACCTCCTTCTTTGTTCTTTATTTTCACGTCTTCTATTTTCTGTACTCATCATCATCTTCATAATAGTTAATATCCATTAGATTTGAGTCCAACAGTAGTCTAAAGAGTATGGTGTGACTGCAAGCATGCAGTTGTGGAGTAGGCAGAGAGGTTTGCCTTCTGTGGGTTGGCAGGCAATCTCATCACCTACCTGACGAATGTGCTGCATGAACCCACCGCAACGGCAGTCAAGAATGTCAACGCTTGTGTTGGTGTCTCCGCCCTCTTCCCGGTCCTCGGAGCCTTCGTCGCCGATTCTAAGAATAGTAAAAACGATCAAGGTGTGCTCTATTTACATTGTCCCCAAGCGAAATGTAACCATTTCTTGCAGTGATTGTTTGCACAATTGATATTATAGCACTATTGATGAAGCTCCCAACTCCAACTACACTCATGTGAGCTTCAGCCGCAATGCTTCTCATTCGTTCTGGCATTTGGTCATAGAACAATTCTTGCAATCCCACAATTGTGAAAGCATCAGCAATTCCACCAATCATGTATTGTCGGAATAGCCACCGAACACTCATTGGGACTATTGCTTTTGGTGAGTCCATTCGGCCATGTTGACTTGCAGTTTTGACTCTTTTGCTTTCAACTAAGGCTGCCACACCCATGTTGAGTATTGATAAAGCCAATCCTATGCCTATCCTTTGTAGTATGGTTATACCGACAGGACGTCCAGTGAATTTCCGGGCTAAAGGAACGAAGATTCGATCATAAACGGGGACAGTGATGAGAATGGTGAGGCCAACAAGGATTTGAAGTGAAGCTGGGGGTATTTGAAAGTGAGGGCCAATGGACCTCACCATGGTGCTGGCTTGCTTGGTGTAAAATGTGTGGAGTTGGACAATTACAGCACTGAACATTAAGCAACCTAGCCTTACTGGGATCAACCGTATTACAAGCTTCACTTCTTCAACTTGGTTCAGTGAGCATAGTCTCCATGGGTTCCTGGTTTTGCTCGAATGATCGATGTCGTCAATGATCACTGCCTTATCCAAAATCCTGCACAATTTAAATTGTTAAACTATAAAGGTTATATGTCTATTTTCCAATTGTGAATCAAACTCTTAAAACAGTACATTAACTAAAAGATAGAATGATCTCAAAGTCTCAAAAGCCAGAAGTAATGAGAAGCATTGGGGCTGCAGCTCACATGAGTGTAGTTGGAGTTGGGAGCTTCATTAATAGTGCTATAATATCAATTGTGCAAGCAATCCCTGCAAGAAATGGTTACATTTCGCTTGGGGACAATGTAAACAAAGCACACCTTGATCGTTTCTATTCTGAGAATCGGCGACGAAGGCTTCGAGGACGGGGAAGAAGGCGGAGACACCAACCCAAGTGTTGACATTCTTGACTGCCGTTGCGGTGGGTTCATGCAGCACATTCGTCAGGTAGGTCATGAGATTGCCTGCCAACCCATAGAAGGCAAAACTCTCTGCCTACTCCACAACTGCATGCTTGCAGTCACACCATATTCTGTAGACTACTGTTGGACTCAAATCTAATGGATATTAACTATTATGAAGATGATGATGAGTACAGAAAATAGAAGACGTGAAAATAAAGAACAAAGAAGGAGGTGGTGTGGGTGTGTATGTGGGGTGTGAGCTTACAGATGATGAAAATGGCAGCGTTCCAGCCACCCTTCTTGGACGGTGGCTGATTGGTGGTGACTTGTTGGTGGCCATCTTCAATCATGATTGGAGCAACTGACCTGTCCATGGAAGATTATTGGAATTGTTTGGCAAACTTCAAAGAAAAAGTCATCTTGGTCTGTGACTTTTATAGAGAAATAGAGCTTGTCATAGTCCTTGGTTTTGGGCATTTTGGTAACTTGCTATAGTCTAATTAAGGTAAATTGCATCACTAGTCAATAAAAGTCTCACAAGATAAAGTTGCCTAATTAGACATGAATTCTCTCTCTATCATGGAAGAGCAGAGGCCAAATAAAAACCCAAATTTTGATGCCCCTCAATTTACATCAACTCATATTATTATTTCAAAACTTGAAATAATTATAAAAATATAATAATTATAAAAATGTAATAAAAACTGTATTATATTATTTCTTTCAAAATAAAAATAATAATATTATAGGTTGTTTTTTTTATATATATATATATATATTGATTGTCCCGTTAAAATTTTGAAAAATCTTTGTGGGCAATTTTGGTATTTTCTTCTTGTTTAACTTTCAGTCTCACTTTTGTGTATACACTCATGTCAACTTTTAATAAAAATTATAAAGTAACACAAAATAAAATAAAATAAAAGGACGTTACAAATTACATTAAATTAGCCTATTCCAAACCGAATATATATATATATATATATGATTCCTTAAAAGATTGAAAAAGCAAAACTGTGAGTTTTTATCAAGCACTATTGTTAAGATCTTTGTTTAAGACATGTTAACGGATAATATTTGTATCTACATATGTTGTTGGTTGACATTTGGTTGTGATTTGTGAAGATGATTAATTACAGTAATTTTTCTTTTTTAATTTTTAATGAATTCTTACATTCTTAAACATGTCTCATACCAACACTAATATTTTATCTAAGTGAAATCATTAGACTCCCAATTTTATATTACTGACCTTATCTATATAATCTTAGATGGACTATAATATTATAAACGTGTGTCGGTGTGTGGATCTCTGTGATGAATTTGACATTTGAGGGTATCCTTTTGTATTTGATATAAAAAAAAAAAAAAAGGTGGTGATTTTAAAAAAAAAAAAAAGGGACTTCACTAAATATGAAATTGATCATGTACGGAAATTATGATACCTACAAAAGGTCAAAAACGAAATGCTAATTTTTCTTCTTTCTTCTTGATCGAACACGCAATGACAAAAGTCATTTAATTGAAGTTTGTCTTTTATCTTTAATTTAATTTTATAGTTACTATGAAATTGAAAGGAATTAATTAAATTTATGAAGAATACAAAGTTTGTTATGAGATTTTTATGAGCTCTGATTACTATGGTGCATTTCACTATGGGAAATTAATGTAGCACATTATTCACATGTGTTATACCAGTTTTCTCGACACAAGTAAATGGGCCGCTGAAGACCCAAAAGATGAGTACAGTAACAAAGGGCCCAGTGAGCCCAGTTATCAGGTAGTGATGAAGAGCTCGTTGGATCCTCCAGCTCGCACCCAAGACAAGCCTGTCTCAACACGCTTCCAGTTTGCACCTGTATCAGAGCCACTTTAATGCATTCTCAATTTGCATCCATATCAAAGTCTACCTCAGCATCTCTTCAGCTCGCAGAAACGAACAAGATCGGACCAACGAGCTCGTCTCAAGCCATCCTTCAAGAGGTAGATGACAGACTGTCCTGATTTCCTGATTTCCTGATTTCATGTCGACTCGATCTCTACAGTTCCCGAGAGACATTTAATGCGGTGACGGTTGTGCATTTAATGCAGGAAGACTTTATATGAAGCATTCAATGCAAGTATAAAACATTCAACGCTTGCATTGAATGTTTCATGTAAAGTCTTCTTTGCAAGTGTGAGTATGAAGAAATAATTAGTGCAGTGGTAATAAATGCAGTACGGCCAAAGTCAAATTAGTTGAAAGTGATGATGATTTTTAGTGTGTAAAACACTCAATTGTATCCCCCCTCCCCCCCCCCCCCCCCCCTCTATAAATATGAGGAAAATTCATTGTAAAAGGAGAGTTAACATTATTATTACCGTCACTTTGCTAAAATATATTCAAGGTGATCCGTGGATGTAGGCACACTTGCCGAATCACGTAAAAATCTTGGTTTTCGCTTTCTTTTCCTTTTTTCTTCTCCTTCTTTTATTGTCCTTTTACTACCGTCCATCTACCTTAGTTACTTATTTACTATCACCCACCTACCTTAACCGATTGTTAATCATCTTTATTGTCATTCACTAACCTTAAACAATATTAATTATTATTCGTTATCGGAATCGCAATATGGGCTTTTGGATCTCCAGGTCTACCGATTCCAAACATCGATATCTTTTGGCGCTAAAAGGAGGGCTCAACTACTACTTATAAACCCTTTCTCCTTGACTGCTTATATTTTAACAAACCGTAATGGCTAGGATAAGAATGACTAGGAGTGTTGGTATGGTAGATGAGTAACCTGAGGGTCAGAAGGACCAGCAAAGCACCCTGCCCTCCAGGAAAGATACCGCTTAAGAGTGACAACAACACCAACGAGCTTTAGAAGATACAGTGAGACAATTGACTGAAGCAGTTAGGGAGCTAACAGAAGCTCAAACATAAGTCGTGCGGAGACGGGTGGAGGTCACGTCTCTCAGAGAAGCTCGCCAGCAGCCCGCAAATGAAGTCCTAACCCCAAAAGGGGGAGCTGATAGGGAAAGGCCATTGTCTGAAGAGTCAGTCCGCTTCTCAAGCTTGAATCCGAGAATGGACGGATGGCGCGCTCAGGAAAGGGAAACCATGCCTCATCCTGCAGACTTGAAGGTGAAGGTGAATCGTGATGGTAGCCGGCATGTAGAAGTTAGTCGTAGGCACGAGCGAGCTCGTGAGTATCGCGGTGGTTATGAACACGAGCCGCGAAGAGGCTTGCGACAGGTAGAAAATTTTGACTGGATGCGCAAGTCGCAAAATTGCCATTCAGGTGAACAAGAAAGCACCTGTAGGGAGAGCCACACCAGGCGATTTGAGCCGCAAGGTCCAATGGTGGAAGAATTACTATATATGATCCAACAGTTGGAGGCCCGACTTGGACCCCAGAGTCAAGAAGAACAGAATGATGAGAGGGTCCTATTTACCAGGGAGATTGAGACGGAGCCTTTAGGCCCCAAGTTTAAACTCCTAAATATTCCATCCTATGACGGAAAAAGTGATCCTTATAACCACCTGGATGCGTTCAACATACAAATGGACCTCCATACAAGCAATTCGTTTGTCAAATATCGAGTCTTCCCGACCACCTTAGGGGACGCCTCACGGGCTTGGTTCAAAAGCCTCTTAACTCGCAGCATAGGGAGCTGGAAAGAATGTCAACAAAAGTTTCCTAATTAGTACAAGGCCTTAAGAAAGCAGCTCGCGCCTCCATGCCACCTCACTACGATATTCCAGAGGCAGAATGAGTCCCTGAAAGATTACATTGCCCGATTCAGGGACAAGATGAGTAATGTCGAGACCTCTTTAGATGAAAGCATCCTGACCGCGATTTCTATAGGACTTAAAAAAGATAGAAAGCTTTATGAGAGTATTTACAAGTCCCCAGTTAAAATCTGAGAGAATTCTACGAGCGAGCTGCCAAAGAGATAAGGTGGGAGGAGGCTTTCGAGCCAAATAAGTCCAGTAATCAATGAGGTGAAGCAAGTAGTTCCCACCAAGGGAAAAAGAAAGGTCAAAGTGGGGACGGGAATGACGAGTAGAGAAATCGCTTTGCTAATGTAGTGGCAAAGCGAGCTAAACCAGAGTCGAGGAGAGAGCGATCTCAACCCCGAGGTCGATTCAGAAACTACAGCGTCCTGTCAAACACGCAGGACAGAATTTTTGCCACTGAAAAAAGCAAAGAGAATTTCGGAAAGCCCAACCCCACGGGTGTCCTAAACAGGCTCTAAAATCTAAGAAAGTTTTATGCCTATCACAATGAAATTGGACACAATACTTCAGATTGCTGGCAGCTGAAGGACGCCATCAAGGACCTGATCAGACGAAGTCGCTTGGGGGAATACGTAGTGCGACCTGCAGGTTAACGACTTCAACAATAACATCCTCAACCCCAGCATCAGCAACCATCGCAGCAGTAGCCTCAGTGAGCCCCCGAGCAAAAACATGAACCCACAATAGGAACTATCTTTACTATACATGATAGTCCTCATATCGTAGATACATCCAACAGGATGCACCAACGATATGTACGAGGAGCTAACCATGCCTTGCTCGTGAGTTACAGTGGATTGGATGGACCCGTGAAGAAAGGAAGAGCGACCTCGGATGAAATCGTTTTCATAAAAGAAGATGCAAGGGGTGTATGTTGGCCCCATAATGATGCATTAGTCATCCAAGCCAAGATTAGCAATGCAGAGGTACAACAAATTATGATTGACACCGGGAGTTCCGTTAATGTGATATAGAAGGACTGTTTTGACCAGATAGAGATGGAAGCACAATAGCTAATGCCTTCCTTAGAGCCTCTCTATGGCTTCACTAGAGATGGTATTACACCAATAAACCAAATCAGATTGTCTCTCACTCTCGGGGAATCAGATCGATAGGCCACCGTGTTAGCAGATTTTTTAGTCATTAATTGTCTTTCAGCTTACAACGTGGTTCTGAGAAGACCCTCAATGAACAACCTGGACATGGTCACCTCTACTAAGACATTCACGGTCAAATTCCCAACTCCTAATGGGATATGATTCATTCGAGGAGAACAACATTTGGCCAAACGCTATTACGAGGATGCTGTGAAGATGGAGGTTTCGGGTGGCGAACCACAAGCTACAACCGAAAAATGAGTGAGTCATGACCTCGACCCCCGCGAAGTGGACACTAACCGAACTGTTGCACCAATCAAGGAATTAAAGGATGTGCAGGTCAACGAAGTGGATCCTAAGAGGTGCTTGAAGTTGGGATGAAACCTAGCCTCAGAGGTCCGGACCCAGCTCGTTGACTTTTTAAAGACGAACCTAGACATTTTTGCATGGAATCATAAAGATATGGTGATGATAGATCCCAAAGTTATGTATCACAAACTGAACATCGATCCTCACCACAAGCCAATTCGTAAAAAAAAAAAAAAGCCAATGGCGTCGAAGCGATATGCTGCCCTGAAGGAGGAGGTGAAGAAACTACTGGCCAACAAATTCATCTGCAACGCCTACTATCCCACCTGGGTTGCCAATCTGGTCCTCGTAAAAAAGAAAAATGGAAAATGGAAAACCTGCATTGATTTCATCGATTTCATCGATCTGAATAAGGCTTGCCCAAAAGATAGCTTTCCTTTGCCAATAATCGACTAGCTCGTGGATGCAATAGCTGGACACCAGCTCTTGAGCTTCATAGACGCCTACTTGGCCTATAATCAAATCCTAATGAGCCCAAAGGTGATGTCCTTTGGATTAAAGAACGTTGGGGCAACTTATAAATGTCTAGTCAACATGATGTTTCGAGAGCAGATTGGGAAGATCATGGAGGTATACGTGGATGATATGTTGGTGAAGTCTAAGCAAATGACAAACCATGTCCGCGATCTGAATAAAACTTTCTAAATTTTACGGAATTACCAGATGAAGTTAAACCCATTCAAGTGTACCTTCAGGGTAGTATCCGGTAAGTTCCTTGTAAAATGCAGAAGAATTGAGGCTAACCCCGAGAAGATCAGCGTGCTGATCGAGATGAGATCACCAGCTCGAGTTAAGGATGTACAAAGCCTCAACAGTCAGGTCGCGGCTGTCGATAGATTCATTTCTAAGGCCACTGATAAGTGCATCCCCTTCTTCAATGCATTGAAGAAGCCGAAGAATTTCGAATGGATAAAGCCATGCGAGTTGATGTTCCGGCAGTTAAAAGAATACATTGGCTGAGCTTTACTCTTGTTCAAGCCAAAAAAATGAGACAAGCTCATTCTGTATTTAGGAGTATCTCAGCACACTTTGAGTGTCGCCTTGGTGAGGGAAGAAGAAAAAATACAGCTGCCTGTGTATTATATCAGTAAAAGGTTGGTTGCTGCGGAGACCAGACACTCACAGATGGATAAGTTAGCATATTACTTGGTGGTCATATCAAGAAAGCTGCGTCCATACTTTCAAGCTCACCAGATCGAAGTCTTCATGCGGTACCCACTCAGGCAGGTTCTTCAAAAGTCAGATACCTTAGGTCAATTGCTCAAGTGGACCGTGGAGCTCGTACAGTTGGACATCGATTACAAGCCTAGAACGACAATTAAGGCCCAAACTCTAGCAGATTTCATTATTGAATTCACAGGATCTACAGAAGAATAAGCTGAGTCCTCAGATGGCCCAACTTGGGAGTTGTATGTGGATGGGTCGTCCAATGAACAAAAATCTGAGGCTGAAGTGTTACTGATTAGTCCTAAAGGTCATAAGATCCTCTACGTCCTGAGGTTTGGATTCTAGACCACCAATAACAAAGTAGAATACGAGGCGCTGCTCGCTGGACTTCGTTTGGCAATTGAGGTATGAGCTGAACAGATAAGAATTTTCAGTGACTCTTAGCTCGTGGTATGCCATGTTCGATAAGAATACCGGAGAAGAGGGCCTAAAATGGTTGATTACCTCTAGAAGGCAAAGAAGTTGCCGGGAACTTTCTAAAGGTTTGAGGTGAATTAGATTTCACGAGCACAGAACTCTTATGCAGATGCACTAGCTCGCTTGGCGACCATCCAAGACGCGGATTTCTTGGGAGCCATCCCGATAGAGTTCTTGCTAGCCCCGAGCATAAAAAGAAAAGAAGCGGTAATGACCATAAATGTCCACCATGACTCGTGGATGAGCCCAATACTAAGTTACTTACAAGAAGAAAAATTGCCAAGCGACAAGCTGGAGGCACGCCGCCTGTGAGCTAAGCAGTCCGTTATTGTGTATATGATGACATGTTGTACAAAAAAGGCTTCTCAGCTCCACTTTTGCGATGCATCGATGACCAAGATTGCAAAGTTGTGTTAAAGGAGATACATGCTAGACATTGTAGAAATCATGCCGAAGGGCTATCTTTAGCTCAAAAAGCACTCCGGCAAGGGTTTTACTGGTCGACCATAAAACAAGACGCCATCGACTTGGTCAAAAGATGTGATAAATGTCAGAGGTTCGCTAAAGTTCCACGAGCTCTACCAGCTTATCTTCAACAAATGGTGAGCCTGTGGCCCTTTGCGATTTGGGGAATGGATATGATCGAACCTTTGCCAACAGCTCGCGGAAGGTGTAAACACGCAGTAGTTGCCCTAGATTATTTCACCAAGTAGGCCAAAGCCAAAGAATTAGCAGAGATAGAAAAATTTATGTGGAACAATATCATCTGCAGATTCGGAGTTTCTCAGCAGCTCGTTACAGATAATGGAACCCAATTCACCAGTGATCAGTTCATCAATTTTTGCAATAATCTCAGGATCGTAAAAAGCTTCTTGGTCTTAGACCATCCTCAAGCCAACGGTCAGGTCGAGACTATAAATAAGATCACCAAGTAGACTTTAAAAACTAGGTTGAAGGCAAAGAAAGAAGCTTGGGTAGATGAACTGCAGAAGGTACTTTGGGCCAATATGACAACAGCTTGCAGCTTTACTGGCGAAACCTCGTTCTCTATGGTGTACGGGTCTGAAGTCATGATCCCTGCGGAGTTCGAAGTTACCAGCCAGCGAAAGGCTACATTCCGACTTGAAGATAATGATCAACTGCTCGCTACAAATTAGGATCTGCTCGAAGGAAGCAAAGGAGGAAGCTCGTATGAGGATTGTGGTTTACCAGCAAATGATCGCCAGATATTACAACAAAAAAGTCTGAGTTCGGAGCTACAAGGCTGGTGACCTAGTCTTACATCTGATCCTCCAACAGTTCGTAAGGCTAGTGACGGAATGCTCGGTCCAAACTGGGAAGACCCTTACATCATTAAAGAGAACCTAGGGAACGGAGCCTATCACTTAGTCAATATGGACGGATTTGAACTTCCACGCCCTTGGAATACAGAGCATCTTCATCCCTACTATACTTAACTGTTAGCTCGCTCTTGAACTTTTGTATAATTCATTTTGATGATCATCAATGAAGTGATTTCACTTGTTTTGTTGTTGTCTGTAATGTGTTCAATGTAGAAAGCAAGCTAACTTATTGAGCATAATTTATCATAATAAAGGGTCACAGCTATCATAATTTGCTTCTACAAAGTGAGCTATTACCTATTACTTTCTGAAAGATATTTCCATGATCAATAAGCAATCATTCACACAAAAAAAAAATGCCCAAATGGCCAGCAAGTTATCGTCTTGCATGCGCGTCCGCCATCATCACATATGCTTGGAAGGGTGCTTCCGCGATCAATATTCTAATGCTTATTATGCTGTGGGAATTTACTTCCGTGACGAGCGAGCTGATGTATTCTATGCGAGCAACACCTGTTTGCGATTTACAAGCTATCTCTGTCCGTACTCTGGTTAACGGTTTACTATCACCAATGCTTAATATAGAGCCCTCGTGATCTGCGAGCCATTATCTTCCACAATCTACGAGGTGTCTCGATCGTCAGCAACCTATAATCCACGCATTTCGAAGGCATTACCTGTTGAAAGAGTTGCTATCAATGCACTCTGAAAGATACTGCTTGAGAAGATGCTTATGATATGCTCCCTAATTATAATTAAAGGTGTAGGTGTAGAATAGTAAAACATTTCCAATTGAGTGTTTTGTGCCAAACCTCAAGGATGTAGGTGTAATTTCCCCATTTATAAATTAGTTTCTTAAATTTAAAATGTGACATGTATTGTAGGGGTGGGTATCCCCAATCTAACTCGACAAATCCAACCCAACCCGATCGGGTTAGGTTGGGCTAAATTTAAAAAAAAAATGAGATAGGTTAGGTTGGGTTGAAAATATCTAACTCAATTTAATTTTCAACCCAACCCAACAAACACTCATCTCCAGTTCAAAATCCAAGATTTTCTTCTTCTTCTAGAAGAATATTTACTAAGGATGAAAATCAAGAATAATCTTTGTGTTGGATTGAATTTTTTATTTTAAATAATTGAATATTTATTTGTACTCGTTTTATTGGTAATTAAATTGTTAAGACTACAAGAGTTACCAACTAAACTTTTTATATTTTTATGATGGAATTAAATCCAACCCGATCAGCTCAATCCAAACCAATCCTATTATTATTGAGTTGGGTTGGGTTGGATTGAAAATCTCTCCACCCAATATAGGTTGGGTTGAGAGTTAGGTTGAAAGATTTTCAATCCAACCCAACTTGAACTCGAAAACGCCCACCTCTAATGTATTGTAAGGATATATGTTAAATAACTTTACTTTAATTGGCAGGTGTCCAAAAACAAATGTGAATGTGATTGATGCAACATTTTTTTTTTTTTAATCAATGAAACCATATAAAAAAAATATTTTTTATTTAAGGTTAATTGCATTAATATATCTGACATACATATATTAAAATTGCCTTTATTTGTAACTTTTTCATTCATTGTACTAATCCTCGAAAAAGTTGATCATGCTAAAGAAAAATATTCACTAATATTTTCTAATGCAAAGTCAAAAATACCCCTAGCATATATTTTATTATTCATCTTATTATTTTTTAATAAAATTAAGGTAAAATTTCTTCTAAATTCTAAAATTTTAGAAATTGATAATTTTTTTACCTATGAATGGTAAACCTCAAATCGTGATCCCTAAAGTATTAAAAAGTACATCAATTTAATTCAACCATTGACTGAATTTTAGTCAAACTTAATGATTCCTAGGGAATCATTTTTGTTAGAGATAAATAGGACATATATCAACATCGAATAAGACCTATATAATTTAATAATTAATTATAAAAAATAAAATATAAACAAAATAAAAATTGAAAACAGAAAGAAGAAAAAAATTATATATTAAAAAAAATTGAACTCCACCATCCATCCAGTTGTGATTGACGTTTAAGATAATTTTTGATAATTTAAGAATCATGAACTTTAAAAGAAATTTAAAAAAAAAAAAAAAAGGATCTCCACCAAGTCATAAACTAGATCGAAGATGATCAGATTCTAGATCATCTTCAATCTGCTTCTTCAAATCTAGGTTTGAAATCCAAATATTCATTTGATGAAACCATATGTTGAACATTTGGGTTTGACATATGGATTCCTTTAAACCCAAATGTTCAACATCTCGATTTGAACCTAAATTTTTTCGAAACACTCCTTTGCTAGAGAACAAACACCCAAATTCTTAAAGATCTAGGTTTGTTCATGGTTTGAACCCAACAAATGAACAAGAAGTAAATTTGACATTTCTCTTTCAGTTATGGTTAACCGTTAAAAAATAGGTAAAATTAAACAAATTGATGTATTTTTTAAAACTTTAGAAACCATGTATAAAGTTCCATCATTCATAAGTAAAAATTATCAATTTCTTAAACTTCCGAGACTAATATGAAATTCTCCCTAAAATTAATAAAAAAATCATATCAGAAGAAGGATAAATTTGCTCCATGAATCCAAATAAGATGATAGAGTTTATTATCGATTAATTTCCTTGTCAAACATAACATTCTTCAATCAAACATATAAGTATAGGTCTCATATCCTTGAATCATTAGTAGTTTATTAATTATTTTAATTTATATAAATAAATTTTTTAAAAATTAATCTATTTAAATAATCAACGGATATTTATGGTTTTAAGATCTAAATTCTCAAATCAAAACCATAAAATCGAAACTATCACCAAGACTCATTCAATCTCAAACCAAAACCCCAAAATATACATCATAAGATTTCATTCAATAGTTGTTTGGGTGAAAATTAAGCAGGTTTGCCTTAGTGGTACTAGATTTGCAACCTAAATACCTATAGGTATTTGGTTCAAATCTTGGAAATGCCACTTTATTCATTTATTTATAGTTCAAAGAAGACATGTCTCCACCACACTTTACTCTGCCCTCTACATTATGCTTGGCTTTACACCGTCTCAGACCTATGGTTCAAGGAGGTCAACCTCTATCACACTCCTTCGGGGCTAGGCCAAAAACCCTTCGTGGACAAATGGTCATCGTGGTGATTAAGAGTTAATACAATTGCTAACCCTAAAGAGTTCGTTTTCATCATTAAAGGCATCTGACATTTTTTACCACATAGCCCTTTGGTAGCTTCTACAACTACTTTGTACTTGTTGGTGCGTAGATCAAATTCTTGCAATAAATATATGTAATGAACCAAAATCTCAATGAAGATGTTTTCAATGATCAAATTCCTCATTGCCACCAACAACATCATCAGCCATCCTTCTAAACTCTCTCATGTGTCATCATTATCACATTTCTTCTTCTCTCCCACTTCACCGAATATGTTTGAAAGAGATCGTTAATCCATAATATGGAAGAGATGAACAAACTTCCTCATTTGTTCATCTCCTTCATATTACGTAAGAGATCGAACGGATGTTCTGTCTTTATTAAAGATATCGAATAGATCTCTTTTTTATGGATCAAACCTATTCCATCTCCTCCATTATAAGGAGATTTGGTTTTGAGTTCTAGGCAATGAAGAACTTCTAGATCTCTCCTCTTGAAAGTTTAGGGAAAACAAAATATACTAGGTTCTAGACATCGAATAACTCAATTCTTCATGTTTCAAAAAACTTATCCCCATTATATTCTTTTATCATCAGAAAAAAAAATTAAGGAAAAAAATAATTGCAATGGTGGAGATTGTTAGATGGATTAGAGTGAGATGAAATCTTTTCCATCTATTCTTTTTTATATAAATTAATTAGATAATCCATTTAAATGCTTTTGTTTATTAAAAGGAAATTGAAATGTTACCCTTAACTATGAAATGTGGCATTAGAAAACCATTAGTCAGTTTTTCTTAAGGATGTTATTATGATAGATAGAAACGCTGCCAATGAGTATAATTTTATGATATTTCAAGGGTGTTGGTGCAATTGCCCTTTTATTTAAAACCAAAGTTTTCAACAAGGGCAAAGACAGGCAAACGTCATACTTAAATTTATTTATTTATTTTATAAATAGAGTGACAGGACCCAACCTAGATTCTCTTTAATGGATCCAGCGATCCTGTCGGGCACCCCACGAAACCCTTCCGCAGTCTAACTAACAAGACTCAAAAGGATGTCGTGGAGTGAACCTTTAACTATTAATAATTTGTTAAACATAAAAATCATACATTTTTTAAAATCTCATTTCAAATTTTCAAGTAAATTAAAAATATAATTAAAAGTATCATCCCCAATATTCAATTATCTAAAACATGCATGCTTCATCTTAACATAAAAATTTTTACAAAATTTGTTCACAAGCAAGAATTTGCACAAACATATGATTGATATCCAAGTCACAATAATTATAAATGAGATTATGCAGCATCATCGATCGTCTTGGCTCACCTAATCTGAACGAGGCGATCTGGTACCTCGATCACTTATTCCTGTATCTGGGAGATTTTTGCAATGTAAAAAAAAAAATATCGTGAGCCATAAAAGCTCAGTGAGTGTATGTATTTCTATTCAAACTAATTTTTATAAAATGTTCCTCCTGCAAAATATTTGAAAAGAACATTTCTTTTAAAAATAATTTTTAATTCAAAACCTTGTATCTATAAACTTATTATGAAGTTCAAAGCTCGCTCTAAATTGAGTTTATAAAATACTAAAATACTTCATAATTTCTAAAACATTTTCTTTCTAAAAATCCGTTTTTAATGATATGTTTTTCTTTCTTAAAAGTGCACTAATGGGAACCCAAGGGAAACTACAACCACATTGCGGCTAGACTAGCTCTACTCAATGTAGGGGGTCACGTGATGCAAAAGCTAGCATCGCACACTGTAAAAAATCTACTAAAACATCTTGCTACTACGTGGCGGAATGCTACATCGCACATCGCATAGCGATATAATACCCTAAAAGTGTAGAAGGTGACTCAACAGACACGATAGACTTGATCCCCTCGATGTTAGTGACATATTCTCCCAACACTTGTCATACATTACGGGGTATATCGGGTGAGTCTAAAGCTACAAAGTCTATCTATAAACTTGGGTAGTCCACTAGCCTTTGAAAACTTTTTCTTTCTATAGTTTAATCAAATTCTTTTTCATGTTATAAACATAAGAGACACTAATATATTGCACACCATCTCATAAATAAACTATTTGATTCCATGTTAGAATGTAGAATAATTGATAAGCTAAAAAAATGAATTATGAAAGTCTATATAAAAAAAATAATAATAATACTTGTAGAATAAATTGAAAAGTATTTAATATTAAAAATGTTTTCACACTCACTGTTTGCTTTTCAAATCACCCGAAATCACTTCTTCAACGGCCTCCTTTAGCTCACTTCTACACTTACACTTAATACAAATGAAATCTCCACTTAGCTCGTGCAAATATCCAACACCTCAAATTTAAGCCCATTCTATTATCACTATAACTTATAATTTCATCCAAGTTGTAATGGGTTGCAGCATTGCCCCGTCCAACTTGAGCTGCGAGCTCTACCCCAGCTCACCTCGCTCATCCCATGCGGGCTCCTACTTCGCCCAACTCAGCCCGAATTGTGGGCATCATCTATCTTAGCAAAATCGTTCAACTCGCCCTAATAGTCTTCTGCCTTTGCCTAGCTCGACTTGATTGAAGGCATCGCTAGCTCGCTAAGCTCGCCCTTTGCAAGCTTCTACCTTAGTCTAGTTAAGACAGGCACTATAACAGACTGCATCATCACTCAACTCTCTCCTCGCGAACTCGTGCTCTAGTCCAACTCAACCAGCGTTGAAAAAGGGCTGTAGGCATCATTCAGCCAGCTCCCACCCTACTCACGTGAGCTTACAACTCTTCTTTTCTAGGTTTTATACTCTTACAAATATTAACACAATCCAACCTCATTAAATTTCACATTAGAAAACCATTAGTCAATTTTTTTTAAGGATGTTATTGTGATAGATAGAAACGCTGCCAATGAGTATAATTTTATGATATTTCAAGGGTGTTGGTGCAATTACCCTTTTATTTAAAACCAAAGTTTTCGACAAGGGCAAAAACAAGTAAAAGTCATACTTAAATTTATTTATTTTATAAACAGAAGCGGAGAAGAATTTGGCTGGCATTAACCTATGAGGACTCTTGAGCAATCAAGGAATCAAAATAAGCTTAACCATTACCACAATGAAGTTAGGTATAACTTCAGAATGTGATGCACTCAAAGATGCAATTGAAGATATCATTAAGATGGGGAGAGTGTAGGAATACATAGTACCCCTAAGGAATGACCAGTAGCTTGTAATTTTTCCCCAAAAGGTGGTGGTCACAGTGAGAGAAATTCACAAATTTCTAGGGGTACGATATGCCACCTGCACAATGATGTTGTAGTCATCTAAGCAATTATAGGCAACCAAAATATGGCGGGTGATGGTAGATAGCGGATGGTTGGTGAATATACTTTACAAAAAGATTTCCTCAATCTATGTTTCTTTATAAGGTCTTTTGTAACCGTTGATTGATAGTTTGAATTTTTTTGAAGAGTTTTAAAAAAATTAGGGATAAAAAGAGCTGTTTCCAAAAAGTTTTAAAAACCTGATATTTTTCAAAACCTTAAAGACTAAAATAAAATTTTTATTTATTTATTTATTTATTTTAATTTGTGTGTTGATCTCCACTATCCATCTCATAGATGGACGATGGAGATAAATTTTTATTAGTTATAATTTTTTTTTACTTTAAACTATTATTTTATAATTAGTTTATTTTTAAGTAAAAATCTCGGGATTAAAAATGCCTTTTTACCATTTTTCTAATCTTCCATTTATTTGGTAATATAATGAGATTTTAGATAAAAATGAACCGGTATGTTGTAAAACGAGATATTTCTATACATCAGTGGTTTTTTGGGATTTTCCCTTAATATGTTATTATTTAAGATGATAATAAATAATATAATAAAATATATCATGAAAAGATGAAGGCTTATAAGACTTGAAAAACTATAATATTAATTCATCGATTTAACTGTTTTAATAATAATAATAATTCATATTTTGGGTTATTTAAGAGCCATAGTATTAAGAGTTACAAAAGTTTTTAATTACATCAATATAGTTGTTATAATGGTATAAAAAAAAATACTTTATTAAGGTTATTGTTATTTAATTTTATATCATTACAAAAAGAGTTATTATGTGGCTATTTATTTAGTAATAAAATATTTAAAATCAATAATACAAAATTGAAAGCTTTTGGGTGTTAAAAATTTTTTGAGTGCTATAAAACTTTAAAAGTCGCAATAATATACATTAATATGTTGTTATTTTATTTTGTATCATTATAAAAAGTGTTAATATGTGGGTATTTAGTAATAAAAGATTTAAAACTAATAATATAAAATTGAAAGGTTACAAACTTTTGGGTGTTATAAAACTTTAAAAGACATAAAAAATATACATTATTTTATTGTTATTTAAGATCACCAATGATAACATAATAAAATATAACATGAAAAGGTGAAGGTTATTATCACGAATTATAAAACTTGAAAAACCATAATATTAATTCATCAACTTTATTGTTTTGATAATAATAATAAATAATAATGGGTGCATAAAAATTTAAAAGTTATAATATTAGGAGTTACAAAAGTTTTTAACTACATTAATATAGATTAATATAGATGTTATGATAATATTAAGGAAAAAAATTAATTAAGATTATTGTTATTTAATTTTATATGATTACAAAAAGGGTTAATATGTGGGTACTTAATAATAAAAGCTTTAAAACCAGTAATATAAATTGAAATATTTTGGATGTTATAAACTCTTTGGTGCTATAAAACTTTAAAAGTCATAAGAATATTCACTAATATATTGTAATTTTATTTTATATCATTACAAAAAGGGTTAACATATTAGCACCTAATAATAAAAGATTTAAACCAATAATATAAAATTGAAAACTTTTGGGTGTTAAAATTTTTGGCTATTGTAAAACTTTAACAATCATAATAATAAATATTAACCTAATATTATTCAAGATCATCATAAATAATATAATAAAATATATCATGATGGAGCTAACATTGTTGTGACTTCTACTTTCAAACACATTCTATATATTAAAATTGTTGATGATGTGAATTGATTAAATCTACAATAGTTCCATCTTGACACTCGTGCAAATCACTAATACCGACTAGTATACATATACAAAACAAGTATCTATATTAGAACTATTCATTTCTATGTCAACCAGCAAGTTGTGAATACATTATACATCATTGTCCCTTTTCGTCTCTCTGTTCCAGTGACCACCAAAACTCAACTCACTTTCCTCCTCTTTCTCATCTCCTACAACTTTCTTGTACACAAACCCCTTAGCAATCCATATATAAACACACAAATTCACAGTACTTAATCCAGCCAATACCCAGTAAAAACGATCAAGGTGTGCTCTATTTAGATTGTCCCCAAGCCAAATGTTACCATTTCTTGCAGTGATTGCTTGCACAATTGATATTATAGCACTATTAATGAAGCTCCCAACTCCAATTACACTCATGTGAGCTGCAGCCCCAATGCTTCTCATTGCTTCTGGCATTTGGTCATAGAACAATTCTTGCAATCCCACAATTGTGAAAGCATCAGCAATTCCACCAATCATGTATTGTGGGAATAGCCACCAAACACTTATTGGGACTATTGCTTTTGGTGAGTCCATTAGGCCATGTTGACTTGCAGTTTTGACTCTTTTGCTTTCAACTAAGGCTGCCACACCCATGTTGAGTATTGATAAAGCCAATCCTATGCCTATCCTTTGTAGTATGGTTATACCGGCAGGACGTCCAGTGAATTTTCGGGCTAAGGGAACGAAGATTCGATCATAAACGGGGACAGTGATGAGAATGGTGAGGCCAACAAGGCTTTGAAGTGAAGCTGGGGGTACTTGAAAGTGAGGGCCAATGGATCTCACCATGGTGCTGGCTTGCTTGGTGTAAAATGTGTGGAGTTGGACAATTACAGCACTGAACATTAAGCAACCTAGCCTTACTGGGATCAACCGTATTACAAGCTTCACTTCTTCAACTTGGTTTAGTGAGCATAGTCTCCATGGGTTCCTGGTTTTGCTCGAATGATCGATGTCGTCAATGATCATTGCCTTATCCAAAATCCTGTACAATTTAAATTGTTAAATTGTAAAGGTTGTATATCTATTTTCCAATTGTGAATCAAACTCTTAAAACAGTTCATTTACTAAAAGATCGGATGATCTCAATGTCTCAAAAGCCTAGATGCTTTTCTTGGTCAAATAAAATAATGAATTGATTATGATTGGTTGATTAATTTTCCATGATCAAGCATGAAATTCCTGTGGAATTTTCTCATTTAATAGTGTCACCACACCCGCATGAAAATCATGCTTACTGCTGACTTTTGTGACACATTCACAGACAATTAAATAGTTGAATTGACGCGCACACACACACACATATATATATATATATATATATATATATATATATATACCTGAGTTGATTAGTACGGGCAACCCTTTGACCTTTAGAACGATGATCACCAATTTTCTGGTCCTCACTACTACCCTTCTCATCCCCATAGTATATACCACGACCACCCTGCGTCTCACTCACGCGCCACTTTCGAACCGCCGCTACAAGCACTTGCACCACTGTCGTGAATGGACTCCCCACTGGGCTCTGCTTCCTGTACCTTTTGGTTCCAACCAAAAACAGTACTAATGCCACTGCTAATGCCCCTGCCGTTACTCCAAACCCTGCTGCCCACCCAACATTCTCCTGCATCATATATGTTATATTTAATATCATATTCAAAAGTTTAAGTAAGAAAATAGTCCAACTAATGTTTAAATATTGGGGTTATGATACGTAAACAATATACTTAAAATAAACTATTCTATGATACTTGCAATGTTTATATTTAAAATATGTTATTATACGTTCTCGGAGTTTGATCATGTTGGAATTCTATTTCTAATACCTGGATGCAGGTCACCACCAGTACCGCGGCGGACGACCGAAGGACGATCCCTAAGTACCACCAGTTAAAGAAAGAGCTTTTGGCCTCTCTCTCTTTGCTGTTGCTTTCATCAAATTGGTCAGCGGCAAAGGTTTGCACGCATGGTTTGTGACCACCTTCACCAACCGATAACACATAAAGTGCTGTGAAAAATACAGTCTTTCGATATTGAAATGGAATCACAGAGACTGCTAGAGACAATACAACCGTTCCCTGCCATGAACAAACACATAATTTTGTCACATAAAATGAATTTCTTGACAGTTTCGATTTTGTTACTAGATTGCAATGTTCTTTTTTCGGCAATTACGGTCAGTGACTTACCTTTACACATATACAGTAATTTAATATAAATGTAGAGCTCACCTATTTGTATAAAGGGAATTTAAATACAAACGAGAAAAAACAAAAACAAAAAAAAAAAATCAACAAAACAATCTATTAATAAATTGACAACTCCTGTCATCTAATATAATTGGATGGTTAAATGTTTTCATCAACCTGATAATCTCATATTCGAACCATTACAGGCCTAGGGTAAATGCTATTTGAAAAGATAAATAAATAACACATCGACAATTATATGAATTTAACTATTGTAAGGTGTGATATGAATAAAAATAATAGGTTGACTTTTTTTTCCCAAAAAAACAATGCTTTCACTTTTATTCTTTTTAAAAAATAAATAACTTCCCTTTGAAATTATGATTACAGCTAGAGTTCGCGATGTACCTACCATATTAAATAATATAATTAATAGATAATTATAACAAAAATCAAATATTTTTAAACTTTTAATTTTTAATTTTTTTAAGTTTAGAATTTTAGATTGAAATACAAAAAATAATACTTATTCTTATTGAAATTAAAATTTTTGTCCAAATTTATCTCCATAAGAAGACATTGGAGTTGTGAAAACCACATTGAGATTATGTGAATTTGGACAAAGTTATTGAACAACCTAGCATATTACTCTAAGAACATCTCTAACACTCTCATGGATTGTGAAAAAATTACGGATAAATAGATATTGAATTAAAATTAATTTCTCTAATATAATTATCATTCATCAATATCAAACTGAAATGATTTAAAAAAAATGAATATTGTAACATGATCATCTATATTTAGAGGGTCTGTTGGATCACTATCTCAGCAAATTAATAAGTATTCAATTCTAATTCTCAAAAAAATATGGTAGAATAAATGGAAATACATTAAAGTGGTGGAGTATTTAATTCTAATTCTCAAAAAAAAAAAAATGTGAAAAATGTGAAAAAGAAAAAGGTGGTTGACTGACCAGGAAATAGGTGACAGAGGCGAGGAGGATGGTGTTGAAACGGCCGAGATAAGAATCGGCGACGAAGGCTCCGAGGACAGGGAAGAGGGCGGAGACACCCACCCAAGTGTTGACATTCTTGACGGCCGTTGCGGTGGGTTCATGCAGCACATTCGTCAGGTAGGTGATGAGATTGCCTGCCAACCCATAGAAGGCAAACCGCTCTGCCATCTCCACAACTGCATGCATGCAGTCACACCATACTTTTTAGACTACTGTTGGACTCAAATCTAATGGATATTAACTATTATGAAGATGATGATGAGTACAGAAAATAAAAGACGTGAAAATAAAGAACAAAGAAGGAGTAGGAGGTGTAGGTGTGGGGTGTGAGCTTACAGATGATGAAAATGGCAGCGTTCCAGCCACCCTTCTTGGACGATGGCTGTTTGGTGGTGACTTGTTGGTGGCCATCTTCAATCATGATTGGAGCAACTAACCTGTGCATGGAAGATTATTGGAATTGTTTGGCAAGCTTTAAATAAAAGTTGAGGGTACTGAGCATCTTGGTCTGTGTTTTTTATAGAGACATAGAACTTTTCATAGTCCTTCCTTTGGGCGTTTTGGTAACTTGCTATAGTCTAATTAAGGTAAATTGCATCACTAGTCAATAAAAGTCTCACTAGATGAAGTTGCCTAATTATACATGAATCCTCTCTCTATCATGGAAGAGCAGAGGCCAAATAAAAACCCAAATTTTGATGCCCCTCAATTTACGTCAACTCATATTATTATTTCAAACCTTGAAATAATTATAAAAATATACTAAAAACTGTATTATCAAAATAATTATAAAAATGTAATAAAAACTGTACCAAATAATATAGGTTGTTCTTTCAAAATAAAAATAATAATAATATAGGTTGTTTGGTTTGATTATATATATATATATATTGGTTGTCCAGTTAAAATTTTGAAAAATCTTTGTGGGCAATTTAGTTATTTTCTTCTTGTTTAACTTTTAGTCTCACTTTTGGGTATATAATCATGTCAACTTTTAGAAGTTGACTCATTGTATTAATAAAAATTATAAAGTAACAGGAAATAAAATAAAATAAAATAAAAGGACGTTACAAAGTACATTAAATTAGCCTATTCCAAACTGAATATATATATATATATATATACATGTATATATGATACCTTAAAAGATTGAAAAAGCAAAACTATGAGTTTTTATCAAGCACTATTGTTAAGATCTTTGTTTAAGACATGTTAACGGATAATATTTGTATCTACATATGTTGTTGGTTGACACACTACAAGAAAACAGGCTAGTTATACCGCAGTATCCATACCGGGCATTAAAAGCCCGGTATGGATAATATTTATTTTATTTAAAAAAAATTAAATTTAATTATCCATACCGGACATTTATGATCCGGTATGGATAATCATTTTTTAATTTAAAAACATTGATTATCTATACCGGGCTCATGATTGCCCAGTATGGATAATATATTAATAAAAATAAAATATTTTATTATTTATACCTGACGCCTGATCCGGTATTGATAAAAATTTTTATATTTAAAAAAAAAATCATTTCAGTATCCATACCGGACCATAAAGTGTCCGGTATGAATATCAGAATAACCATACCGAATGTTATTGGCCCGGTATGGATACAAGGATTTTTATTTTTATTTTTTAAATATTATTTTAGTATCCATACCGGATCCATTAATGGGTCCGGTACGGATAAGAGTGTATATATAAAAATAATAAAAAAAAAAACCCTACAGCCCCCATTTTTCTCATCCACTTTCTCTCACTTCAACACTCTCTCTCACACATCAGCCCAAGTGCCATCCAAACCCTAGCCCCCATGGCGTCGCCGTTCTTGCACGCCGCCGGACATTCACCGCCAGTCGTCGTTCTTCTTCTTCCCTTCTTCTTCTCCATTTCTTCTTCTTTTCGCTGCGCGTCCACTCTTCTTCCTCGATCTGTTGCCTTCAGCTGCCGCGCCGTTCATCTACGCCGTCGCCATCCACTCCTCTTCACCGATCTACTACCTTCTTCTTGTTCCCTTCACGTTTCCACTGTCAACGCCTTCTTCGCTTTGCTTCCTTTCATCCATTGTTTCTAATGGTGTTATTGGTTTCCTTGGTTGTTTCTTCAAGTGTTTTTAAATGGTCTTGCAGGTTTTCCATGGAATAGGGGATGCTCTGTATGCACTGCGAAGAGCTGTTAATGGTCTTGCAGGTTTTTGTTGCTTCACTAAATGTTAAACGTGATGTTTTTGTAATTGGAATCAGGAATAAATTATAGATGTAATGTGTTTTTTGTGATTGGATTATAAAGTTTGATTTTTAATTAAGGGGATGATTTATTTGAGTGAATTAAAGGGTATGTATGGATTTTGAGTGTGTGTAGGTTGCCGAGAGGTCAGAGAACACGTCCAAGTAGCATCTGCGACTGGGTGGTTTGGGGTTTTAGGGGCAAGTAATGTACACTGTGATTGGAGAACACATTTCGTTGCCATTAAAGAGCTCAACAGAGACTGCTTGTAGGTATCACTTGTACTTTATATTCTTATTATGGTGGGTGAGTTGTTGTTTGGTGATGCAATTGGTGAATACTTTATGTTTCCAACGTTGTGTTGTTTGTTTGGGAATATTTTGAAGTAGGCTTCTGTAATCTATTTGAGAAATGATGTTTTAATTATTCCTAATGAAAGATTTGATGGAAACTATATTTTAGGTTTTAATTGACATAATATGTTTTCCCATAAGAGCAGCAATGTATATAGTAAATGTTGTGTCCAGGTCTGTGTACCTTGAATTGGTCGAGAGATGTAAAAAAGTTATAGCATTCAATTTCGATTTATTTTTAATCTATCACAACTTTTTTGTCATTTATTTATTATAATTTTGTTTGAATCCTTTTTTCTTGTGTGCTACATGGGTTCAAATTTTACTTATGTAAGTGTTGTTGCCCAGAATTTTTGATACTTGAACTAAATTGTGTGCAGAGGATGTGTGTTGTAGGTGAGGCCTGTTAAGTTCAGTTTATAGTTACTGCAATTGAAGATTTCAATTCTCATGTGTTGTCACCATTTATAGAAACCTGAAGAACACTTGAAGCTTGATTTTTTTGGCAGTTTGAGAATATAATCGAAGGCCATTTATTGTCATGTACAACTGATATATGTAATCATGTGAAATGTGCTACATTTCTTCATTATTATTTTTTTATTATAATGTATTTGTACCAGGACTTGCCTCTACATAATGTTAGTGTTTGTTGTTAACATACTCTCTCTTATAAAAGCCATTTTGTATTGTAAACTGAGATTAAAATCTAAACAATGTATAATGTAATCATAAGCAGCATTTTCTTCTTAGAAGAGTAGATGAATCTAAAATTTAGTAAATTTATAATGTAAAATTTATATGGGGTCCTAAGTGATTATATTTATGTTGTTAATAACATTTTCAAGTAATTATATATAAATTAATTTTTTATGTATATTGTAATATTATTTTATTTTAATATAAAATTATATATTTTTTCTAAAAAATATATATATAAAAATATTTTTTTAATAAAATATTTTTTTTTAATATGAAAATAAGTATCCATACCGGGCATATGCCCGGTATAGATATGAATATCCATACCGGACAGCCCGGTATGGATAATTATATCCACGGGTCGACCCATTTTCGATATGGGTATCCATACCGGGTATAACCCGGTATGGTTACTAATATCCGTACCGGACGCACGCCCGGTATAGATATCGCCATCAACTATACCGGCTCTAACGACACCGGACACCCCGCCCGGTATGGATAGTCATCCATACCGGGCATTGCCCGGTATGGATGACCTGTTTTGTTGTAGTGACATTTGGTTGTGATTTGTGAAGATGATTAATTACGGTAATTTTTCTTTATTAATTTTTAATGAACTCTTACATTCTTAAACATCTCATACCAACACTAATATTTTATCTAAGTGAAATCATTAGACTCCTAATTTTATATCATTGACCTTATCCATATAATCTTAAATGGACTATAATATTTTAAACATGTGTCGGTGTGTAGATCTATATGATGAATTTGACATTTGAGGGTAACCTTTTGTATTTGATTAACAAAAAAGAAAAAAAGAGTAGAGAATGGTCATTTTCAAAGAAGAGGGGACTTCACCGAATATGAAATTGATCATCTACGAAAATTATGATATCTACAAAAGGTCAAAAAAAAATGCTAATTTTTCTTCTTTCTTCCTGATTGGACACGCAATGACAAAAGTCATTTAATTGAAGTTTGTCTTTTATCTTTTATTGAATTTTATAGTTACTATGAAATGGAAAGGAGTTAATTAAATTTCGGATGAATACAAAGTTTGCTATGAAATTTTTATGAGCTTCGATTAATATGGTGCATTTCACTGTGTGAAATTAATGTACCACATTATTCACATGAGTGTTGTAAGATGCAAGTCTAGAGTACTCGAAGATTGATGTTTATAAGTTGTTGAATTATTAGTTATGAGTTTTTATTACAACGAAGTTCACATATTGAAGATTAACTCTCTTGTTAGCTGTTATTTTTATATACAAATAGAGTTGATTTTATATACATAAAATGAATTCCATATATATACACACTAAAAAAGAAAAAAACTCTCTTGGTATTAATTCCTATGTTGATTTTACATATCTAAATTAAATTCTGTATATAAAAAAGGACAAATTGCTCTAACTCTCTGTAAAACCCTGAATTTTTATTAAGGGTGAAATTGTAAAATTTTATGAAAATTTTATCAAAGTGCAAGGGTTAAAAAGTTAGATTTTTGGAATTTTAGTTTAAAGTCGTAATTTGTAAATAGTTGAGGGGCAAATGGAAATTTGGCCGGATTATATCATCTCCTTCAACCTTCAGCCGACCATTTCGCTCTCTCGCCAGATTTTTTTTTTCAGATTTCCTTTTCTCGCAACCCCAACTTTCACTCCTCGTTCCGACCTCGTCCGAGCTCCGTTTTAGTCAAATTTGGTACCGTTGGAAAGTTTGTGCGACGTAGATTCCATAGGTACCAATTTCATTAATTTTTATCATCGTTTGGGTGTCTGATTTTGCAGACAAAGTCCGACTGCCAACCAATTTTGATTTTTCTTAGATCTTGGCGAAACCAAACGATTTTGACTCCGATTAACCTTATTTTCGTGATGAGCGTGTCGAGGACAACAAAAATCGCTTGGGTGCACCTCCCACCACCGTGGTCGCCGGAATCCACCGCCGGAGCGTCGCCGTCGGCCACCGCGTACAGCGGGGGTAAGTTCCTCGACCTCCCGAACTCAAAAATTTATTCCGAACGCATCTACTGACTCATTTTTAAGCGTAGGATCCATTTTTGAGGTTATTTTTCTCATAGGGCAGCCGTACAAAAAGTTATTCTATATTATGTTGCTTTGTAGATTCGATTCAGAATGACTATAGCTATATTGGAAATCAAAGTCTTCGTAGTGATTAATAGTTCATATTGAGGTAGGGGTTCAATCCTAATCTTTTACAAATTATTTTATGTTAAAGTAGATGTTTAATTGAATTTTTATAATTTTGAAAGCATAGTAATTATTTGTGGGAATATGTTGTGGATTATGAGAATGTATTATGGATTGCTTTGCAATTACATTGTGGATTGTGACAATGTATTGTGGATTGCCTTGACAATATATTGTGGATTATGTGAATGTATTATGGATTGCTTTGGAATTACATTGTGGATTGTGACAATGTATTGTGGATTGCCTTGACAATATGTTGTGGATTATGAGAATGTATTATGGATTGCTTTGGAATTACATTGTGGATTGTGACAATGTATTGTGGATTGCCTTGACAATATGTTGTGGATTATGAGAATGTATTATGGATTGCTTTGCAATTACATTGTGGATTGTGACAATGTATTGTGGATTGCCTTGAAAATACATTGTGGATTGTGGCAATATATTGTGGATTATGAGAATGCGTTATGGATTGCTTTGGAAATATATTCTGGTTTATTACAGGTTTGCAAAAGGGTTGGTTTATCGAATTAGCGGTTGTTATGCTGTTGAAATTGTTTTTATAAAAGAAGGGTTTTCAAAATATCGATTTATATATATATATATATATATATATATTGTATTGCTTGCTTGATGGATTTATGTAAATTGTTTTGTAACTTGAATAAGGTAAAGATCCACCGTCCTAGTCATTATATATGGCATCATGAGCTATTCACATAATACGACTTTATGTCGGGGTCACTGTGTAGGGTATTACTGCACAGGGTATTTTTCTGGTATGGTTACCAGGGTCACGGTGTGCCAAACGTTGTTTTAAATAATCTATTGCCATCGGGTATATGGCATCATGAGCTATTCATATAATACGACTTTATGTCGGGGTCACTGTGTAGGGTATTACTGCACAGGGTATTTTTCTAGTATGCTTACCAGGGTCACGGTGTGCCAAACGTTGTTTTAAATAATCTATTGCCACCGGGTATATGGCTAGGGGACGGGATCTACCTTGATTCGGAAAAGTGCTATGACTTGACTTGAAATTTTTGATGTTTTGTTTCTACTTATTTCTATCTTGGAAGCAAGCATATATATATATATATATATATTATATGAAATGATTTATAAGATTTGTTGAGATAGTCGATCAGGCAGATTTTTAATCATGATTTTTGAAAGTGGCTTTCGAAACCATATTGGGATTTAAATCCTACTGAGCATTAGCTCATCCTTCTTTTATTTTTCCCCTTCCAGGAAATGTACATGGTAATTTAGGTGGCTATCCGACGGAGTAGGCAGAGGATCAAATAAATCAAGTGCGTGGCTTGTGATGTATTTATTTAGTTATTTCTTTTTCCTATTTGGATATTTATGGATGAATGTTTTGAACCCAAATTTGAGAGAACTCTTATTGATGTATTTAAAACTTTGTATTCTAAACACTTGATTTAAGGATTTTATTGTGGTTATGAATCCATGAATTCTAGTAGGTGTTCACATATCTGTGGGGGATGGGTTTTCATCTGAAATTATTTTAGATCGTTTGAAGTTTTTCATTATACTTTCTTAATATTTTAAATTTGGTACTCCAGAGTATCTAAACGGAGAAAATTTTTTATATAAATTAATATTCACAATTCTACCACTGCCTAGGGCCCGGGTCGTGACACTCTCCTAACTTTATCATTTATTGATTGTTCTCTACCTAAAATTTTGATTTTAATTGCATTAATGTCTCTTTGACTATTAATTCATCATTTCCCATTACTAGTCAATAATAGCAAAATAGCATAATCATAATTTTTGTTGTAAATCAATTGGATGTTATCATTTTGTATTCTATAACCTTTATATTAAATATCATTATTACTCAAATAATGATCATCATAATAGTGTTGTAAATCAATTGGATGCTACCCTTTAATATTCTATAATCTTCACATTAAAGATTATTATTACTCAAATAATAATGATCATAATAGTGTCTTAATGTCATGTGTAACTCGTGCATTTTCTATTTCTAATATTTATTATCTTAATCTATAAATAGAAAGTATATAAATCTGTATGATTCATCCTTTTCATAAGAAATGAAAAAATAAAATAGCAACTCTTTCCAAAATTCTTTTTGTGTTTATTTTAGTTCTTATTCATATTCTACAATATCTTAATATTACATTTGCTTTAATAACACGTTATTAGCACAAGTTCTAACGATTTATTTTCCATCAAGATAAAATTTTAGTCAAATAGATTTTTTCATGATATTTATTTAGTTTTCTATTATGTTATTAGCATATAGTGATTTGACATGATTTATTAAGCATTCCTTCTCTTTACTACATTTTATTTATTTATATGTTTATGAATTATGTTCTTTCTATTTGTCTATATAAATCTTTATTATTATTCTCATGATTATTTATATATTTGGTTACCAATTAATATATTTTATGTTATTAGATGGGTTATGTTTTCAATTCTTTACTTTGTTAATCAATTGTTATTAACTTTGTTTTATTTATATAGTAGATTATATAGTTTCTTATATTGGTTATAACTTAATTATCAATTATTTTGTAATGATGAACTTTATTATATATTTGTTTCCTTTTACAGCTAATCAATAAATTGATTATACGTTGAAGTATAGTTATAATATCGTTGTTAATATATCTTTTATAATTCCTATATATCCTTTTGATCAATTAGAATTCATGCCATTAAACATGTAAATATAATTTTCTTGTTTGATGCAAAATTAGTATATATACATCTATTAGAATCATTATTAATTGTATGTTGTATATATGAATGTTTTTCCTTTAAGCATCTAGTATATCATAATATTATTTATTATCATACTTGAATTATATTATGTATGGAGAAACTATTTATTATACACTTCACCCTTTTATATAGTTTTATTAATTTTATTATATGTTATCAATTAATAGTTTTCAACATATCGAATCTGACAAAGCTCGAGTTCACTGCTCTTGATATTTCTGGTAATAATTATTTGACATGGACTCTTGATGTTGAAATTCATCTAGATGCCAAGAATCTTGGAGATACAATAAAAAAGAAGAATGAGACATCCTTGTAAGATCGCACGAAGGCAACAATATTCCTTCGCCATCATCTCCATGAAGATTTAAAAACTGAATATTTAACAGGAAAAGATTTATATATCCTTTGAAATAGTTTGAAAGAAATGTATGACCACCAAAAGATAGTAATACTTCTAAAAGCTCGCTATAACTGAATGCATATACGGTTGCAAGATTTTAAAAGTGTAAGCGAGTATAATTTCGTAATGTTTAAAATTACTTTTCAATTAAAATTATGCGAAGAAAGTGTTACTAATGAAGATATGTTAGAAAAAATATACTCTACTTTTCGTGTCTCTAATATGCTCCTGCAATAGCAGTCGAGAAAGAGGTTTTAAAAAATATTTTAAGTTGATAACATGTCTTCTGGTGGCTGAACAAAATGATAAATTATTGATGAAAAATCATCAATCCCGACCAACTGGATCAACACATTTCCTTGAAGCGAATGTTACATTTGTTAATGATCCTAAGTGTGGGCATGGTCGTGGTCGTGGTCGTAAACATGGTCGTCTGTGGTCGTAGATATGGTCATGGTAATTATAACCAAAACTCCTCAAATTTCAAGAAAATTGCACCTCATCACCAAAAGTGGGAGAATAATGGGAAAAACAAAAAGAAAATAGTTGTCAAAATAAGGTTTCAAAAATAATTAAAACACTTGTCACCGATGTGGCATGAAAGGACATTGAAGGTGTATTTGTCGTACAACAAAACACTTGTTGATCTTTATCAAGATTCCTTAAAAGAAAAAGAAAAATGTGTTGAAACAAACCTTAATGAATACCATGATCCTATGGATTTGACACACTTAGATGTTGCAAATTTCTTTGAAAACTATGATGAAAATTTGACTGGTGATGGAAACATAAATGTGACTTAAGAAGATGTTTTTGCGACAAGCTATTCTAAGTATGTTATTTATAATATGTTTTAATGTTATGTCATCAATATGTTTAGTACTTCTAATGTTCAAAAGTGTGTTGTTTTTAGTGTATTTTGTTACAAATGTATTGAGTAATATTCAATGTGTTTTATTTTCAATATGTTTTCAGTGTGTTCATGTTTAAAATTATAAAAAAAATTGTATTTGATATTTTATTCTCTATTCTTATACTTTTCTTTTTCTTTTATTTATGAAGAAACATGATTTTCATTGATCACACTACTAGTGCTAAAGTCAATAATGAAGCTCTTTGCCTAGCAGACAATGGAACAACACACACCATACTTAAAGATAAAAAATATTTTTTCAATCTTAGATTGACTGAAGCTAATGTTAGCACAATATCTGGTGTTGCAAACCTTATTGAAGGTTATGAAAGAGCTCATATATTATTACCTGATGGCACAAAATTTATAATAAATGATGCTATGTTTTCTAGTAGATCAAAAAGAAATCTATTAAATTTTAGAGATATACGTCATAATGGTTATCATATTAAGAGAACGAATAAAAAAAATATTGAATATCTTTATATTATGTCTGTTGTTTTAGAGAAAAAACATATATTAGAAAAATTATCAGCATACTCTTTTAGATTATATTATATTTTTATAAATTCAATTGAATCGTATGTGGTTATGAACCAAAAGTTGTTAAATTCCAAGACTTTTATTGTTTGGCATGACCAGTTAGGTCATCTAGGTTCAATAATGATGCGAAGAATTATAAAAAATTCGCATGGACATCCTTTAAAGAATCAAAAGATTCTTTTGTCCAAAGATTTTTCATGTTCTGCTTGTTTTCAAAGAAAATTAATTACAAAGTTATCCATAACAAAAGTTGTCATTGAATTTTCTAGATTTTTAGAACAAGTTCGAAGAGACATATGTGGACCTATTGATCCATCATATGGACCATTCAATATTTTATGATTTTAATAGATGCATCAACACGTTGGTCATATGTTTGCCTATTATCTACTGGTAATGTCACATTTGCAAGGCTTCTTGCCCAAATAATCCGATTACGAGTTCAATTTTTGGATTATACAATTAAGAAAATTCATTTTGATAATGTTGGAGAATTTACATCCCGAACTTTTAATGATTATTGCATGTCCATTGGAATTATTGTTGAGCATCTGTTGCTCACACATATACACAAAATGGATTTGTAGAATCTTTTATTAAAAGGCTTAAATTAATTATTAGGCCATTACTTATGAAAATAAAGTTGTCTAGTTCTGGTTGGGGATATGCCATATTACATACTATAGCACTTATTCGTATAAGGCCAACTATATATCATAAATGCTCCCCATTACAACTTGCATCTAGTAAAGAACCTAATATTTCTCATCTAAGAGTTTTTGGTTGTGCAGTATATATTCCTATTGCTTCACCACAACACACTAAAATGGGTCTACAAAAAAGATTGGGAATTTATGTTAGATTTGAATTCTCTTCAATTATTAAATAGTTTGAATCTTTAACGGGTAATATTTTTACAGCACGATTTGTTGACTGTCAATTTGATAAGATAATTTTCTTTACATTAGAGGGACAGAAACAATAGTTTGAAAGACAAGAAATTTCGTGGAATGCATCATCATTATCTAATTTTGATGTGCATATAAATCAATGTGAATTAGAAGTTCAGAAAATAATTCACTTGCAAGAAATTACAAATCAATTACCAGATGCATTTACTGATAGTAAAAATGTGATAAAGTCATATATATCAACTGTTAATACTCTTGCTCGTATTGATATCCCTGAAGGACAAATTATTAATATGTTAGCAAATGAGTCTAATACACATCAAAAGCGTGGTAGACCACTCGGTTCTAAGAATAAAAATTCTTGAAGGAAAAAATAGTAAAATAAGCAAGTTAGCACTTCAAAAGTTTTTAATACTCCTAAAGAGCTCATAAAAGAAACAATTGATATAACTGAACAAATACTGACAGAAGAGGGTCAGATTCTTGAAAATAATTATGATGAAGAGATCTCAATAAATTATATTACTTCAAGAAAGAGATGAAACTGAAAGGAAACTGTTATTGATAATATATTTGCATATACAATAGCTCTTGATATTATAAATGAGGATCTTGAACCAAAGTTCATTGATAAATGTCAACATAGAATTGATTGGCCAAAATAGAAAGATGTTATCCAGACAGAATTAAATTCACTTGAAAAATATCAAGTCTTTGGATGTGTTGTGTAAACACGCAAATGTGTGAAACTTGTAAACTACAAATGGGTATTTATGCGAAAAAATAATGAGAGAAATAAAGTTATAGGGTATAAAGTACGACTTGTAGCACAAGGTTTCTCTCAAAGACTTGGTATTGATTATGAGGAGACTTATTCTCCAATAATTGATGTAATCACATTTAGATTTCTAATTAGTCTGGTAATTACAAAAGGACTTCATATGCATTTAATGAATATTGTGACAGCTTATCTGTATAAATCACTTGATAGTGACATTTATATGAAAGTCCTTGAAGGATTGAAAATGTTTGATGCATGCAATTCGAAACCCCGAGAAATGTATTCGATTAAATTATAAAGATCTTTATATGGATTAATGCATATGGTATCAAAGTTTGGATTTGTTATTATCATAGTTTATATTAATGATTTGAATATCATCGGGACTCATGAAGAGCTTATAAAGACGATAACATTTTTGAAAAATAAGTTTGAAATGAAAGATTTAGGCCAAACAAAATTCTATCTTGACTTGTAGATCGAGCATCTATCTAAAGGGATTTTTCTTCACCAATCAACTTATACCGAAAAGGTATTAAAACACTTTAACATGGACAAGTCTCATTCAATAAGTTTTTCCATAGTTGTTCGATCCCTTGATATAAATAAAGATCTTTTTCATCTTTGAGAAGATAATAAAGAAATTCTTAGTCCAAAAGTACCATATTTTAGTGCTATTGGTGCACTAATGTATCTTGCTAATTGCACAAGACTTGATATAGTATTCTCTGTTAATTTACTAACAATATATAGTTCTTCACCAACTCTAAGATATTGGAATGGTGTTAAACAACTACGTTATCTTTGAAAAACTTCAGATATTGGTTTGTTTTATTCAAAAGACTCAAAGGCAGAATTGGTTGGATATGTAAATGCTGGATATTTATCAGATTCACATAAAGCACGATCTTAGAAAGGTTATTTGTTTACATATCATGATATTACTATATCTTGGCGTTTTACAAAGCAAACTCTAACTGCTACATCTTTAAATCATGCTAAAATATTAGCATTACATGAGACAAGTCAAGAATGCGTATATTTGAGATCTCTAATTCAACATATCCATAAAACATGTGATCTTCCATTTGATAAAGAAAGTCCAACAATTTTATATGAGGATAATGCAGTTTATATCGCCCAAATCAAAGGAGGTTACATCAAAGAAGACAAAACCAAGCACATTTCATCAAATTTCTTTTTTCACATATAAACTTCAGAATAAAAAAGAGATAAATATTCATCAAATTATATCTTGTGATAACATGACAGATTTGTTTACAAAGGCACTTCTTACAATTGCATTTGACAAAATTAATGAATAAAATTGGCATGCATTGGTTTAGAGAATTTTGTTAAAATTCACCAAAAGAAGACATATTGGCATGAGGGAAGATTCCTGCGTATAAGAATTATGTACTCATTTTTCCTTTATCAGGATTTTTTTTTTTCCATAGGGTTTTTTCCTAATAAAGTTTTTAATGAGACATATTCCTTATACGGTGGACATCTAAAAGAGGAGTATTGTAAATCAATTAGATGTCACCTTTTAGTATTCTATAAACTTCACATCAAAGATCATTATTACTAAATAATGATCATCATAATAATATTGCAAATCAATTGGATGCCACATTTTAATATTTTATAACATTCACATTAAAGATTATTATTACTGAAATAATGATCATCATAATAGTATCTTAATGTCATGTGTAACGTGTACCTTTTCTATTTCTAAAATTTATGATTCTTAGTCTATAAATAGAGAGTACATAAATTTGTATAATTCATCCTTTTCAGAAGAAATGAAAAAATAAAATAGTAACTCTCTCCAAAATTTCTTATGCTTATTTTTAGTTCTTGTTCATATTCTGTAATATCTTAATATTACATTTGTTTTATAACAATTTTACCCTTTGCTTAAATATTTTATTTGTTTAATAAAAATTCAAATTTTCTTCATTTTGATATTGGCTTTTCTTGAACTCAAATCATTTTCAACTAATCAATTTGCTTCAATCAAGGTTCAAAAACAAAATCAATTCTACAAACAACTTACACAAATTCAAAAAAAAAAAAATTTTAAAAAATGGAGAATAAGTGATGGAGCCAAGATCTGTTCCTTCTCGCTTCATTAAAGATTGAGTAGATCAAAGTTGGGCGCCTATGATATTTTGACCAAGTTCATGGTTGGACTGATTTAACAGTGTAGACAAGAGAGATCATTAGGGGTGGCCAACACCGATGTGGATGGCTATGCAACCTGTGACAAAGAAAAGGAAAGAGGATGGAAGCCCTATAGCTAGTGAGAGCACCAATTTGGGTTAAAGAGATATAGGTTTGAAATGAAACAGAACCATTGATTTGAGCCGTTTAGGAATTTCAACTTTAAGCTTGAAAGATATATATATATATATATATATATATATATATATAAAGAGAGAGTGGGGTGGGGAGGGGGGAGAAGTAAAGTGATGTATCAACACTGTTAGATAGTGGTGGAACGGCGCCCCATATTTGATAGAGTTGGCTAAGACGAACAAGCAGCGGTATTGGTGGTGCCATGGTGAAGGGTCTAATAAAAGTAAGGGAAAATTCTACAAAAATCACCTGATTTTTAATAGATTATGCATTTTCACTCATATAGTTTTATTTTATCTAAAATCATCCATCTGGTATAAAATTAACAAAAAATTGGATAACAAGTAAAAAAAAGACTTTTGAGCCTTAAATTTTTATTTAAAAATAAAATAATTATAAAATAATATTTTAAAATAAAAACTTATAAACTAATAAAAAATATAAAAACTTAAAAAAAAACAAATGGAGATCCAACTGGATCTCCACTAGCCATTACATCATCATCAGCAACCTTCAGACCCACCATTAGTAATCAACAATTTATAACCATCACAATCAGCATACCATATATGAACAATAATAAATTAATAAACTCACATTGAACAATAATCAATCAATAAACCTACAAAGAATTAAAAAAAAAAAATCATCAAACATCATCAAGCATCAAATCTTCAACTGGGTTCATATAGATTCGAACCCAGCTAAAGGTTTTAATTGCATTCAGGTTCAAACCCAATTTCAACTTGCTTCGAACCCAAATGAATCCTCAATTGGGTTTGAAACTGAGGTCTTATCTCGGTTTGAACCTAGTTAAGAGACCTAGATAAGGTTTGAAGATAAACCCTCAATTGGGTTCGAACCTAGATAAGATCCCATCTAGGTTCGAACCTAGATCTTGAACCCAGATGAGAGCTTATTTGGGTCCCTCAACTAGGTTTGAATCTAGATTTAAAAAAAAAAAAAAAAAAGAGATGAGGTGAGGCGAGGGAGAGAGACAAAGATAAAGAAGAGTTAACGTGAGAGGGTGATGATGGATGTCTGTTGGAGATGGTAGCGAACGATGAAGCAAAAGAAGAAGAAGATGAGGTAGAGAGAGAGAGAGAGAGAGAGAGAGGGACGGAGTAGGAAGGTAGGTTGGAAAGAGAGAGACTGATGAAGTTAGAAAGAGAGAAAGACTAGTGAGGTTAAGAGAGAAAGAACTAAGTGACAGGAAAAGAATTTTGAATTTTATTCAATATTTTTTATTTTTTTTTAATTTTTAAATAAAAATATCTTTATTTTTTTATATTTTTATATTTAATATTATTTATTTATTTTGATTTTTCATATTTTAATTAATATCTATATTTTTAATTTTCTTCGCATTTCCGCTTTTGCCATTGAAGTCAAACTATAAATCATATCCACTTAATAGAATCTATTTCTCTCAAGGGTATTATCGTTCTTTAATATGCTTTCAGGAGAAATTTTGAATATTTATTTAAAAGTCAAACAATATTTTAGATAAAATAAAAGTATATATGGGAAAATGAATATCTATCAAAAGTCAAGGTTTTTCGGGATTATCCCTAAAAGTAAGGACTGATGAAAGAGAAAAAGTTTCTTATTTTTGTATATTTTATAATTTTTGTGTTTTTATTTTTATTTTAGCGCCACTGTGACATGAATTTATTAGATAATTATTTTGTTTATTTTTTTAATGAAAAAAAGTCATAACATTTACTAATGTAATCACATTTACTTATTGTAATAATATATATTTAGTTGTAATCACATATAATAAATTACAATAATATATTTTAAAATACAATTATGCATTTTTTTATTTATTTATTTATTTTTTTTTCCAAGTGTATGCATCCTGAGGTGTACCCAAGGGAACTCCATATATATATATATATATATATATAACCAATCTGGTTGATTTTAAGAACCAAAATGGTTTGTTGTATTTTATGAAAACAAACCAACTCATTTTAAAAACTTGGATGTTGATCAATCTAATAGTTAACCCCTACTTATAATTAAGGGTGTAAGTGTAGAATAGTAAAACATTTCCAATTGAGTGTTTTGTGCCAAACCTCAAGGATGTAGGTGTAATTTCCCCATTTATAAATTAGTTTCTTAAATTTAAAATGTGACATGTATTGTAAGGATATATGTTCAATAAATTTACTTTAATTGGCAAGTGTCCTAGAACAAATGTGAATTTGATTGATGCAACATTCTTTTTTTTTTTTTTTAAATCAATGAAACCATATAAAAAAAATATATTTTTTATTTAAGGTTAATTGCATTAATATCTCTAACATATGTATACCGAAATTGCACTTATTTGTAACTTTTCCATTCATTGTACTAATCCTCAAAAAGGTTGATCGCTAATAAAGAAAAATATTCACTAATATTTTCTAATGTAAAGTCAAAAATACCCCTAGCATATATTTTATTATTCATCTTATTATTTTTTAATAAAATTAAGGAAAATTTTCTTCTGGGTTCTTAAAATTTTAGAAATTGATGATTTTTACCTACGAATGGAAAACCTCGGAACATGGTCCCCAAAGTATTAAAAAATACATTAATTTAGTTCAACCATCAACTGAATGTTCGTCAAACTTAATGACTGCTAGGGAATCATTGTTGTTAGAGATAAATAGGACACATATCAATATCGAATAAAACCTATATACTTTAATAATTAATTATTAAAAATAAAATATAAATAAAATAAAAAATAAAAATAAAAATAGAAAAAAGAAATAAATTATATATTAAAAAAAATTGAACTCCACCATCCATCCAGTTGTGATGGATGCTTAAGATAATTTTTAATAATTTAAGAACCACGAACTTTAAAAGAAATTAAGAAAAAAAATTATCTCCACCAAGTCATGAACTAGATTGAAGATGATCAGATTCTAGATCATCTTCAATCTGCTTCTTCAAATCTAGGTTTGAAACCCAAATATTCATTTGATGAAACCATATGTTGAACATTTGGGCTTGACATATGGACTCCTTCAAACCCAAATGTTCAACATATTGATTTGAACCTAAATTTTTTCGAACCCCTCCTTTGCTAGAGAACGAACAACCCAACTCTTAAATATCTAGGTTTGTTCATGGTTCGAACCCAACAGATGAACAAGAAGTAAATTTGACATTTCTCTTTTAGTTACGATTAACCGTTAAAAAATTGGCCAAATGAACCAAATTGATGTATTTTTTAGAACTTTAGAGACCATGTATAAAGTTCCATCATTCGCAGGTAAAAAATTATCAATTTCTAAAACTTTCGAGACTAATGTGAAATTCCCCCTAAAATTAATATAAAAATCATATCACAAGAAGGATAAATCTCCTGCTTGAATCCAAATAAGATGATAGAGTTTATCATCTGTTAATTTCCTTGTCAAACATAACATTCTTCAATCAAACATATAAGTATAGGTCTCATATCCTTGAATCATTAGTAGTTTATTAATTATTTTAATTTATATAAATAAAATTTTAAAAAATTAATCTATTTAAAATAATCAACGGTTATTTGTGGTTATGGAGATTTAGTTCAAGATCTAAATTCTCAAATCAACACCATAAAATTGAAACTGTCACCAAGACTCGTTCAATCTCAAACCAAAACCCCAAAACAAACATCATAAGATTTCATTCAATAATTGTTTGGGCGAAAATTAAGCAAGTCTGCCTTGGTGGTACCAAGTTTGCAATCGAAATAACTATAAGTATTTGGTTCAAACCCTGAAAATGTCACTTTATTCATTTATTTGTATTTCAAGGAGGACATGCCTCCACCACACTTTACCCTCTACCTTTTGCTCTATGCATGGCTTTGCACTGTCTCAGACTTATGGTTCAAAGAGGCCAACCTCTATCACACTTCTCCGTGGTCAGGCCAAAAACCTTCCGTGGAAAAATGGTCATTGTGATGATTAAAAGTCACTACAGTTACTAACCCTCAAAAGTTCGTTTTCATCATTAAAGGCATCCGACATTTTTTACCACATAGCCCTTTGGTAGCTTCTATAATTACTTTTTACTTGTTGGTGCATAGATCAAATTCTTCCAACAAAAACATGGAACGAACCAAAATCTCAATGAAGATATTTTCAACAATCGAATTCCTCATTGCCACTAACAACGTCACCAGCCATCCCTTTAAACTCTCTCATGTGTCATCACTACCACATATCTTCCTCTCTATCTCACTTCACCGAATATGTGTGAAAGAGATTGTTACTCCATAATATGGAGGAGATGAACAAATTTCCTCATTTTGTTCATCTCCTTCTTATTACATAAGAGATAGAACGAATATTCTCTCCTTATTAAATATATTGAATAGATCTCTTCTTGTTATAGACGAGACCTATTCCATCTCCTCCATTAGAAGGAGATTTGGTTCTGAGTTCTAGACAATGAAGAACTTCTAGATGTCTCCTCTTGAAAGTTTAAGGAAAACAAAATGTACTGGGTTCTAGAGATCGAACAATTCAATTCTTCATGTTCCCAAAATACTTATCCCCATTATATTCTTTTATCATTAAAAAAATTAAATAATAATAATAATAATTGCAATGGTGGAGATTGTTAGATGGAATAGAGTGAGATGAGATCTCTTCCATCTATTCCTTTTTATATAAATTAATTAGATAATCCATTTAAATTCTTTTGTTTATTAAAAGGAAATTGAAGTGTTACCCTTAACTATGACATATGACATTAGAAAACCATTAGTCAATTTTTCTTAATGATGTTATTATGATAGATGGAAATGCTGCTAACGAGTATAATTTTATGATATTTCAAAGGTGTTGGTGCAATTACCCTTTTATTTAAAACCAAAGTTTTCGAAAAGGGCAAAAATAGGTAAATGTCATACTTAAATTTATTTATTTAATAAACAAAAGCAGAGAAGAATTTAGCTAGCATCGACCTATGAGAACTCTTGAGCAATCAAGGAATCAAAATAAGCTCAACCATCACCACAATGAAGTTGGGTATATAACTTCAAAATGTGATGCACTCAAAGATGCAACTAAAGATCTCATTAGTATGGGGAGATTGCAGGAATACATAGTACGCCTAAGGAATGACCAGTAGCTTGTAATTTTTCCCCAAAAGGTGGTGGTCACAGTGAGAGAAGTTCACAAATTTCAAGGGGTACAATATGCCACCCATAGAATGATGTTGTAGTCATCTAAGCAATTATAGGCAACAAAAATATATGGTGGGTGATGGTAGATAGTGGATGCTTGGTGAATATACTTTACAAAAAGGCTTCCGTAATCTATATTTCCTAATAAGGTCTTTTATGATCGTTGACTATTAGTTGACTAATGGTTTGAATTTTTTTAAAAAGTTTTGAAAAATTAGGATGAAAAGAGTTATTTCCAAAAGATCTTTAAAAACATTATATTTTTTGAAATCTTAAAGACTAATATAAATTATTTATTTATTTATTTTAATTTGGTCTGTTGATCTCCACTGTTCATCTCATAGATGGACAGTAGAGATCAATTTTTATTAGTTTTTTTTTTTTTTTTTACTTTAAAATATTATTTTATAATTATTTTATTTTTAAGTAAAAATCTCAGGATTAAAAATGTCTTTTTACCATTTTTCTAATCTTCCATTTATTTGGTAATGCATGAGATTTTAGATAAAGATAAACTAGTATGTTGTAAAATGAGATATTTCTATACATCAAGGGTTTTTTGGGATTTTCCCTTAATATATTGTTATTTAAGATGATAATAAATAATATAATAAAATATATCATGAAAAGATGAAGGCTTATAAGAGTTGAAAAGCTACAATATTAATTCATCGATTTAATTGTTTTAATAATAATAAAAAATCATATTTTGGGTGCTATTTTATTTAAGAGCCATAGTATTAAGAGTTACAAAAGTTTTTAATTACATCAATATAGTTGTTATAATGGTATTAAAAAAAAAAATTATTAAGGTTATTCTTATTTAATTTTATATCATTACAAAAAGAGTTACTATGTGGCTATTTATTTAGTAATAAAATATTTAAAATCAATAATACAAAATTGAAAGCTTTTGGGTGTTAAAATTTTTTGAGTACTATAAAACTTTAAAAGTCACAATAATATATATTAATATATTGTTATTTTATTTTGTATCATTATAAAAAGCATTAATATGTGGGTATTTAGTAATAAAAGATTTAAAACTGATAATATAAAATTGAAAGGTTACAAAGTTTTGGGTGTTATAAGACATAAAAATATACATTATTATCTTGTTATTTAAGATCATCAATGATAATATATTAAAATATAACATGAAAAGGTGAAGGTTATTATCACGAATTATAAAACTTGAAAAACCATAATATTAATTCATCAAATTTATTGTTTTAATAATAATAATAAATAATAGTGGGTGCATAAAAATTTAAAAGTTATAATATTAGGAGTTACAAAAGATTTTAACTGCATTAATATAGATTAATATAAATGTTATTATAATATTGAGAAAAACATTAATTAAGATTGTTATTATTTAGTTTTATATGATTACAAAAAGGGTTAATATGTGGGTACTTAATAATAAAAGCTTTAAAACCAGTAATATAAATTGAAATATTTTGGATGTTATAAACTTTTTGGTGCTATAAAACTTTAAAAGTCATAAGAATATTCACTAATATATTGTAATTTTATTTTATATTATTACAAAAAGGGTTAATATGTTGGCACTTAATAATAAAAGATTTAAACCAATAATATAAAATTAAAAACTTTTGGGTGTTACAAATTTTTGGCTATCGTAAAACTTTAGCAATCATAATAATAAATATTAACATAATGCTATTCAAGATCATCATAAATAATATAATAAAATATATCATGATGGAGCTAATGTTGTGACTTCTACTTTCAAACATATTCTATATATTAAAATTGTTGATTATGCGAATTGATTAAAACTACAATAGTTCCATCTTCATCCTTGTGCAAATCACTGATACCGACTAGTATACATATATAAAACAAGTATCTATATTAGAACTATTCATTTCTATGTCAACCAGCAAGTTGTGAATACATTATACATCATTGTCCCTTTTCATCTCTCTGTTCCAGTGACCACCAAAACTCAACTCACTTTCCTCCTCTTTCTCATCCCCTACAACTTTCTTGTACACAAACCCCTTAGCAATCCATATATAAACACACAAATTCACAGCACTTAATCCAGCCAATACCCAGTAAAAACGATCAAGGTGTGCTCTATTTAGATTGTCCCTAAGCCAAATGTTACCATTTCTTGCAGTGATTGCTTGCACAATTGATATTATAGCACTATTAATGAAGCTCCCAACTCCAATTACGCTCATGTGAGCTGCAGCCCCAATGCTTCTCATTGCTTCTGGCATTTGGTCATAGAACAATTCTTGCAATCCCACAATTGTGAAAGCATCAGCAATTCCACCAATCATGTATTGTGGGAATAGCCACCAAACACTCATTGGGACTATTGCTTTTGGTGAGTCCATTAGGCCATGTTGACTTGCAGTTTTGACTCTTTTGCTTTCAACTAAGGCTGCCACACCCATGTTGAGTATTGATAAAGCCAATCCTATGCCTATCCTTTGTAGTATGGTTATACCGGAAGGACGTCCAGTGAATTTCCGGGCTAAGGGAACGAAGATTCGATCATAAACGGGGACAGTGATGAGAATGGTGAGGCCAACAAGGCATTGAAGTGAAGCTGGGGGTATTTGAAAGTGAGGGCCAATGGATCTCACCATGGTGCTGGCTTGCTTGGTGTAAAATGTGTGGAGTTGGACAATTACAGCACTGAACATTAAGCAACCTAGCCCTACTGGGATCAACCGTATTACAAGCTTCACTTCTTCAACTTGGTTTAGTGAGCATAGTCTCCATGGGTTCCTGGTTTTGCTCGAATGATCGATGTCGTCAATGATCATTGCCTTATCCAAAATCCTGCACAATTTAAATTGTTAAACTATAAAGGTTATATATCTATTTTCCAATTGTGAATCAAACTCTTAAAACAGTTCATTTACTAAAAGATAGAATGATCTCAAAGTCTCAAAAGCCTAGATGTTTTTCTTGGTCAAATAAAATAATGAATTGATTATGATTGGTTGATTAATTTTCAATGATCATGCATGAAGTTCCTGTGGAATTTTCTCATTTAATAGTGTCACCACACCCGCATGAAAATCACGCTTATTGCTGACTTTTGTGACACATTCCCACACAATTAAATAGTTGAGTTGACACACGCATATATATATATATTTGTCTACCTGAGTTGATTAGTACGGCCAACCCTTTGACCTTTAGAACGATGATCACCAATTTTCTGGTCCTCACTACTACCCTTCTCATCCCCATAGTATATACCACGACCACCCTGCGTCTCACTCACGCGCCACTTTCGAACCACCGCTACAAGCACTTGCACTACTGTCGTGAATGGACTCCCCACTGGGCTCTGCTTCCTGTACCTCTTGAGTCCAACCAAAAACAGTGCTAATGCCACTGCTAATGCCCCTGCCATTACTCCAAACCCTACTGCCCACCCAACATTGTCCTTCATTATATATATTAGTTACAATCAGATTCAAAGGTTTAAATTGATAAGAAGTGGCCTAATTATAGTATTTAAGATTAGGGGTTATAATAGTTTAACCATATAATTAAAATACATTATTCTTAGGTACTTGCAATATTTATATTTAAAATATGTTATCGTTTGTTCTCGAAGTTTGATCATGTTGGAATTCTATTTCCCATACCTGGATGTAAATCACCACCAGTACCGCGACCGATGCACCAAGGACGGTCCCTAAGTACCACCAGTTAAAGAAAGAGCTTTTGGCCTCTCTCTCTTTGCTGTTGCTTTCATCAAATTGGTCAGCGGCAAAGGTTTGCACGCATGGTTTGTGACCGCCTTCACCAACTGATAACACATAAAGTGCTGTGAAAAATACAGTCTTTCGATATTGCAATGGAATCACAGAGACTGCAAGAGACAAAACAACCGTTCCCTGCCATGAACAAACACATAAAATATGAAAACATTAAATGAAATACACAAAAGTATTGAAGAATAATTTTTAACATGATTAACTATTAAATAATATTTATGACATATAGATAGTAAATCACTTGATATTGATATTAATGACATTAAAATTAATAACAAGATTTGAAAAAAAAAAAATGGCAACTCAAGTGCCACTTTATTTTTATATTAATTTTGGCAAAATATTTATCAACCTAAGGTTAATTGACTTAAAATAAAACACATTACAGACTTGGTGCAGAAAAAAAAGAGGGTTAAATTTGAAAAATGTTAAAAAGAAGAAGGTGGTTGACTGACCAGGAAATAGGTGACAGAGGCGAGGAGGATGGTGTTGAAACGACCGAGATAAGAATCGGCGACGAAGGCTCCGAGGACTGGGAAGAGGGCGGAGACACCCACCCAAGTGTTGACATTCTTGACGGCCGTTGCAGTGGGTTCATGCAGCACATTCGTCAGGTACATGATGAGATTGCCTGCCAACCCATAGAAGGCAAACCTCTCTGCCATCTCCACAACTGCATGCATGCAGTTACACCATACTCTTTAGACTACTGTTGGACTCAAATCTAATGGATATTAACTATAATGAAGATGATGATGAGTACAGAAAATAAAAGACGTGAAAACAAAGAACAAAGAAGGAGGAGGAGGTGTGGGCGTGGGGTGTGAGCTTACAGATGATGAAAATGGCAGCGTTCCAGCCACCCTTCTTGGACGGTGGCTGATTGGTGGTGACTTGTTGGTGGCCATCTTCAGTCACGATTGGAGCAACTGACCTGTCCATGGAAGATTATTGGAATTGTTTGGCAAACTTCAAAGAAAAAGTTGGGGTACTGAGCATCTTGGTCTGTGGCATTTATAGAGATATAGAGCTTGTCATAGTCCTTGGTTTGGGCATTTTGGTAACTTGCTATAGTCTAATTAAGGTAAATTGCATCACTAGTCAATAAAAGTCTCACAAGAGAAAGTTGCCTAATTAAACATGATTTCTTTCTCTATCATGGAAGAGCAGAGGCAAAATAAAAGCCCAAATTTTGATGCCCCTCAATTTACATCAACTCATATTATTATTTCAAACCTTGAAATAATTGTAAAAATATAATAAAAACTATATTATCAAAATAATTATAAAAATGTAATAAAAACTGTATTATCAAATAATATAGGTTGTTCGTTCAAAAAAAAATATTAATATAGGTTGTTTGGTTTGATTAAAATATATATTTATATATTGGTTGTCCCGTTAATATTTTGAAAGACCTTTGTGGGCAATTTGGTATTTTCTCCTTGTTCAACTTTCAGTCTCACTTTTGTGTGCACACTGTGTCAACTTGCAGAAGTTAACTCATTGTATTAATTAAAATCATAAAGTAATATAAAATAAAATAAAAGGACCTTACAAAGTACATTAAATTAGCCTATTCCAAACCGTATATATATATATATATATATATATATATAATACCTTAAAAGATTGAAAAATCAAAACTATTAGTTTTTATCAAGCTCTATTGACAATATCTTTGTTTAAGACATGTTAACAGATAATATTTGTATCTACATATGTTGTTGTTTGACTTTTGGTAGTGATTTGTGAAGATGATTAATTACGGTAATTTTCCTTTTTTAATTTTTAATGAACTCTTATATTCTTAAACATATCTCATACCAACACTAATATTTTATCTAAGTGAAATCATTGGACTCCCATTTTTATATTATTGACCTTATCTAAATAATCTTAAACGGACTATAATATTTTAAACGAGTGTCGGTGTGTAGATCTCTGTGATGAATTTGACATTTGAAGGTATCCTTTTTGTATTTGATAAACAAAAAAGAAAAAAAGAGTAGAGAACGGTCATTTTCAAAAAAAAAGGGGAACTTGACCAAATATGAAGTTGATCATGTACAAAGATTATGATATCTACAAAAGGTCAAAAAAGAAATGCTAATTTTTCTTCTTTCTTGATCGAACACGCAATGGCAAAAGTCATTTAATTGAAGTTTATCTTTTATATCTTATTGAATTTTATAGTTACTATGAAATGGAAAGGAGTTAATTAAATTTAGGAAGCATACAAAGTTTGTTACGAAATTTTTATGAGCTCCAATTAATATGGTGCATTTCATTTTTCACTGTGTGAAATTAATGTACCACATTATTCACATGAGTGTTGTAAGATGCAAATCTAGAGTGCTAGAAGATTGATTTTTATGAGTTGTTGAATTATCATTTATGAGTTTTTATTACAACGAATTTCGTATATAGAAGATTAACTCTCTTGTTAGTTGTTAACTCTCTTGTTAGTTGTTATTTTTACATATAAAGAGAGTTGATTTTATATACATAAAATGAACTCCATATATATATTAAAAAAAAAAAAAAAAAACCTCTCTTTGTATTAATTCTTATGTTGATTTTACATATCTAAATTAAATTCTGTAGGTGAAAAAGAACTAATTGCACTAACTTCCCTAACTTTATCACTTATTAATTGTACTCCACCTAAAATTTTGATTTAATTGCATTAATATCTCTGACTGTTAATTAATCATTCACCATCATTAGTCAATAATAGTAAAACAGCATACCCTTTTCTTAGATATTTTATTTGTTTAATAAAAAATCAAATTTTCTTCATTTTGATATTGGCTTTTCTTGATTTCAAATCATCTTCAACCAACCAATTTGCTTCAATCAAAGTTCAAGAACAAAATCAATTCCACAAACAACTTATACAAGTCCAAAATAAATAAATAAATAAAAAATGAAGAAGTGATGGAGCCAAGATCTGTTCCTTCTCGCTTCATTAAAGATTGAGTAGATCAAAGTTGGGCGCCTATGATATTTTGACCAAGTTCGTGGTTGGACTAATTAACAATGTAGACAAGAGAGATCATTAAAGATGGCCAACACCGATGTGGACGGCTATGCAACTTGTGACTAAGAAAAGGAAAGAGGATGGAAGCCCTATAGTTAGTGAGAGCACCAATATGGGTCAAAGAGATATAGGTTTGAAATGAAATGTGGTCATGGATTTGAACTATTTAGGAATTTGAACTTTAAGCTTGAAAGATATATACATCTAGAATAAAGCGATGTATCAACACTATTAGATAGTGGTGGAACAGCGCCTCATATCTAATAGAGTTGGCTAAGGCGAACAAACAGCAGTAGTGATGGTGCCATGGTGAAGGGTCTAATAAAAGTAAGGAGTATTGATGAAAGAGAAGTTTCTTATTTTTGTATATTTTATAATTTTTGTGTTTTTAGTTTTATTTTTGGGCTAATGTGATAGGAATTTATTATATAATTATTTCGTTTATTTTTTTAATGAAAAAAGGCTATAACATTTACTAGTATGATCATATTTACTGATTGTAATAACACATATTTAGTTGTAATCACATATAATAAATTACAATCATACATTTTAAAATGCAATTACACTTTTTTTTTTTGTCATGTTATGCATCCTAAGATTTTTATATTACACATTTACTGAGATCTCATATAGGTCCCTCAACTACGTTCGAACTCATATGAAAAAAGAAAAGGAAAAAAGAGAGGAGGCAGAGAGAGACAGAGATGAAGAAGAGTCAGCATGAGAAGAGGTGGTGGTGGATGTCTGGTGGAGGCAACAATGAGTGATGGAGCAAAAGAAGAAGAAAAAAATGAGGTAGAGAGAGAAAGCGACAAAGTAGGAGAATAGGTTAGAGAGAGAGACTGGTGAAATTAGAAAAAGAGAAAGACCAGTGAGATTAGAGAGAGAAAGAGCCAAGTGACAAGAAAAAGATTTTGAATTTTATTCAATATTTTTTATTGTTTAAATTTTTAAATAAAAATATCTTTATTTTTTTAGATTTTTATATTTAATATTTTTAGATTTTCATATTTTAATTAATTTTTTTTAATTTTTTTCACATTTGTGCTTTTACCCTTAGAGTCAAATAATCAACCATATCCATCTAATGAAATATATTTCTGTCAAGGGTATTATCATCCTTTTATACGCCTCCAAGAGATATTTTGGATATTTATTTAAACGTCAAGTGATATTTTGGATGAATAACTATATGCAAAAAAATAAATAATTTATCAAAAGTCAAGAATTTTTTGAAATTATCCCTAAAAGTAAGGACAATTGATGAAAGATAAGAAGTTTCTTATTTTTGTATATTTTATAATTTTTGTGTTTTTAGTTTTATTTTTGGGCTAATGTGACATGAATTTATTAGATAATTATTTTGTTTATTTTTTTAATGAAAAAAGCCACAACATTTACTAATGTAATCACATTTATTGATTATAATAACACATGTTTAATTATAATCACATATAATAAATTACAATCATACATTTTAAAATATAATTACACTTGTTTTTTTTGGTCAAGTATATGCATCCTAAGATGTACCTAAGGAGACCCTATATATAGTGTTTCTACCATCAATGTCTCCTAACTTTTTAAAGTTAGGACGAATCAATCAAATTCAATCATTGGATTTGAATTAAATAGGAGAGAGAATTTGATTTAGGAGAGAATATAATAGATGAATTTGATTGGTTCATTTTAACTTTTAAAAATTATAAGACACTAATAGTAGAAACAATATATATATGATTTTCGATTTGATAAATATATATATGATTTTCGATTTGATAAAATACAATCTAAAAACCAATCTAAACAAATTAGGTTGATTTTAAGAACCAAAAGGGTTTGTTTTATTTTATGAAAACAAACCAACTCATTTTCAAAGCTTGGATGTTGATCAATCTAACAGTTAACCCCTAATTATAATTAAGGTGTAAGTGTAGACTAATAAAACATTTCCAATTGAGTGTTTTGTGCCAAACCTCAAGGATGTAGGTGTAATTTCCCCATTTATAAATTAGTTTCTTAAATTTAACATGTGACATGTATTATAAGGATATATGTTAAATAAATTTACCTTATGTCCTAAACCAAATGTGAATGTGATTGATGCAACATTTTTTTTATCGATGAAACCATATAAAAATAATTATAATAATAATTTTTATTTAAGGTTAATTACACTAATGTCTTGGACATACATATACTAAAATTGCACTTATTGGTAACTTTTCCATTCATTGTACTAATCCTCAAAAAGTTGATCGCTGCTAAAGAAAAATGTTCACTAATAATTTCTAATGTAAATTCAAAAATACCCCTAGCATATATTTTATTATTCATCTTATTATTTTTTAATAAAATTAAGGAAAAATTTCTTCCAGGTTCTTAAAATTTTAGAAATTGATCATTTTTTACCTACAAATGGTAAACCTCAAAACATGGTCCCTAAAGTATCAAAAATATATCAATTTAGTTCATTTGTCGATGAATATTAGTCAAACTTAGGGAATCATTATTGTTAGAGTTAAATATGACACATATCAACACCTAATAAAACCTATATACTTTAATAATTAATTATTAAAAATAAAATAGAAAAATTAAAAATTAAAAATAGAAAAAATAAATAAATTATATATTAAAAAAACAAACTCCATCATCCATCCAGTTATGATAGATGCTTAAGATAATATTTAATAATTTTAAGAATCACGAACTTTAAAAGAAAATTATTAAAAAAAAAAAAAAAAAAAGATCTCCACCAAGTCACGAACTAGATCAAATGATCAGGTTATAGATCATCTTCGATTTGCTTTGTCAAATCTAGGTTTGAAACCTAAATATTCATTTGATGAAACCTAAATGTTGAACATTTGGGTTTGACATATGGGTTTCTTTAAACCTAAATGTTCAACATCTAGGTTTGAACCTAGATTTTTTTGAACCCCTCCTTTGCTAGAGAACGAACACCCCAAATTTTAAAGTTTTGGGTTTGTTCATGGTTCGAACCCAACAAATGAGCAAAGACTAAATTTGACATTTCCTCTTTCAGTTACATTTAATTGTTAAAAAATTGGTCAAATAAACCAAATTGATGTATTTTTAAAAACTTTAGAGACCATGTATAGAGTTCCATTATTCATAGGTAAAAAATTATCAATCTCTAAAACTTTGAGACTACTATGAAATGCTACCTAAAAGTAATAAAAAAAATCATATCATAGGAAGGATAAATCTCCTTCATAAATCCAAATAAGATGGCAGAGTTTATCATCTACTAATTTCCTTGTCAAACATAACATTCTTCAATCAAACATATAAGTTTAGGTCCCATATCCTTGAATCATTAGTATTTTATTAATTATTTTAATTTATATAAATAAATTTTTAAAAAATTAATCTATTTAAAATAATCAACGGTTGTCCATGGTTATGGAGATTTGGTTCAAGATCCGAATCCTCAAATCAAAACGCTAAAATTGAAACTATCACCAAGACTCATTCAATCTCAAACCAAAACCCCAAAACAAACATCATGAGATTTCATTCAATAGTTGATTGGGTGAAAATTAGGCAAGTTTGACTTGGTGGTACTAGGTTTGTAACTCAAATACATATAGATATTTGGTTCAAACCTTGGAAACACCACTTTATCCACTTATTTATAGTTCAAGGAGGATATGCCGCCACCATAATTTACTCTGCCCCTCTGCTCTATGCTCGTCTTTGCACCATCTCAGACCTATGGTCCAAGAAGGCCAACCTCTGTCATACTCCTCCGAGGCAAGGCTAAAAACCCTCCTTGGATAAATAATCATCATGGTGACTAAGGGTCAATACAGTTACTAAACCTCAAGAGATTGTTTTTATCATTAAAGGCGTTCAACATTGTTGACCACATAGCCCTTTGGTAGCTTCTACAAGTACTTTTTAGTCGTTGGTGCATAGATCAAATTATTGCAACAAAAATATGTAACAAACCAAAATATTAATGAAGATATTTTCAACAATCAAATTCCCCACAACCACCAACAACATTACTAGCCATCCTTCTAAACTCTCTCATGTGTCATCACAACCACATTTCTTCCCCTCTCCTACTTCACTGAATATGTTTGGAAGAGATTGTTAATCCATAATATGGAGAAGATGAACAAATCTCCTCATTTTATTCATCTCCTTCGTGTTACATAAAAGATCGAATGAATTTTCTCTCATTATTAAAGGATCTCTGCTTTTTATGGATGAGGCCTGTTCCATCTCCTCCATTAGAAGGAGATTTTTGTTCTAAGTTCTAGGCAATGAAGAACTTCCAAATCTCTCCTCTTGAAAGTTTAGGGAAAACAAAATATATTAGGTTTTAGGCATCGAATAACTCAATTCTTCATATTTCCGAAAAACTTATACCCATTATATTCTTTAATCATTTAGAAAAAAAAAAAAAAAACAATGGTAGAGATTGTTAGATGGATCGGAGTGAGATGAGACATCTTCCATCTATTCTTTTTTTATATAAATTAATTAGATAATCCATTTATTTTTTTTTGTTTATTAAAAGGAATTGAAGTGTTACCCTAAACTATGAAATATGACATTAGTAAAACATTAGTCAATTTTTCTTAAGGATGTTAGCATAATAGATAGAAACGTTGTCAATGAGTATAATTTTATAATATTTCAGGAGTATTGGTGTAATTAACTACCCTTTTATTTAAAACCGAAGTTTTCGACAAGGGTAAAAGACAGAAGAACTGTTGCAAACATCATACTTAAACTTATTTATTTTATAAACTACTGTAATTTGAGAGCTATGGAAGGTGAATATATGATGCAAAACCACAATATAATTAATGCGATACAAAAATTTACCATTGCGCCACCTTAATTTCATTCAAAATTTAATCTTTATTTAATCGCCCAATATAAAGGGAACGTGCTTCCATCACATCTTAGTGATATAAGAGTTGGCCCACTAGATTTCTGCCTTCCTTTATTTATGCTTCTAATTTGATAATTTGCATCACAAGATTTGACACCAAGGAATAAGAATTTCAAGTAAATCTTTGTCATGGATTTTCAATGAAATCCAGTGATGATATAAGTGGAGGTGGAATAGCATATCTCTTCCACTCAATATATGTTTTGATTACTTGCATGGTTGTTAGTATTATTTTTTAAAAAAAAACACTGTGCATATGTGTATATATATATTTTTTTTGGTAACAAAATACGTGTATATTTTACACTGGTGGATAATACATTCTTAATTTTCAATTAAGTAAACTATAATCATATGAGTAAATTTATATATTATAAAAATAAATAATAGTTTTATAAAGAATATCAATGAAAATATGATTCAACACTCGGAGGAAGTCAAAGATATATTTTATTTCAACCAAATGCCGTGAAATATACGACATATATTTTGAACTAATTCAAAGCTATTTATGTTGACATTGTATCAAACCCACTTCTATTTATTACCAATTACAATAAGAAGCACAAGAATACCGACGGCAAACCCTTTGATACAGATTTTCTTTTACCGACTGAAATAATGTAAAAAGAAAAATTAAAGAAATAATTTAAAAAAAAAAAAAAAAAAACCTGACGGCAAACCCTACTATGAAATGATAACGTTCATGAAAAATAGATGAGGATAAAACTATTGCTTTTGTCTGTAGATAATGATGTCCTACTCACTTCCCATTATCTTAGAAGAGCATTTCCAAAATCTTTTGTTTATTTATCTCCTCGTTATATGTTATGAGTTAGCTAGCTATGTTTTTCTTTCCAGTTGGCAAATTAGAAACATTCCCTATTTGTTAGTGTGAAGTTAGTGCATGTCTTTTAATGGCCACCTTCAGAAATTACACTACAAAGATTATCATTATAAGTGAGTGAAATCCAAGAGAAGCATCGTGGGGGTGGTAATTTTTAAAAAGATATGTGATTATGGCATGAATAAGAAATAACATTAAAAGGTTAGACTCGTAAGTTTTAACATAATTAGTTACATGAATTACGAGTGGACTAACACATTGGAACAATTTTTTATGCAACCCAGGAATGAAATCTAAATAAATATAAAACAATATGAAATCTAAATAAATATAAAACAATCTTAACTAACTAAAAGGTAGGCTCTACAATTTAGTGAAATTTTATCAGTGTTTGGACGTTCGCTCGTTCATTCGTGGAAAATATTTTGATGTTAAAATAGTATTTAAAAAACACTTCTAGAAACAAGATTTTTTTTTAAAGAGAAAAACAGAAACAAGAATATGTAATATATATATATATATATATATTTATATATATATGAAATGTCCTTTTTGAAAAAGCTATATGTATTTCTAAATATGTTTTAATTATTACCTTTAGCGTGTTTCAACCACAAAAGTCCTTGTTATGAATGCTTCCCAACCCACCCGAAAAAATATATATATTTGGTCAAAAACCAATATTAGTGGATAAAACCATTTAACTGTTTTTCCCAACTTATCTTAAATGGTAGTAGAAATCTTAATTGGCCAAGAATATATTAGTGGTGCTGGAGCCTCCTCTTTCGCAAAAAAATGATAATGAATTTGTTTGACATCACTTTGCTTGTTGGAGAAGTAGTGTTAAGATTGGGTGGTTTCACTTGTTTTTTTCTTTCCCTTCATAATTGAATGGATTTGAACCGACGTTATTATGTTAATTTTGTTTGTTTGATTAAATAGTCAAAACAATTGAAAAGCACTAAAAAAAACAACCAAAATTAAAAGAAATTAAAAATTCTTAGTCATTGTTGATGGGAAAAATCAGACAACACTCGAATTAATATCAAAAATTGAACAACACTCGAATTAATGCGAATGATGATTTAATGAATGTGATAATGAGGAAATATCAAAGCAATTGTTATCAATATATAAACTTAACATTACTTCCTTTTTGATAATATATTTACTTTATTTGTTATTATTTCATTATGAAAACTATTCTCCCAATTTGTCTATAACTAGACTTATATTGTAACCATTGAGAGACACATCAATTGAATTGTTTTCTCTCTTTCTCTTTTATTTTTGCTTGTTCTCTCTTATTTTATTGTTATTCTATATTCATTGCTTTTAAACCTTATCTTACAATACATTATTAACACGAATCTAGTATGAAAGATTTTATTTATATGATCTACTTTCTATTATTTGATTCAAATGATCTTATTAGTATATGTGTATTCAAATAATTTTATTAGTATATGTGTTTTGTATGGATGTCATGTTATGCTAACAAATGTTATGTTAGATCTAAAACAAGTTTTTCTTCAAGTTCAATTGATTTTTGTCTTTTTATTATTTTGATTTATATATTTATTTAAATATATGCAATATAGATCTTATTTTGAAAATATATGTTAAGAATTTCAAATTCATATATTATTTATGTGATTTGATTAATTATATAAAGAAAAAAGATTGAATCGAAAAATTTATTTTATTCATTTGATTGATGCACAAAGAGAGAAAAGAAAAAGATTTTATGAATATATATTTTTTGTTTTGTGTATAGAGAGAAAAAAAAAACAATTATTCTTTTCTTTATTTATGTACTATGCAAAAAATATATATATTTACTCTCTGCAAGATATCAATATTCTTGGTATTTGTTTTATGAACATTACTCTATGAGAATTGCTATTTTTGGATCTTCTATATTCTAAAGTAAGTTTAATATCATTGAACTTATGTTTTAATATTTTATTTAATATGATATTCCTTTTAACTTTCTTATCTGCAACTTGAAGTATGTAAGTAAAAATTAAAACTAAATTTTAGCTTTTAAATAAAACTAAAAGTTTTATAGTCTCAATTTAATTAGAATAAAAAGTTCTAAATTTTCAATTTCATTAGAACTAAAAATTCGACATTATTAATTTGTTTAAAACTACCAATTTTACAGTTTCAATTTTATTAGAACCAAAAGTTCTACATTATAAATTTGTTTAAAACTAGAAATTCTACATTTTCAATTTAATTAAAATTATAAATTTTGATACATTTATCAATTAGAACTAGAAGTTCTATAGTGCTAATTTATTTGAAACTAAAAATTCTAATTAAATTTTATTAGCTTTCATACTCAGTGTGGACAATTGCATATGCCAACTAAATTATAGTTGCCTGAAGCAACAGAATCAACCTTACCTATTTAATAGAAAGAGTGTGTCTTAAACATAGATCTAAACATAAAAGGCAACAAAATATACAAGTTTTTGTTTTATGTATGAAGTTATTATTATGCATATACATATACATAAAAAGCAATGTGACTCTTTCGGACTATGAAAAATTAAATAAAGATTGAACAGATTTGATTTTATGATGTTATGTTTTGCTTTTTGCATATGATATAATGGTTCCATCAAATTCACTTTAATTCATTAGATTCTAATTTTATATTTTAAATTATAATTCAAATTTTATATTTTAAATCTGAACCAAAAGTTTCAGACTCTCAATAAATTTATTTTCAATTTTATTTGGATCTTGAAATATGAAGTTTCAGATCCTTACTTCAGTTCTAGATTATAATTTGTTTAAATTTTGGAACCTATAGTTTCAAAATTATGAATGAAAGAGATTGAGAAAAATTAAATCAATTTGAATTTGATACGAAAAGAACTCACCTCGAACCCAATTATGTAGATTTAAAAACATATCTCCTCATTAAGGGTTAGTAGAGACTTGAAGATCTTTTATACTAATTTCTATTAATGATTTCATGATATATATATAGATCATGAAATTTACAATAATACAAAGAAAATAATACATCAAATTATTGGAAGTAATATGGATATCCATTATAGAATCTGAAGATTTTTACCTAATAAATTTCCTTGAATGACAATAATTGATATTACAATTTGGTCCTAAAGGACAGTATATGACATTTTAGTCATTGAAGAATAATATAATAGTTTAATATATTCCTAAAGGATGATAAGATGGTATAAATAAGTTCCAAAATGACATTATGATGATGCAAATAAGTCCATGAAGGATAACAAATGAGCTCAATAAATAAGTTTTTTTGTGGTTATAGGGAGAATAAGGATAAAATTAGCAAATTTAACAGTGTGAAATTACAATTGACATGCATAATTCATTATGACGATTATTGTATAAGTCATGAGAACCTGAAGTTCAAAGGATCGTTTGCTTGAAAATTTTATATCCAAATTATTTTATATTCATTATCAATATATTAACCCGAGTGATTGCTCCTAAAGAATAATTTACGTAAATAGTAACAAAAAAATCATTCATTACACAAAAAAGTGTAAAAAGTAACTTTTGTTGTAAAATTATTATTCCTTAAAGTGAATAATGAAAAATCATGTTCATTTTAAAGATCATAGTCGAGCTATATGTAATCCTCATCATATAAATAAAGATTTCTGAAGAGTTAAATATTTTAAAGAGATAAAACTCTTTGAACAAGGAACAAAGTTATATAATCTTTCCTATGATACTCACAAAAGGGATCTTAATTGCATACGGAAATGCACATATGTCTAAGTTATAAAAATTATAGTTTACTCTAAAAATATGTGAAAGTTTATAGTTGCCCTGAAAAAGCATATATATTGAAAACTTAAAGAAAATTGAGATCTAATATTTTATTACTCTTCATATTATAGAAAAACGATAAGGATATTAAATAACACATTATGATAAATGTCGACATAAAAAGTATTGATCAAAACAAAATCAAATGTATACTTACGTAGTTGTATTAAACTTGTCATGTAGACACTTGAAGACGTCATATGTTTTGATAAAAATAATTACTCATATGTAAATTGAGACAGTAAGATATAATTGTATCTCATAGGTTTACTATAGAAACTCTATATCGATAATGTGAAAATAAATTGTCTTATTGTTAATTTCATATTATGAGAATTAACAACCCCTACAAAGGCTTGTACCCCAACAATCTCTTAAAGAGATACAAAATCTTAGAAATACATAAATTTTCTTGGAAAACTTTGAAGTCATAATAAAATAATTATTGATAATTTATTTGCATAGCAGTAGCTATTGAGATTATAAATGATTATCATGAATCACATAGTATCAATGAGTGTTAAAAAATGTCTTATTAGACTAAGTGGAATAAAGCTATTTAAGTAGAATTGAGTTCATTAGCCAAATGTGATGTATTTGGACCAATACTCTAGATACTTGAAAACATCAAACCTCGTTAGATATAAATGAGTATTTGTTCGAAAACATAAAGAGATGAAATGTATTTACTTGTGATAGATACGATTACATTTCGATTTTTAATTTATTTGACAGTCTCTAAAAGATTTGAAACTAGCCTTACGGATGTGGTAATGACATTTTTATATGCGTCAAGGGGAATATCTGATCTCTTTTTGGAGTTTTGTAGCCTGCACTTTTTTTCCTTTTTGACCAGATTTTATTCTATTAGGTTTTATTAGTAAGGTTTTTAATAAGACAGTATTTTGGTACATTCAAGAATCTCAAATGGTATTACCAAATGGTGTATATCCAAGGGGGAGTGTTAAAAATATATGGACTTAACATCACTTTCTTTTTAATAATATTCTTTACCTTATTTATTATTATTTTATTATTAATTGTCTCTAAATAGACCTATATTATAACTATTGAGAAGATACATCAATTAAATTATTTTCTATCTTTTTATCTTATTTTTGTTTGTTCTCTCTTATTTGATTATTATTCTATATTTATTGCTTTTAGGCCTTTTGTAAGAATAGAAAATAGAGAGAGAGAGATTTTTAACGTGGTTTGGTCGTATTTGACCAAGCTTACTTCCACGGTTATATTATCATTTATAACTGGTCTATATTTCAACAGAGCTTCTGTAGGGTTGATTGAATTCATCCCTTGTACATATAAAGGACCAATTTATTAGGTTAGGATTCCTTATTTACATATAATAAGGTCACTAAAATATAGGAAAAACTAATATTTCTTTCCTATTTTACACAAGATTGTATTAAAAACATAAATAGTAAACCAAATTGCAATAATGGAAGCTTCCCAATTCATGTAGTTTTTGTTGGTTGTAAAATTGACAAACAAATTAATTTTAACCTTGCAAGTACACAAATCGTTTATTGAGTATAATAGACAAGAAAAGGTCGATCCCACGATGAGTTATTAACCTACTTTAATTCTAAATTTATTCTAAACCTAAACTAATGAGTAATTAAATTAAAGAATAGAAATTTGAGAATGAAATTCAAAGACTAAAAAAAAAAAAAAACACACACACACACACACACAACAAAATTTAAATTGGAGAAATTCAATGTAGAAATTTAGTTAAAGTATCATATCTACCATGAAACAATCTCTCAATTCATTCAATGAAATTAATGAAACAAAATCATATTAATGCACAATAAAGATATTCATAGCAAGGTACTGTTCATATTGTATATCTTATATCGTATTGATTCTTCCTTAGTATGTAAATCATATGATGTCTACGTAGATACATTTAATTTTAAGTATAACTTAACATGATATTTACTTAGGCTTAATAATTGGAATCCATTAAAAACAAGAAGAGTATGAATATCACATAAACCCTAAAACAGGATATCTATTTTAGATATTTATAAAATCAATGTCCCGCCATCGATTCTTATGCAATTGAATGTTGCACACAAAGAATATGCCCATTTGATGTTCGGTTTGTATTATTACAACTTAATCCTATGAACATGCTTCTAAGAGGGTCAATCAAAGAAACATAATAAATAGAATTCAATTAATAGCAATGATTTTATCATGCAAAAAATATAAAACTTCATTGAAAATAATAATGAATTGAGTTCATGTTTAGAACTTCAATTTTGCCCTAACTAACAAATTAATTAGACACTTATGGTTTTAACATAACACATAAATAATAAAAATAAAAACAAGAAGAAAGGTAGAAAAGGAAATTCTCCATGTCCAACCTCTTGCTCCAACCGAAATCTTCATCAAAAGTCCTTATTTCTATAGAAAGGTGGGTATTTATAATGCCCATATGTCTTACATCCAAGTTGGCTCGAAACTTTAATCCCCTCTTATTTGGATAAAACTTTGTTAATTCTATCTCTTGTTGAACTAATTTCATCAAATATGTTTGACTAATTAGTTTAAGACATTACAATGCTTAAGACGTCAATTAAAGATTGCAAAACAACGAGTTTTGATTGAATTCAGACTATCCCATACTATCGGGTCTTATTTGCATATTTAACGCAACCTAGTGTCATAAGTCACGTTTCGCGATGCTCTCTGGTTAGATTTCGGGACCTGTTGTCGCCACCTACAACCTATTCTCTTTTGCAACAATAGGTCTTGACACTTACTATCTCAAAATGGCGACTTAAAATCATGATCAACAACCCTGTCCTTACTCCCAACCTAACTTGGCAATGCATGTTGATTTGCTTACATTGAATTTCAGTTTAAAAATCCTCCATTTCTTTTATTTTCTTCTCAAAACCTAAACTTAGACACTAAAAACACTAAACAATATAAAAAACACCAATTTCGCACAAAGATATAGCATAAATAATAGGTAAAACGGGCACTAAATAATGATAATTATCAACCTAACAGTTTCCTATTTGAAGTGATTTTCTTGCTTTATATGGAATTCTTCCTATTTCTAGAATTCTACTCCATTTAAGGAAAATTACAAGCTTGCCATACTTCAAGTTGCCACTCAAGGTTCGAGCTACTCCATTTGCAAGCTAACTAATACTAGTTTCTCTCACTATTTGTTACTTAGAGCAATTAGTTTCATGCGCTTCCTATTGATGTGGCATTGGTTCAAGGGCTTTATAAAGCTCTCGCCCCTTTTTGGGATTCTATGTTTGTTGGTTTCTTAGGCCTTATTAAGCTAAAAGTCCAGGTTACATTTTTGGGTACAACATAAGTCCCTCAACTTTAAATGCTAACTGGCCACTCAACTCACATTGGAAGTTTAACTACTTCATTTTCTTTGGGCAAATTTGAATGGTCAACAATTGTCAACCATTAGTCGTAATCACCATATCCCATTAATGCAACTTGTACAATTTGTATGCAACTGAGGTAAGAAACTCTCGACGTCCAATTGACTAAATCCCTATAAATTTTGCCTCAAATGCCAAAATTCTCTCCTTGAATTTCCATATAAACTAACGCATTGATTGCCACAAATTTTTTTTTTTTTTTTTTTGCAAAATCTCCATAAATCTTGCATAATTTTTGTGCGTATTTTCCACCTAAATCGACATTGGCAAGCTTTAATTGTGACTGAAAACACAAACAAATAGGACTGCGCGACCATCAGGTGTGATTGCTAACCTATAGACATCACTTGTGCACCTAGCATGACCCCTAGGCATGCCCACTTCACTTAGGCTACAAATTAGCGTCTAAGGGGTTTGTGTTTTCTTGTCTGAAGACTAAACAGTACTATTGAAAACTAAAGACTAAATAGTGATTGAAATCTGAAATATAAATAACAAGTTTGTTTTTTTTCTTTTACCTCTGAATATATCATAAACTTGTTTGCCTTTTAAATTTAAAATTGTCTGAAAACTAGTAAGTTGACATTTATACATTTTTTACTATTTATTGTTATGTAATTTTATTTAATATAAAATAAACATTTAAAAATAAATAATTTAATAAATTCTAAAACATTTTTTATATACATATTAATAATATTTTATTCATAATTAAAATATAATTAAAAAATATAGTAGTATTAACCATATTTTTATATTTAAATATATTAATATACATAAGAAAACAACTAAAAAATGAATGTTTAAGTTATAAATTAAAATATATTAGTTTAATTCTAAGATAATTTAGGATAAGATGTATTTAGATTTTACTTTTCAAATATATTTTTTATAAGTATCAAAGTAAAAAAAAAATTAAAGTAATATAAAATTATGATAAATTTGAAATTATGTTATTTTGGGAGGATAAATTTGGAATAAAAGTTTTTAAATATCATTAAGTTATTTGCAATTAAGCGAAAAGTTAAAAACTTAATTTTTTTCATTTCTTTTTTATAATTTTAAGTGGTTTGACCACTTAAAAAAACAAATAAAAACAACTTAATAAATATAATTCAGTACCATTAAGTTTTAAGTGAAAAAAATAAATAATCCTTAAGTGCTAATAACTAGCAGTGGTTACAGGCCAGCGTCTTTGAATGGCACTTCTTTCTTTTTCTTTACCAAAATTACAATTTGCTCTTAAAGTCTTTCAAAATTATATTAATTCTTATTAAATTATCTTTTAGTCCCTCAATTTTAATACCTGCATAAAACACTTAGAAAACATTAAAGCACTCGTACTTCACTCAAGTTTTCATCACAAACACATAGATTAGAAATATGAAATCATGCTCAATTTTAGCACTACCAAATACCCCAAATCTAACCTTTGCTTGCCCTTGAGTAAATCCAGAAAACAACACTAAAACCCAAAAATAAATACAAATCCACTTTTGTAGGTAAATGCGATGGTATTTAACGCATGCCACAAGCCTTCAAACCTCTACATGCCCTTAGCAAGAGGAGTTGTGTCTCTTAAGGGTTTACCAACTACGATACTCATCAACGTAATTCAATCATGCTCAAACATATCAACAACTCAGCTAATGTTATCTCAAGAAAAACCACCACACCTAAAATCTTAAACCTCGACTAGAAATAAGTCACTAGTAATCCTTACAAGTCATTTGTCGTCTCTAACTCATCACTCAACAATTGAATTTCGATTACATTATGCACACACATGGTGGATTTATTTTGCCTCGACTCTTTTCCTTATTGGAAATCACTCATTTTTCTCACAATCCTATGGCAAAAAACTCTCAAAACATACAAGCACTTAAGAGTTTATGCATAATTTAAAAAAAAAAAAAAATCAAATCTTCATATTACTTGTATAATAATTTATGAACAAAAAACATTAAGCTCAAACAAGATCTTCTGAAAGAATCAGACATCCAAGGATGGTGCAACACACATAATATTGACTCCAACCAATCATGATCTCCAATTAAACAACTAACTCTCCTCTTGATAGCACAAAGACAACTTATCAACAACGTTCGAAACAAGAATGTTTCCAACCCCAAACCTAGTCTAAACATTGTCCTCAATGTTTAAAACTAAGCTTTCAAGGTCAAAAACAAAAACAAGAAAAATAAATGCAACAACAAATAAAACAATAAATAATATACCAAACAAAAATAAAATTAGTGCAAAGAAATCAAACTACTTTAACAAAAATGAACCATTACAATGTCTCATTCACAAACACAAGCACTATCCAAAATATAATTTATCACACCATAATTCGAATCAAATACTATAAATTTGAAAGAACCCTCTTTTTCCCACCAATTGATTCTATGTAGTGTAGTTACCAACACTTTTTTTCCGTTAATTGTACCTAAAACACAAAATGACACACGAATTACATCATAAAATAATAAAAAGAAAAATTAAAGAAAAAGGCTAAAAAAAACTTGGTTTGCCTCCTAAAAAGCACTGGATTTAAAGTCCTCAGCTTGACTTTCTTCCTTCTTCACTCCTTTATCAGCTTAGTTTACATTTGTCAGTACTTGCAAAACATCCCATGAGATAAGGCTTTAACCCATTCAGTGAGATCTTGTCTTGGGCTCTGAGACTCTTTCTTGCTCTTTGCGTCTTAGGTCGATCTTTCACTTTCTTTCTCACATGAGGATCTAGAGAGGTTTCCTCCTACCTTGTACCTAGATCATTCCCATCCTTTAGGTCTACCATATAGTATTCTTCTTTAATTTGTGGTACTTTGATAGGCTTGAGAACCATAAAGGTCATCTTTTCATTTTGAACTCTCACTGTGAGCTCTCCTTTTTACACGTCAATCATGGTTCTTCTTGTTGCTAAAACCGATCAACCTAAAATGATGAGAATTTCCGTGTTCTCTATCCTATGAAGCACAATGAAGTCTACTAGGAAAATGAATTTATCCACGTTAACTAAAACATTCTCCACAATTCTCTTCGGACACTTAAGAGACTTAATCTGCCAATCAAAGAGTGACGGAAGTAGGTTTAACCTAGCCACTTGAAAACAAAAAGTGACATCAAATTAACACTGACTCCTATATCACATAATGCTTTCCTTAAGAAGTGCTCCCCTATATCACACAAAATTGTAAAGCTCCTAAGATCTTTCAATTTGAAAGTAACTTTTTCTGAAGAATTACACTACACTCCAAGTGAGGACTGCTATCCCAAAATAATCCACTTTTCTTTTCCTTGAGATGATCTTTTTCATAAATTTGATATAGTTGGGCATTTGTGCCAAAGCATCTACAAACATATATTTGATTTGCAGTTTCTTGAATACCTCTAAAAATTTTGGGAATTGTTTATCCAATCTCTGCTTTTCCTGCTTCTAAAAGAATGGCAAAGATGATGTTAAAGGCATAGTCTTGACTTAGTTTGGCTGAATAGCTTCATTTTGCTTTACTCCTAACTCCTTTTTTTTTTGTTTTTTGACATCTTTGGGGGAATAAAAGGGGTGTCACATACGATGGTTCCTTGACTTTCATCGGCTTCCCTAAGTCTTCTTTTTTATTCGACCTATTCTCTACCTTCACTAGTTCTTCTTTATACTCTTCATGTTCCTCAACTCTTTCTTCAACTGGATTTTGCTTCCACAATTTTAATTTTTATTTTATTAGATTATAAAAGTTATAAAAACAAAACAAAACAAAACAAAAGCTCTTTATTTTAAAAGTACACTCAAGATTACTTTCATCAAATAATGGAGTATTTGGACATAACTTTTTGTGTGTGTGATTTTGACACACTATATTTATTTTCTAGACCATGCATATAATAATTACATTTTTATTAACCATCACCAAACTTTCGTAGGTGTCCATATAAAAAGGAATAATCCCAAAAAACTCACTGTAGTTTGTAAAAAATGTCTATTTAACTACCTATGGCTTTATTTTTGTCCCAAATCTTCCTTGACGTTAATCAAAATACTCAAAATACTCTCTAAAGGTATGTGAAAGGACAACAATACCCCTGATAGATACTGATTTCATTAGTTTGACGTAGTTAATCGTTTGACTTTAGGGATAAAATGAGAAATGCGATAAAAAAAATTAATTAAAATAATATTGATTAAAGGGATAATCCATAAAAATTCATTGAAGTTTGCAAAAATGTTCATTTTAACACTTAAGATTTTTATTTTTGTCTTAAATCTCCCCTGATATTAATAAAAAAAAAAATACTCAAAATACCCCTTAGAGGAGTGTAAAAGAACGATAATGTCCTTGAGGATCACAGATTTGATTAGATTAATTTGGTTGATCATTTGACTCTAGAAATAAAATAGAAAATTTGATAAAATTTGGGTTAAATGGACATCTAGGTTCGAAACCCAATCAAACATCATTTTGGTTCATACAAGATGATGCTTGTCTGGGTTCGATTTTAACTCAGATGTTTGAGTTCTTGAACCCAGATTAAATTTGGGTCAAACCCAGATATTTGGGTTCGTGGAACCCATATTTCATTGGACCTGGGTTCAATTCGAATTTAGATGATGCATTCCAGTGATTGATGATGTTGGATGTGTGATTGTTGACTGGTGATTGTTAATTTTTTTTTTAGTTATGTTGATTATTATTATTATTATTATTTTGTTTATTATTTGGGTTTCAACAATGAAATTTCAATTTGGAGGTTAAATCTCCACCTTTAGATTGGGTTTTCAATTTGGAAACCCAGAATTTTTTTAAAATATATATTATTTTATAATTATTTTATTTATTAATAAAAATATCAAGGTTAAAATTGTTTTTTTACCCTTCATATAATTTTCCTATTAGTCTATTAATGTTATGGGGCATTTTGGGCAAAAATAAAAACTAGTGTGGTAAAACATACATTTTTATAAACAACAATAGATTTTTTAGGATTATCCCTTATAATTATTTATTTATTAAATAAAAATCTCAGGATTAAAATTATCTTTTTATCCTTTATATAATTTTTTTGTTAATTTATTAACGTCAGGGGGAATTTAAAAAAAAAAATGAAATTAATGTGGTAAAACACATATTTTTGAAAACTAGATAGATTTTTTGGGATTATCCCAATTCACAGCAATAAGAAATGAGGCACTTAATTTTTTATTTTTTATTTTTTTTTTAGATACTTAGAATATACATATATATATAATAATTCTACCATCAGTACCTTCTAACTTTAAAAGATTATAATAAATCAATTAAATTAATCTATTACATTCTCTCTCTCTCTCTTAAAATAAATTATCTCTCCTATTTAATTCAAATATAAAGGATAAATTTGATTAGTTTGTACTAATTTTTTAAAGTTAGAAGGCATTGATAGTAGAATTAGTATATATAACTTGATTATCACATTATCAATACATGTTCATACAGATATCTAACAAAATTTGTAATGCATAATTTAGGCATGAGATGGTTTAGTTTTCTGCTTTAATCGTTTGAACTAAAACTACCATCATGTGTAAAATATGTGTACATATTAATATTTTGTATACAGATACATTGTAACATCATACGTCTGTCCTACTTCCGGAACTAACCGCCTCAAAAGTTCCATACTACAGAATTTTATGACCCAGATAATAGTGTATGTATAACGTGTCCTACTGCTGCTTTTCGCCAAAGTCATCATCATCGGATCCTCTGATTGAAGTAGGGTTTGACATTCCCACTTCATAGATTTATTCCCAAGTTCCAAAATCAGTCAAAACTGATATTGACCCTAAAGGGGTTTCAAAGCTGTACAAAATTGCTGTTGCTTGACAATATCAGCATCAAATTCTCTCCAGAGTTCATTTGGTACAAAATCATTGCAGTACGTGTCTGACAGAGCATTGGTTTGCTAAAAAATAAATGGAAAAGCCATGAAGGAATTCCAAGGACACAGAAACTCTTCAAATTCGTGTGTTCATAATTGGTGGTTTATTCGGTACAATTATCAACTTGATATGTTTTTGACTATGACCTGTTGTCATCATGAAATTTTAAGAGAAATTCTTGTTTATATGATTCTACTCCGCAATGAGGTTCAGGTACAGTTGACAGATATCTAGAAGTCAAAGGAAGCCAATTGATATGATTTTGGAACTTGGATTGCTATGTATCTCAAAATCAAATAACTAAACCATTTAGTGGACCGAACCAAACCGATAAATGCCCTTTTATTTGGTTTAAATTATTGGTATTACTAGTCTACTACATACTATCCAAGTACACAACGACCTCGAAAAAATGAAGGTAAAAAATTTAATTAACCAAACTTATATGATTTAGGACCTCAAAATATTTTTTCCTAGATAAGACGTGGATGACCAGATGATAAGTCTCTTACACGTACTGTCGACGTTGGATTTCAGTCGACGAGTAATCAATACCCAATACCTGCAATCAATGTGAGAAAGCACAAATACCAAGATAGAATAGAGGCAAATACTGAGAATCAAACGAGGAACACGGATCTTTTACGTTGTTCGGTAATAATAGGTCTACGTCCACGACTGTCTGTCTCTTAAATTCTGCAGAGTGACAGTGTATTATTAATTATTCTCTCATGATGTTACAATGATCTTAATCTCTATTTATAGGGAAAGAGATGTTACAATTCTGGTTGTAGCAAATCAGGAAAAGAATCCTGGATTAATTACATTCCCAAATAATCAGGAAAAATAAGGAAAAGAATTATAAATTAATTATGCTTTATAATGTGCTTGAATAATATCAGGAAACTGCTTCCATAAAATCAGGGATAATGTTGATTTGGTTTGAATCCGAATAGACTTCCATATCTGATGAGGAAATCACGGTTTGATTGGGTAACTACCATATTCGGAGAGAGAATCATGGTTGAAATAGGCAACTGCCGGTTATGGAAGATACTGTACTAATTACGCCTCTGAGCGAACTGATTATTATGGCGGTCTGTGAGCTTGAGCTCGTATAGCGAGCTATGTGTGAGGCGAGCTGCGGTCTGACTGTGTTCACAGGTCTGTCGATGTCAGCTGAGGGATTTACCCGAGCGAGCTGAAAAGTTTGCTAGTCTTAGAATCGATACTGAGTCTCATCTGATGGACTTTGACTGGGCTTTGACCTTTATCGGGCCTTCTTACTGGGCCTAATTTGGGCTTTTACCAGCCCATTTAATGAGTCCGAAAAATACATATAACACGTACATTATAGAGATTGTGAGTACCGAATTATCTTTTCCTTCCCAAATCTTAAATTCTCCCGCCATCTACTTACGTATGGCCATTTTTTCTTTTTGAATAAGATAAAGATATTTAAGTTTTATCAAATTCAAAAATTGTCAAAACCAAAATTTTGCTTTGATGTTTCTAGTAAAACCAAACTGTTCCTTCCGGTAATTGATTTTTTCTTTTCAAGTAAAACAAAAATAGCCATTTTTTCATATAATTTTTTAGAACCTAGCATATCTCCCCATATATATATATATATATATATATTAATAAGATGGAATCAAACCCAAATATAAATATCCAAACACTAAAGCAAAGTGTGCAAATGGCTCCTATATAAATAAATTTCTATTTGGTATGCATATATATATATATATATATTCTCAAGGGCATATTCTTTCGCATAAAAGTTATATCCAAACCTTCACTTTTTTTTAATAAAATCTTATGAATTTTTGTGAGATTTTTTTAAGAATGCTAAGAAATATGAAATATATTTATGGACAAAATTTTATATTTTTCTAAGTTTGGAGCTACTCTTTCAAAAATCTCAATTTAAAAACATTTTAATATTAGAAAAAAATAAAAATATGAAAAAATAGCTCCCAAACTTGAAAAAATATAAAATTTTGTTCATAAATATATTTCACATTTCTTAGCATTCTACAAAAAATCTCACAAAAAATACATAAGATGTTATGAAAAAAGAGAGATTTAAATATCACTCTTTTGTAAGGGAATGTATATATAGTGTTCTTACCATTAGTATCCCTAAATTTTAAAAAGTCAGAATAAATCAATCAAATTTATCCATTACATTAAATATGAGAGAGAATGCAATTGATGAATTTGATTGGTTTATCATAATTTTTTTAAAATTATGAGATACAAATAATAAAAGCACTATATATATGACTTTAATAATCAGATATACTTAATTTTAAAAAGTAAGGACTAACCAATCAAATTCATCTATTATATTTGAATTAAATAGTAGAGAGTATTTATTTTAAAAAAGAGAATGCAATAGATAAATTTAATTGATTTGTCTTTATTTTTTAAATTAAAGTATATCTGATTATAAAGGTCATGTATATATATTTTTTTTGAAAATTGTGTTGTATTGATTGAGATATTTGCAAGATAAGGTCTTCTCCAATGTAGCACCAAATCAACCTAAAATACCAATATAGTATCAAAATCTTCTCTAATGTAAGCACTAAATTACAAACTCCAAGGCAAATTTTGGTGTTAGATTTTGTGCCCCTCTTTGTCTCTTTATTTTTTGAAAATATCAATAATACACCTCTTTGCTCTTCTACAATAATATTATTTCCCTTTGCATCCTTTATATATTTACTATATTTGTATAATTTGATTAGTAATTAAAAATATAAATTAAATTATTATAAAAAAACATATATCATTTGTAATATTTCGTTAACATATTTAAAATGAGTGTAATATTAAATATATTAATATAAAATGAAATAAATTTTAAATATATATATTGTGAATATAAGATTTGTATATTAAATAAATTAAAATAATTGTATATAAAATATTTTTCGAATATAACTTCTACGTTAACTTGATGGAGTTGACAGAAAAAAATTTAGCGTCGACGTCAAAGTGATGTGTGGTTTGCTGGCAAAGATGGTCTCACCCTATAAAGATGGGACTGGTAATCACGTGGACTTAGGTGGCTTTGAACGCTAATCCACTATCAATTGTGATTTGATATAGGAGGGCCAAGTGCAAGTGAAAAGAACAGCACGTCACATACTTGCTTTTTTAAGTAGTGTGTTTTGAATTGACTCCATTATATTCAATTATTCATACACCAACAACTTTTCTCAGACAACACCATGCAACATGTCTTCCTTTTCTTTTTTTTTAGACTTTGATTAAAGCCCAACAAAGTTGGGAAAGCTAACATTTACATCAACATTATTCCAGTACAAGTCTTGCAGAGAGGAAAAAGCTAAGTTGGCTAAACTGTAAGCCATGCAGTTCCCAGATCCGGTACATCATCTGACATTTCTTAAAAATTATTCTATGCTTCAAAAACATTATTATATTATTACAGTATATATCTGTAAGTTACAAATCAATTGACATATAATTTAGAATTGGAGAAAAATATATGAGACATTTCTTGGAAACAGTAGCATTAATTTTTTGATAAAATGATGCATTTTATGTTGAAGCTGATCTTGAAATTAATGAAAGCATCTGTTACCTAACTTATTAATTTTTATAATACAAAATGTTTTCGAAAGATAAGATATTTTTAGGTTGTTTTTGAGTTTTTTTTTTTTTGACAAAGGACCTTTTGGGTAGAAAAATATAGGATAAAAGTCTAATAAGTGAAAAAATATATATATATTTTTTGTTGAAATTTTTTATGATATCTCCAAAATTGTAGTCCACAAGGCTCCCTAAACATCCTGACAATATCCAACAAGGAATTTCATATAATGTCCCCCATTACACAAGCACTGTATATATGCCCTTACCAAACTACAGATATCGAAAACCAGTTGCATCAACTTTAGTGCTCTCTATATAGCACAGCTCACCCGAATATACAGGCTCACTACAGTTTATGAACTAAATATTTATTTATTAAGTCATGAAAATTTCAAAATGTAACATTAAAAATAGAGTGAATTTTTGAACGGTCAATAAACTTTATAAATAAAACCATCAAATTTACAAACTGTTATTCATGAACTAATGTATTTATTCACAAATATGAATGGTCTTTTTTGAAAGTTTAGTGTTAATTAAAAAATTCACATTAATTTTAATGCTATTTAAAAAAAAAAAATTGCGCTCTTTATTTGACTAAAACCCCTAACAATTCAAAACAACTTTGATATGTTACAATTTATAAGTACAATATATTCACGGCTAGCGTCTTAGGTATAATAATGGACTCTCTCAAAATTATCCTGTTACTGTATATATAGGTGTTTGTATACAGATAATCAATACATATTCCACTACTCCTTGTACAAGTCTCCTTTACTGCAACCCACAAGATGCAATGCCTCTCAAATGCTCAGCAGCCCACACCAATTTGCTCCCACTCATGCTGTTTTTTGGCAGAATTTTTAGTCCCCACTTAGACAAGAAAGCCAACCGACTCCACTGCCAAATGGTACACCAAATCACCAATGCCAGATATTTTTGCATATATCTCATTACAATACTTCCAGTCGTTTCTTCATTGGGCCATTTTGAGGGCAGTCCACATGCCAAAACAATGCTTGACAGCAAGTTCATGAAATGTTTCCTCAACTCCACCAAAGTGCTTTTAACAAGTTGATGATCACTTTGATTTGAGCATTTTGTGGATAACTTTTAACTAGATCTAATGAATTTCACAACTCCAGACTTGTGTTTCTTAACATTATCATTATAGATATAAACGATGAGTTAAAACTTTAAGGTCGTGTTTGTTGCCCAAGAATGGATTGAGATTGAACAAATTCTAATCCAATTGTTGGTTTGGCCACGCAACAGACTAGACAAAATTCAATCCGGTGCTTTGAAGTTTTCCCGCTCGGTGGGACAAATTAGTCACACCATATGAATGATGAGACAACCGTCCCGCCCTTTTAAACTTTTGTTTCTTTTTTTTTTTTTTTTTTAATATTATTAATTAAAAATTAATTTAATATATATTATAAAATTATTTTAAATAATTAATAGTTTTAATATTAATTAAAAATAAAGATTATATCATTTAAAATAATTGTATATAGTTATATTAATTTTTAATAAATAAATTTTATTATGTGCATTTTTTGGACTCATCAAATAGGTTGGTAAAAGTCCGATAGAAGTCCAACAAGTCAACCTAATGCAAAGGCCCAACGGATAAGGCCCAGTTATCAACTCCAAGCCCAACGAGCTCTACAGTTCGCATCAGTGAGCTCGTTTCACAGCCCGGCTACAGGTAATTATGTAGTTCGCTCTATGCATAGCCCATTACTCAATGAGGTCCAGCTTAAAGTCGCTCAAAACAGTATATCAGCTCGCTCAGTGACCAGTTAATACAAAATCTTCCAGAATAGACAGTTACCCAATTTGATCATAATTCTCTCGCCAGAAACGGAAGTTAATTCAAATTTGAACTCAGTCAACATGATCTCGAGATTTACAGAGCAGTTACCTAATTTAACTCCAACCGATCAGGAAACATAATTAATTTGTTATTCTTTTCCTATTTTATCTCTTCTTAATTTGTAACGTCTATTTCCCTATAAATAGAAGCTGAATTCATTGTAACAAATATACAAGCAATAATATATTGTCATTCTGCCGGATTGTTGAGAGATAGTAATGGACGTATACACACTCGCTGAATCACTTAAAATCTTTGTGTTGTTTTGGTTCTTGACCTTCTATCTCCTATTTTGTTCTTGGTTTTTGTGTTGTTCTACATTAATTACAGGTACAAGGTATTGAATTCTCGTCGACCAGAAAATCACGTCGACATTTTGGCGCTAGAGAAAAGGCCCAAATTGCAATCTGTCTTGTTTCAATTTCTCAGTTCTCAAGAATGGCAAGAACTAAATAAATCAAGTACGTGGGCTCACAGGCTGATCAAGCAGAGAGCCAGACCAGTCAGCATCAGCGCAATATGCAGCAGATGGAAGATGCACCCATGCATGCAGCAGACCTGTTGTATGGTTAGGTAGTAGGTGCTGCAGCAGGCATGCCACCCTTACCCCATCGCCAATCTGCTCCAGCCGCTCCAGTCGAGGGGTTGCAAACGTGGTATCAAAGGCAAGATGCGTTGGAGGCTACTGTCAGACAGCTCGCTAATGCAGTGAACTTATTGGTGCAAGCCCAAACGCAGAACGCACCCGGGATCGGAGCTGTTGTCCCGAGGCAGACGTATCAACAACATGAAGCAATGCAGATGCCCGAAAGGCCAGCAAGGGAGATGTCGCGACCTGCCGACTCAGCTCGCTCCTCCAATGTGCACTCTAGAACTGAAGGTCACTCGTTCAAGAAGAAAGAGAAGTTATGTGCCCTGCAAGTCTAGTGTTAAAGGTAAGTCAGGATGGAAGCAAGCGGGTAGAAGCTGGTCATGATAGAGCCCGAGCTGCGTCTCGGCATGTGGACGAGGTGGATGAGCGACATGCAAGGTTGCATCGGGCTGGTGGCTCAATCAGAGAGAGTCAGATGTATGAGCTAGAACACTACTCTCCATGTCGCAACCGTAGAAGGAGGTATGGATCCCGAGACCCACAGATGAAGGAACTTCTTTAGAAGGTCCAGTAGCTTGAAGCTCGACCTGGCGCTCTAGACTAACGTGAGCACTACAAAAAAAGGACTTTATTCACTTGGGAGATTGAGACGCAGCCTCTCCCTCCACGATTCAAGGAGCCAAGCATTCAGCAGTATAAGGGGGACAACGACCCCTATGATCACCTCGATACCTTTAATGTCCAGATGGACTTGCAGACGAACAACTCAATGGTAAAGTGCCGTGTTTTCCCAGCTACTTTAGGGGACATTCCACGGAATTGGTTCAAGAATCTCCCAGCTCGCAGCATAGAAAGTTGGGAAGAGTGTCAGCAAAAGTTCGTTGGCCAATACAGGGCATTGAAAAGGTAGCTCGTACCATTTTCTCACTTGGCCACTATCTTCCAGCATCAATGTGAGTCATTGAAAGATTATATCATCAGGTTTAGACGCGAGGTCGCAAATGTTGAGAGTCCATCAGATGAGAGTATATTGATTGCGATCTCAACTGGGTTGCGCAAGGACGGAAAATTGTACGAGAGCATTTACAAGTCCCCAATGAAGGACCTGGAAAAATTTTACTAGTGAGCTGCAAAAGAGATCAGGTGGGAAGAAACCTTCGGCCTGAAGAAGTCTAATCAGAAGAATGAAGTGGGCAGTTCTAGCTAGACGAAAAAGAGAAATAATGGTAGGAATGAAAGAGAAGGTAGAAACAGTGGCTCAAACAATCAAATTGCCAAGAAGGCTAGGAGAGAGCCTAAGAATAAGCGATCTCAGCGTCAAGGTCATTATGACAGTTATAGCATCCTATCAGACTCACAAGACAAGATCTTCATGTCACACGAGAGGTATGTCCGAGAAGCAAATCATACTTTGCAGGTTAGTGGATCAGAGAGACCTACAAAAAAGGCAAGGATGACCTCAGACAAAATTGTTTTTGCTGATGAAGATGCCAAAGGTGTGGTCTAGCCTCATAATGATGCGTTGGTCATCTGAGCTAAGATCAGCAACATGGAAGTGCGACGCATTACGATTGATACTGGGAGCTCAGTGAATGTGATGTACGTGAGCTGTTTCAATCAGATAAGGCTAGGAGCAGAGAAACTGAGATCGTCCCCAGAGCCTCCTTATGGTTTCACTGGAGATACTGTTGTACCAGTGGGCCAGATCAAGCTGCCACTTACGCTCGGGGAAGCAGGTCGCTAGGCTACTGTGTTGGCAGATTTTTTTATTATCAATTGCCCATCAGCATACAATGTGGTCCTGGGAAGATCTTTGATAAACGACCTAGATGTGGTTACTTCAACCAGGACCCTTACAGTCAAGTTTCCAACTCCCAACGGCATCAGGTGTGTTCGAGGAGAGCAACACTTAGTCAGACGTTGCTATGAGGATGCTGTGAAGATGGGCGTAAGAGGGAAGAAAATAAACGTGGTTTCGGGGGGCGAACCACGAGTTATAACTGAAAAAGGGGTTAGTCATGATCTCGACCCTCGCGAAGTGGATACAGAGTGAGCTACTGGGTCAATTGAGGAACTGGAAGACATTCAAGTCAGCGAGGTAGATCCTGAAAGATGCCTGAAGCTGGGAAAAGGTTTAGCTTTAGATCTAAGAGCCCAGCTAGCTGACTTCCTAAAGGCGAACTTAGACGTATTTACATAGAACCATGAAGACAGGGTAGGGATTAACCCTAAGATCATGTCGCATAGGTTAAACATCGATCCCCACCACAAGCCAGTTCGTCATAAGAGAATAGCAATGATAGGGAAGCGCTATTTTACGCTGAAAGATGAGGTAGATAAGTTGCTGGCAAATAAATTCATTCGAGAAGCTTACTACCCGACTTGGATCGTCAATCCCATGTTAGTAAAGAAGAAAAACTGGAAGTGAATAACTTGCATTGATTTCACTTATTTGAACAAGGTGTGCCCAAAAGACAACTTCCTCTTGCCGAGGATAGACGAGCTCGTAGATGCTAAAGCTGGCCACGAACTCCTAAGCTTCATGGATGCATACTCGAGTTATAATCAGATCTCAATGAATCCCGAGGACGAAGAGCACACCTTGTTTGTGACAGATCGCGACCTATACTGCTACAAGGTTATACCCTTCGGGCTGAAGAATACAGAAACGACCTATCAATGCTTAGTGAACATGATGTTTAAAGAGCAGATTGGGAAGACCATGGAGGTGAGGTCTATGTTGATGATATGTTGGTAAAGTCCAAGCAGATGGGTGATCATGTGCACAACCTGGAGGTGATGTTTCAGATTCTGAGGAGCTACCAGATGAAGCTGAATCCACACAAGTACGCATTCGGGGTAGCCTCTGGAAAGTTTCTGGGTTTCATGGTGAACAGTAGGGGTATTGAGGCCAATCCAGAAAAGATCAAAGCACTGATTGACATGAGGTCGCCTACCAAGGTAAAGGATGTACAAAGCCTAAGTGGCTAGGTCGCAGCACTAAGCAGGTTCATCTCAAAAGCTACAGATAAATACATTCCATTCTTTGATGTTTTGAAGAAAGCAAAAAACTTCGAGTGAACTGAACAATGCGAGGTAGCTTTCCAATAGCTGAAGGAATATATAGGGCGAGCTCTATTCCTCTCTAAGCCCAGAGAATGAGAAAAGCTCATTTTATACTTGGGGGTGTCTCAGCAAGCTTTAAGTGCTGCTTTGGTGAGAGAAGAAGAGAAGACGCAGCTTCTAGTGTATTATGTAAGTAAAAGATTGCAGGATGCTGAAACCAGGTACTCTCAGATGAAGAAGCTCGCTTACTTCCTGGTGGTTGCATCGAGGAAGCTTGGACCTTATTTTCAAGCTTATACAATTGAAATCCACACCCAGTATCCGCTGAAGCAAGTTCTACCAAAAACGGACATCTTAGGTCGCTTGCTGAAATGGACAGTCAAGCTCGCACAGTTTGACATTCAGTATAAGCCAAGAATAGCTATCAAGGCCTAAGCTCTGGCAGACTTCATTGCAGAATTTATAGGGTCTGTGGATGATGAAGCTGAATCTTTTGAAGGTCTGATCTGGGAGCTTTATGTTGATGGGTCATCTAGCGAGTAGAAAGTTAGAGCTGGAATTCTATTGATCAGTCTTGAAGGCCATAAAATCCTTTGTGCATTGAGGTTTGGTTTCCAGGCTACAAACAATGAAGCTGAATATGAAGCACTGCTCGCAGGTTTGCGCTTGGCTAAGGAGATATGAGCTAAGCGACTAAGGGTCTTCAGCGACTCACAACTCGTGGTTTGCCACATTCTGGGGGAGTATCAGACCAGAGGACCGACATTGGCCATGTACCTTCAGAAAGTTCATGAAATGTTAAGTGCTTTTCAGAAGTACAAGGTGAAGCAGATCCCACGAGCTCAGAACTCTCATGTAGATGCTCTAGCTCGCCTGGCGACAACTCGAGATGCAGATTTCCTTAGGGCGATCCTAGTAGAGTTCCTGCCAGCTCCAAGTACAGAAGAGAAGAATTCAGTGATGATCATAACTGTGCAGCCCAATCCCTAGATGGGTCCGATCTTGAGTTATTTGCAGGATGGAAAGCTGCCAAATGATAAATTAGAAGCACGACGTTTACGAGCTAGAGCAGTTAGATATTGCATCTACGATGAAGTGTTGTACAAGAAAGGGTTTTTAGCTCCACTTTTGAGATGCATTGATGGCCAAGACTGTGAGATCATGATGAAACAAATATATGAGCGTCATTGTGGAAATCACGTTGGAGGGTTGTCTCTAGCTCATAAGGCACTTCAACAAGGTTTCTACTGGCCCACGATGAAACGAGACGCCATTGACTTGGTTAAGAAGTGTGATAAGTGTCAAAGGTTCGCCCATGTCCCACGAGCTCCATCGGCTTATCTCCAATAAATGGTAAGCCCATGACCCTTTGCAATTTAGGGAATGGACCTGATCAGACCTCTACCAACAGTTTGTGGAAGATGCAAGCACGCCATGGTCGCAGTTGATTATTTCACTAAGTGGGCAGAAGCTAAGGAGCTAGGAAAAATTTCCATGATGAAGATTGAAAAGTCGTGTGAAATAATATCATTTGCAGGTTTGGGTTCCTCAGCAAATCGTGACAGATAATGAGACCCAGTTCAGTAGCGACCAGTTTCTCAAGTTCTGTAACGACCTGAAGATTGTCAAGAGCTTTTCAGCAGTGGACCACCCGCAAGCCAATGACCAAGTTGAAGCTGTGAATAAGATCATAAAGCAGACCTTGAAGATGAAGTTGGAAGCGAAGAAGGGAGCGTGGGTAGACGAACTTCAGAAAGTGTTATAGGCTTACAGGTCCACAGCTCGCAGTACAACAGGCGAGACACTCTTTTCGATGGTGTGCGGATCTGAGGCCATGATCCCAGTAGAGTTACAAGTTACCTTACAGCGTAGAGTGACCTTCAATCCTAAAGACAATGACTAGCTACTGGCAACAAACCTTGACCCACTTAAAGAAGCAAGGGAATAAGCTCGGTTGAGGGTAATAGACTATCAGCAAAGAATTGCGAGGTATTATAACAGGAAAGCTCGAGTTCGGAGTTTCAATGTGGGTGACCTGGTGCTACGATTTATCTTGCCTGGAGCTCGCAAAGCCAGTGATGGATCATTGGACCCAAATTGGGAAGACCCCTACATTATCAAAGCAAACTTGGGAAATGAAGTTTACTGTTTAACCAACATGAATGGAGCAGAAGTTCCTTAAGCTTGGAATGCTGAGCATCTTCGACCATACTATCGGTAACTCTCTGATTATGTGTCTAGTTTGTATTCTAACTTTATCAAAATTAATGAAAACTCCAGTTTCCTCATATTGTTTACATGTATTGAGTGATTACCCTTAATTATTCATGAGTTCAAAATTTACAAGTTATCAAGCTAGCAAGCCCAATCCTGGTTAGCTCGATCCCACGCCAAAAACATAAGAGCCTAAAAAGCATGTGATGTTAAGTACCCATGTATAGCTTACTAAAAACATAAAAGCCTAAAAAACAGGTGAGGTTGAGTATTCCTACAATAGCTCGCTAAAAACATAAGAGCCTAAAAAGCAAGTGAGGTTGAGTATCTCTACATAGCTGGCTAAAAACATAAGAGTTTAAAAAGCAGGCGTGGTTGAGTACCTCTGCATAGCTCACTAAAATCATAAGAGCTTAAAAGGCAGGTGAGGTTGAGCACCCCTGCATAGCTCGCTAAAAAAGAAAAGAGCCTAAAAAACAGGCGTGGTTACATACCCCAACATAGCTCGCAAAAAATTAGAGCCTAAAAAGCAGGTAAGGTTACGTACCGTTGCATAGCTTGCTAAAATAAAGTCAAGGCAGGTGAGGTCGTGACCCCTTGCATAACTTGTCAACACTTTAATATGGCAGATAAGGTTCCGACCTACTATTTATGTCAGAAGATTTTAACTGTTGAATCAAGCAATTACTTGAGTTATTATATCAGATTTCGAGCAAGTTTATGTTACAACAATTAGCTCGCACGAAATCTCACAACTTGGAAAATAAAAACACAGTATATAAAAGCAAATAAGGATATTCAAGTACGCCCAACATATGAGTCCAAATAAAATTTTCATTAAAACTCAAAAATTCATTACAAATTGAGAAATGCGTATAAGGTTAAATATAAAAGATCAAATTCGAAAGCAAAAAGCGAGGCAAACTATAAGTCTCGAGGAGAATCTGGTCCTAGAAGGGAGTCTTTGTTGGAAGACGAGTTGGAGAGTTTGTTGATATCAGTGGGGTCGGCCTGAGAGGTGCCAAGAATCTTCATTGTCAAAGGAACTGCATCAATTACAACTGGAGACGAGGTAGTCTCTACCTTGAACCTCTCCACAGCTTGGAGTCCCTCATCACCAAAGATAGAAAAATCGAATTCAGGATGGGACATCCATAGCATGTAGAGGAAGTTGATACCCGTTCTTTCCTCAGCCTCATCTCTGGCTTCAGCAACCCGCACTTCCGCGTCCTGAGCAAGTCTTTCTCTGGAAATCATGAACTCTGTACAAGTGTCATGTGCATGTCGCTTTGCAGTCTTCTCTTGCTGCTCGGCTACCTCAGCTCGTTTCTCAGCCACCTCAGCCCGCTGTAATATAGCCTCTACTTGTTGCCCAAGTACCTCAACTTGCTTCTCTGAAATCCCAGCTCGGTGTTCGACTTCTTCAACCCGCTGCGCGATAGCTTCCACTTGCTCAGCTCACTCTTCGGCAAGTTCAGCTCGCTTTTCTACAACCTCAGCTCGCTGCTCGGATTGCCTTAATACCTCATTTGTCTTGTCTAATTCATCTTCACGATTACGAAGTAAGGTAGTAAGGTGCGACCTAGTAGCTTCATAGTCGTTCTCTACTCACATCAGAGCTTCCCCAGCTGTTTGTCTAGCTAGGTTGGCCTCCACGAGCATCGCCTCGTGACCTCAAACCCTCTAGCCTTTTGAGCCCTCTCGGTCAAGGACTTGACCTCCTCATTGGCCTTTGCCAGCTCGTCCTCCAGCCTTATTATGCGATCTTGAGTGAACCTGGTCTCTCTCCTCCATTTTATTCCCGCAAGAGCGGTCTGAAATTTTACAAGTTAGAATTTTAAGAAAGCATGGGAAACAAAGAGCTAAAGAAGAGTGAATCACCAGTGTTGCATGCCGACTTATGTATTCATCCAGGTCTAAGCCCTTCAAAGACTGATTTTCCAAAGCCCTTGGGTAGGTCATCATGATGTCCGATCAGTTGTTAAGAAGAGATTTTAAATATCTTCCCCCTAGTCCATCTTCAGGGCTTGTCATGGTTGACAAACCAGTATCTTCAGCAGGTGCGACCTCAGGTTCTTTACCCTTATATACATGTCATACGGAGAAGAGACGTCTACTTTGATTCTTTCTCCTTCCATCTCTGCTCGCACCAGTTGGGATTTCCTGTGATGGGACCTCCCTTACTTCAGGCTGCGAGCTTGGAGTTGGGACCGGTAGTGGATCTGATACTGCTGCTGGAGGTGGCACCACAGTGGGAGCTGCGACCAATTGAGCTTTTGCCTTAGCAAGTCGCTTCGAAGGAACAACTGGAGAGGCTGGAGCTTCAGCAGACCGCTTTGAGGGAGCAATTGAAGGGGCAAGAGCTTTAGCAGATCACTTTGGAGAGAACTCCAAAAGAGTAAACTTTCTTCTCTTGGTTGGAGCTCGCCTAGAGGCAGAGGCGGAAACTGGAGGAATAGCTGTTTGAGATACACCTATTGGCGAGGTACGAGCTAAGGCCTCCCGCTTCAACAGGAGCTGAAACTCCTGGAGTGGGAGCTAGATCTGCTTGAGCAGATGAGGATGGAACCGCTAGAATAGTTGTGCGGACAGGAGATGAAGATGAATCTATTTGGATAGTTGGAACTGTCCGAGCTAGAGCAGTCCCTGGAACGGGCTCTACTTGTGAAGTGGAGGCAGGAGCTGGAGCTGGTTGGGAGGCAGGAGTGTCTTCCTCTTCTTCGACGGAAACTGCCAAAATAGAAGGGAACTCGAATTCTCTCATGCTTCCTATATCATATTTGCGAAACAGTGAAGAAGAAATTGAAAGAGAAATGTCTGCGTTTCGTTTTGAAGAAGCGAAAATGAAAGACAACAATGACATCTAGTTTAAAAGATTCAGGCTCATTCTCCCTAGCCGTTCGATCCAGCAAAAAGGAGTAACCACCACAGATCTAACGGTTTGGCGTGGACCTCGGTCATTTACCATCATGTAGTGTCAGTTACAAGACATGCACATTTAATGCGTACGGCCCGAGACATGCTTATGGTTCCAATGCCTGCACAATCGCCACGTGTCAACGGTTACAAGTCAGGAATCGAAGCGATGCCTCAAGAACTCACAAACGGGCGCTAGTTGCATTTTTTGAATCAACTCCAAGTTCGCAGATCGCACTGAGAGCTGGGGGGCTTATGTTATGCCCGTTTTCTCGACCTGGTTAAATGGGCTCACAAACGGGCGCTAGTTGTATTTTTTGAATTAGCTCCAAGTTCGCAGATCGCACTGAGAGCTAGGGGGCTTATGTTATGCCTGTTTTCTCGACCTGGTTAAATGGGCCAGTAGAGGCCCAATAAGCATGAACACGAATGAAGACCCAGAAGGCCCAATCCTCAGGTTGCTGCAACGAGCTAGCGAGATCGCGTAACGCCAAAACAGTTCGAGCATACTTTCAGCCCGCCTCAACACCTATTCAGCTCGCTCAGTCCACCGAGCCAGGGAGCTCAAGGCAGGTAATACCTTGTACAGCAAGTCATCAGTTCCACTTAATGTCCTGATTCCTTGCCGGCGCCACTTACACAATTACCAAGGAGCATTTAATGCGGCGACCATGCATTTAATGAAGAGAAGACCTCTCCTGGTGCAATAAATGCAGACGTGTGCATGGAAGGAACAATCATTATCTTTGCAATAAATGCAACATGGTTTATGTCAGGATTAGTTGAAAAACTATCATTGGTAATGTGATTATCACTCTTTGTATCTCTCTTTTATATCTCTCCCCCTTTATAAATAGGAGAGATTTTTACTGTACCAGACAAGCTGAAACACACTAATATACAGTCACTCTATCGGAATCATTTCAGAGTGGCCCGTGGATGTAGGCGCAATCGTCAAACCACGTAAAAATTATTGTGTTTACATTCATTCTTCTCCCTCATTTCTTTATTAATTGATCCATTACTAGCTCCATCTACCACAACCAACATTCCTACACCTTCATCACAATATACCTACCTTAAACCCCATTTATTTCACACTTAATACCATTTATTATCACGTTCGTAGTCTGGACACTTGAATCTTTGAGTTGACCATTTTAGGACGTCAACATCTTTTGGCGTTAGAAGGAATGCCCAACAACGACCTAGTAACTTTTCTCCAGTTGACTTTTCTTTGACTGTTTATGCTTCAACATTCTGTAATGGTTAAAGCAAGGATAACAAGAAGCGTTGGTGTGACGGACGAGCGACTTGAAGGTCAGGAAGACCAGCAAAGCACCCTGCCTGCCAAAAAGGAGGTCGCTCAGGAGTGGCGACAACGTCAGCAAGCCTTGGAAGATACAGTAAGGGAGCTGACTGAGACAGTTAGGGCGCTGGTAGAAGTTCAAACCCACGTTGTGCAGAGGCAGGTAGAGGTCGCGCCTCCTGGAAGAACTCGCAGACAGGCCACTGAGGAGATCCCGACCTCGGAGGGAGCCATTGGCAGAGATAGGCCGCTATCCGAATAATCTATACGCTCCTCGAACCTGAACATAAGAAGGGACGGACAGTGAGCTCGGGAGAGGGAGATCTCGCCTTATCCAGTTGACATAAGGGTGAGGGTGAACCGTGAAGGTGATAGACATGTGGAAGATAGTCGCGGGCACGAGCGAACTCACGAGCATCGTGGCGACCGCGAACCCGAGCTATGAAGGGGAGCTAGACAGGTAGAAGATGTCAATGAGGTGCGCAGGCCGCGAGATCGCCACTTGGGAGAGTAGGAGAGCACCAGTAGGCGAGGCTCCGTGTGGCGACCTCAACCCCAAGATCCAATGGTAGAGGAACTGCTGCAGAGGGTCCAGCAGCTGGAGGCTCAACCTGGACTTCAAAACCGGGGAGAGCAGGATGATCATAGGGTCCCATTCGTTAGGGAGATCGAGACAGTACCCCTGCCACCTAAATTCAAACTTCCGAGCCTTCCGCCCTATAATGGTAAAAGTGACCCTTACGACCACCTGGACGCCTTCAACGTGCAGATGGACCTCCAGACAGACAACCAGTTGGTTAAGTGCCGAGTCTTCCCGGCTATCTTGGGAGATGCCCCGCGAGCCTGGTTTAAGGGCCTCTCAGCTCGCAGTATAGGGAGTTGGAGAGAATGTCAACAAAAATTCTTTAACCAATATAAGGCCTTGAGGAAGCAGCTCGTACATCCATGTCACCTCGTCACCATCTTCCAGAAATACAGTGAGTCCTTGAAGGATTATATCACCCGATTTAGGGATAATGTGAATAATGTTAAAACACCTTTCGATGAAAGCATCTTGACAGCGATTTCTACAGGACTCAGGAAAGATGGGAAGCTCTATGAGAGCATCTACAAGTCGCCAGTGAAGGACTTGGGGGAGTTCTACGAGAGAGCCGCCAAGTAAATCAGGTGGGAAGAAGCCTTTGGGCCGAAGAAACCTAGTAACTAGCAGGGTGAAGCAAGCAGTTCTCACCAAGGGAAGAGAAAGGGCCAAGATGGGGACATGAGAAACGAGCAGAGGCAACAGTCCACTAATATTATGGCGAAGCGAGCAAGACCTGAGCTAAGAAGGGAACGGCCTCCACGCCAAGGTCGGTATGGGAGTTACAGTGTCCTATCAGACAGACATGATCGAATCTTCGCCCCCTAGAGAAGCAGGGAGAACTTTGGGAAGTCACCCCCTACAGGAGTCCCGAACAGGCACCGGGACCAGAGGAAGTATTGTGCCTATCATAATGAAAATGGGCACAACACCTCGAACTGCTGGTAGCTGAAAGACGACATTAAAGAGTTGATCAGATGAGGTCGCTTAGGGGAATATGTGGTGCGACCTGTGGGTAGATGACTTCAGCAGCAGCGCCCCAAACCCAAAATCATCAGCCTAAGCAGCAGCAGCCTCAGCGAACTCTAAAGCCCAAGCACAAGCCCACTGTAAGAACGATTTTTACTATTCACGGTGGTCCTCACATGGCAGGTACTTCGAACAGATCACACCAGAGGTACGTAAGAGAAGCCAACCACACACTGCTGGCTAATTATAGTGGGGCAGAGGGACCAGCTAAGAAGGCGAAGGTGTCCTTAAATGGCATCATATTCACTGAGGAAGATGCTTGGGGGTTGCACTGACCCCACAATGACGCTATAGTCATCCGAGCTAAGATCAGCAATGCCGAGTTACGGCTGATTATGGTAGACACTGGCAGTTCAGTGAACGTGATGTACAAGGATTGTTTCGATAAGATGGGGCTGGGAGTCGAGCAGCTTATCCTTTCACCAGAGCCCATGTATAGCTTCACGGGAGATGTAGTGACCCCGATAGGCCAGATCAGACTCCCACTCACCCTAGGGGAACCAGGTCAGCAGGCTACTACACTGGTAGACTTCCTAATTATCAACTGTTCGTCAGCGTACAACGTGGTACTAGGACGCCCCTCCATGAATGACCTGGAGATGGTGACATCTACCAGGACGCTGACAGTTAAATTCCAACCCCAACGGAGTAGGATGTGTACGAGGAGAACAACACCTAGCCAGACGTTGTTATGAGGATGCAGTGAAGATGAGAGTAAGGGGTAAAAAGGTGAATGTGGTTTCAGGTGGTGAACTGCGAGTTGTGACACAGACATGAATGAACCACGACCTCAACCACCGCGAGGTAAACGTAGATCGGGCTACTGAGCCCGTGGAGGAATTGGGGGACATATAGGTCAACGAGCTAGATCCAGAAAGATGTTGGAAGGTGGGGCGAGATTTGTCACCAAAGATCAAGGCCCAACTCACAAGCTTCCTAAAGGCGAATCTAGATGTCTTCGCATGGAACCACAAAGACATGGTGGGGATAAATCCCGAGGTTATATGTCACAAGCTGAACATAGATCCCCAGCATAAGCTCGTCCATCAGAAGAGGAGGCCAATAACGTTTGAGCGGTACGTTGCGTTTAAAGAAGAGGTCGAGAAGCTGCTAGCCAACAAGTCCATTCGCGAAGCTCGTTACCACATCTGGGTGGCCAACCCGATTCTCATCAAGAAGAAGAATGGGAAATGGAGGACATGTATTGACTTCACCGACCTAAACAAAGCTTGCTCGAATGACAGTTTTTCCTTGCCCAAGATTGATCAGCTCATGGATGCAATAGCCGGGCACCAGCTCCTGAGCTTAATGGATGCCTATTCGGGCTACAACCAGATTCTAATGAGCTTGGAGGACGAGGAGCACACTTCATTCATCACTGACCGAGGCCTATACTCCTATAGGGTGATGCCCTTTGGGCTGAAGAACGGATGGGCGACCTACCAGCGCCTGGTCAATGCCATGTTTAAAGAGTATATGGGGAAAACAATGGAAGTATATGTAGATGACATGGTGGTGAAGTCCCAGCAAGCAGTAGATCATGTCCGCGACCTAGATGAGACCTTCAAAATTCTGAGGAATTACCGAATGAAGCTGAATCCACTAAAGTGCACTTTCGGGGTAACGTCTGGTAAGTTCCTCGGTTTTATGGTGAACAACAGGGGGATAGAAGTCAATCCTGAGAAGATCAGGGCGCTCATGGAAATGAGATCACCAGCTCGAGTCAAAGATGTCCAAAGCCTCAATAGTCAGGTTACGACCCTCAGTCGGTTCATCTCAAAGGTTACAGACAAATGCATGCCTTTCTTCGAAGCAATAAAGAAGGCGAAGAATTTCGAGTGGACCGAACAGTGTGAGGAGGCATTCCAGCGACTGAAAGAATACATGGGGCAAGCCCCACTCCTGTTAAAACCAAAGGAAGGAAAAAAACTCTTCTTGTACTTGGGAGTGTTTGAACACGCATTGAGCGCGGCCTTTGTGAGAGAAGAGGAAAGGATGCAACTGCCAGTGTACTACATCAGCAAAAGGCTGGTCGACGCAGAAACCAAATACTCACAAATGGAGAAGTTAGCATACTGCTCAGTGATAGCATCGAGAAAGTTACGTCCTTACTTCCAGGCCCATCAGATCGAGGTTCTTACGCAGTACCCTCTCAGACAGGTCCTTCAGAAGGCAGACACTTCAGACAGACTACTCAAATGGGCCATAAAGCTCGCTCAATTCGACATAGAGTACAAGCCTAGGACGGCTGTCAAAGTCCAGGCCCTTGCGGATTTTATTGCTGAATTTACGGGGCCAGTACCGGAGCAGAATGAAAGTGCAAGTGGCCCGATGTGGGAGTTGTATGTGGACGGGTCCTCCAATGAATAAAACTCAAGGGCTGGAGTGTTGCTGATCAACCCAGAAGGTCATAAGATCTTTAACGCACTGAGATTCGAGTTCCAGGAGACCAACAATGAAGCTGAGTATGAAGCATTGCTCGCTGGACTCTGTCTAGCAAAAGAAGTGCGAGCTGAGTAGATAAGGGTCTTTAGTGATTCTCAACTTATTGTATGTCATATCCAGGGGGAGTATCAGACCGGGGGGCAAAAGATGGCGGAATACCTCCTGAAAGCCAAAGAGCTACTGGGGGTTTTCCAATAGGTTGAAGTAAGCCAGATCCCTCAATCTCAGAACTCCCATACAGATGCCTTAGCCCGCCTGAAAACCACCCAGGACATAGACCTCCTGGAGTCCATCTCAGTAGAGTTTCTGCCCACTCCAAGCATAGAAGGAAAAGACGAGTTGATGATCATGAGAGTCCAACCTAACTCCTGGATGAGCTCGCTGCTGAACTACCTACAGGAGGGAAAGCTTCCAGGCGACAGGTTAGAAGCACGACGCCTGCAAGCTTGAGTAGCTCGGTACTGTATTTATGATGATAGGTTGTATAAGAAAGGCTTCTCCACTCCGCTTCTGCAATGTATTGACGGTCAGAATTGCGAAACGGTACTTAGGGACATACATGGTGGTCATTGTGGGAACCATGCATGGGGAATGTCTTTAGCACAGAAGGCTCTCAAACAGGGATTCTATTGGTCGACCATGAAACAGGATGCCATTGATCTAGTCAAGAAGTGTGACAAGTGCCAGAGGTTCGCCAAAATCCCACGAGCTCCACCGGCCTAACTTCAGTAGATGGTCAGTCCATGACCTTTCGCGATCTGGGGAATGGACTTGATCGGACCCTTGCCTACAGCTCGAGGAAGTTGCAAGCATGCGGTGATGGTCGTAGATTACTTCACTAAATGGGTTGGAGCCAAGGAGCTTGCAGAGATCTCCACTTCGAAGATTGAGAAGTTTGTATGGGGCAACATCATATGCAGGTTTGAGGTTCCTCAGTAGCTCGTAACATATAATGGGACACAGTTCACCAGCGAGCAATTCATTAACTTCTGCAACGAACTCGGGATAGTGAAAAGCTTCTCAGCCGTAGATCATCCTCAAGTCAATGGTCAGGTCGAAGCCATGAACAAGATCATTAAGCAGACCCTGAAAACCAAGCTGAAAGCGAATAAGGAGGCTTAGATGGACGAATTACAGAAAGTATTGTGGGCTTATAGAACAACAGCCCGCAGTTCCACGAGCAAGACCCCATTCTCCATGGTATATAGGTTAGAGGCTATGATCCCTACAGAATTCGAAGTTACTAGCCAGCGAAGAGCGTTATTCCGACCTGAAAAAAACGATCAGCTGCTTGTCACAAATCTAGACCTGATTGAAGAAGCAAGGGAGACAGCTTGCATCAGGGTAGTAGTCTATCAGCAAATGGTCGCCAGATACTACAACAAGAATGTCCGAGCTCGAAGCCACAAAGCAGGCGACCTAGTCCTAAGGTTGATCCTCCCTGCAGCTCGCAAGACAAGTGATGGAGCACTCGGACCGAACTGGGAAGGTCCCTACCTCATCAAGGAGAGCCTGGAGAACGGCGCCTACCACTTGGCCAACATGGATGGGTCGAAACTCCCAAGAGCTTGGAATGCAAAAAATCTCCACCCTTACTACATCTAAAACTGTTAGCTCGTTCTAGAACTTTTGTACATTATTCACTTTGATGATTCTATAAAGTGATTTCACTTTATCTGCTATCCTTTGTAATACATTCAATGTAGAAAACGAGCTAATTCAGTGAGCCAAGTGCTATTATTATAAGGAGCGGCGATTGCCAGAATCCATTTCTATAAGGCGAGCTGTCATATATTATACATCATCTCTCAAAGGAGTCAGTACTAATTATCTCAGGAGGGCGTTCATACCCAAAGAACGCGTGCAAGCAGCTATTAAATTATAAATTGGCACATACACCCAATAATCACACACTCTCGTGAAGACTCTTCCACGACCAATTCCCTATCTTTTAATGCTATCTATCCAATGAGAACTCGCAAGCTAAAATTTGCTGAGCACTAGAACAGTACTCAGCGACCTTCGAGTTGCATCTTATTCTGATAAGCGAAGAGTTATTACCAACACTCCTTAGAGCGACTTCGCGATCTGCGAGCCACCTTCTTCTATATTCTAGAGAACCATCTTCAGCAGCCCGCGATCTCCTCACTCCGAAGGTATAGCCCAAGAAAGCACTTATTATGGGTTCCCCTGAATGTGATCTTGTGGAGGGGGAGACTATCCAAATATAACTCGTGAAAGGAGCTGTCATCTGTACGCTTTGGAGGGGACTATCTAGGAACTCTATTACTATGCTTTGGAAGGCTATTGCTTGTGAAAAGGTTGCAATGAGGGTCTCGCCTGTGGAAGGGGTCGCTGTTAGCACCCCAGAGGGCATTACATGGGCTCGTTAACGGTACAAAAAGGTCTCACCCGAGGAAAGGGTCGCGATCTCCACGCCCTAAAGGGTTTAACTGGGGACCTCCAATCACTCGAAAGAGTTCGCAGAGGATGCAACCAGTAGCTGCTGCTAAAGGTCTGCCAGAAGCACGACCTAAAAAATTGCCTCGCAACGTCGCGAGAGGGGCTATGACTCTTAAATCATAAAATTGTCTCGCGATGTCGCGAGAGGGGCTACGGCTCTCAAATCATCAAAGTTCGAGAAAATATTACCTTAAGCTCGCCAAACCTTAATACGAAGTATATTCAACCAAATACGCCTAAAGCAACACCTTGCAAATCGTAAGTACTTGTCTAATTATCTGAAAATACTCAATTGAATTGCTTGCGAGGTTAAGTACTTATAAATCAACATGTTATGATTATAACGTGTTTGTTAGTAGATCTTAACAATAAATCATTATAGAAAGATAAGCTTGGTTCAGTCATATTTGCTATATGCATTTGTTGCTTTTTGCCAGAAAGGTTTGAACTACAAGGAAATTCTATATAGCATCCTCGAATTGAAGGATCGTTGTTCAACACAAAGATCAACAAAAAAGTGAAATAAAATCCTCACCCAAGAAGGAGAAATTCATCAATTACAATTCAAATACAAAGAAGGGAAGAATAAAAATCCTGTCTAAGCTTGTGCAGGCGCATCTGGAGCAGGGCAATCTGGTGAGGCTTCGACTGGAGTCTCTGCTTCAAAGGGATCTTGAGAAGCTGAAGGTCCTTCAGGGGCTGGAGCTGGATCTGATGGAGGGTCTGGAAGTGCTTGCTGATCAGCTGGAGAAGCTGAGGAGGAAGTACCACCTTGTTGAGTACCTTGAGTGTTGGCCGCATGCTCCATAAACATCTAAATCACTGCGAGCGCGGGAGGCCTGAAGAACGAGTAATCTATATCTTGATGGCGCCGCCAAATCGTATACAGGAAAGCTTTCTCGTTCGCTGAGGCAGCTTGATCTCGCTCTTGAGCGATCCTGGCTTCAGTGCGCTCTTCAGCTTGAGCCATCTCCCTCGAGCCCTGGCAAGTTCTTCCGTGATTGAGGCCAATTCATGTCGCTGTTGATCGACTTTGCGCTCAGCGACCTCAGCTCGCTTCTTCGAGGTCTCGGCCCTCTCCTCAGCAGTCCCTACTCGCGCTTCTGCTGCGCTCAGCTCGCCTTTGACCTTCAGTAGTTCTCCATGGATCTTGCTGACTTCCGAGGTCGTTGCTTCCCTGCAAGCTGTTTCTTGAGACAAGGCCGTATCAGCATCCTTAAGTTTGCTCTGGAGCTTGTGATGCTTCTGCTGAATGAGGTTTACTTCATCCTGCAACATTCTCTTCTCCTCATCGAACTGCTCCTTAGCCACCCTGAAAGCCTCTTTCTCGCCCAGCTGGTCCTCAATCTCCTTTATCAGCTTCATAATCATCATACCCATCTAAAAAAAAAAAAAAAAATGAGTGGGTGGATTTAAAACTCGAAAAAGAGGGCTCCTATGAGAAGAAGAGAATCTGAAAGCTTACCAGTGCTGCGTAGCGAGCTCCATAGCCCACCAGCTTCCGGCCTGCGACTTCTGACCTCTGAAGCCTCGGAGGATGTCTGCTCATAACCTCTGGCACGAAATCCACGAACCTAGTGAAATATTCCATCTCTGCTATCACATCAAGATGTAGCTCGGAGTCCCCAAATGATCCCCCTTCAAATCCTTCAAGCCGCCCTGGAGCTTCAGTGTTCGAACCTCTCCCAATAGCGATGGCTCCCGGCTCCCTAACCTCAACAACCTTTTGACGTTCTAGGGACGAGGCCTAGTTATACTTTTTCCCTTCTTCCTCCTGATCAAGGCCTCGGATTCTGGTGAAGCAGGGCCCTCTTGAGTGGAAACCCTGGCCCTCTTAGTCGCAGGGGAAACTGCCTCCTGCTGCCCTTCGGACCTGGGGGCTTGTCTCTTAGGCGTTGCAGCCGACCTAGTCCGGGGAGAAGCTGCATCAGCGGGCTGGGGAGGTGCCCACTGAGGAGGGTCTGGTGAAGCATCATCGACATCCACGACCTCCGTCTCCCTTGGCGGTGGCTCGAGCTGATAGGAGGAATGTCTAGTGCAAACCTATGCATGTCGTCCGAAGAAGTACTTGGGGACGAGCTTGAGAAATCCTCTGGAGAAGGCTCGGGCTCGGACTCGGATTCTACACCACCAGGAATAGCAAAGACTACACAGACCTCGCTCTACTTTTCGCGAACTCCCAGATCTTTGTGTATGTCCAGAAGAGGACTTGTAACTAGTGGAGCGAGACCGCGGGCTATCAGATCAGAGCTTGAGGGAAGCGAGTCATCACCTTCAACCTTAGCCGCTGCAAAGGCCTCTAAGATCGCGGTCTCCTCGGCGGTAAGATCGTTCCTGCTAGTAGAAACCTCTGCAATACAAAACAAGCTCGTTAAAAAAATAAATAAATAAATAAAATAAAATAAAATAAAATTCTACGAGCTAAAACCCATGACTACCAGAGGACAGAACGAAAGAAGTGTTTCGCAGTTCGGAAACAGAAAGACATGTGACAAGAATCCAGTGGGACTTGTATTCACCCACATTGGATTTGATACAATGTTTTGGCAAGTATTGTTTGAAGCGGGGGTGGCGGCCTGAAATGTAGTACAGCCCGTCCCTGTGCTCGAGCTGACGACTATGGGTCCCCTTAAAGCTGTATAGGTTGCGGATAATATGAGGGCTAGGAGGACCGAGCCCGTACTTGATGAAAGCAGTAGCCAAGGTGGTCAGCTGGGCGTAGGAATTTGGAGTAAGTTGGAACGGGGCCAACTTCAGATCGTTTAGCAAAGCTACGAGATAGCTGGGGATAGGGAACTTGAACCCGAGATCTATGTGCTCACAGCTTATTGCAATAAAGCCCGGTGGTGGATAGGCTGCGTGATCACTCTCTTTTGGCACGTTAGCCCGGCATCCTAAAGGAAAGTCAAACTCCTGGGCCAAAGCTTGCAAGGCCTGAAGAGTCATGTTAGAGGTTGTGTGGTAGAAGGGAATTCGAGCTGCCCTCTCCTCAGCCTCAGTTCGAGAGGTCGAAGGCCCAGCTAGCCCAGCGAGCTCATGCGGGGCCTCGCCACTCCGGGAGGTCACACCCTGTGTCGCTCTAACTCGCCGCTCTACATGCTCCTCAGAAGCAGAAGCCTCGTCACCAACCTGATGACCTCTGCGTGAACAACCTGACATCTACAGAACAGAAGGAATGACATCAGAACGCTGAAAGCATACTTAACCTAGCAAGCTACAGCGAAGAATCCCTAAAGTTGCTATCCTACACGTCAGGTCGCACACTACGTCATCAGAAATGGTGGGGGCCCAGAATGTAGGCCCATCAGGTAAAATTTCCTAAACACTTATACTTCTAACCTTATGTCTACAGGAGCCTTATCGAGCAGTGCAGAAGCAAATCATTCAAAATCCAACCTGCCTATGCTACGTCAGCAGTTAACAAGGGGTTCAAACAAATCAGAAAATCACAGGCAATGCACATAATGTACAGCATCAAGTGTGACAACCTCAGAAGCAAGCATCGCAGTTCATCAATGGCAGGACCTTTGCAGAAAATGACAAGGTCATCCCAAGCAGCCAAATATGAAGTTCTAAGCAACCAGTAAAACAATTTTTACCAAATGGGGCAAATTAATCGTTCAAGTACAGTTCAAAAACAGAGAATAAGGTGCATGCTGAAAACCAAAAGCAATCAAGCAAATGCGAAGAACAAAGTCAAAATACTTACTGTGTATGCTCGAGGTGAAACCTGGAATTTGAAGTGATGAGTTTGAAGGAATCTGTTGAGAAAATGCAGAGGAAACAGAGAAGAAGAAGTTGAAAGATAAGTGTCTGCGTTTCATTTTGAAGAAGCGAAAAGGAAAGACGTCAATGACATCTGGTTTAAAAAGATTCAGGCTCATTCTCCCTAGCTGTTCGATCCAACAAAAGGAGTAACCGCCACAGATCTGACGGTTAGGTGCAGACCTCGGTCATTTACCATCGTGCAGTGTCAGTTACAAGACATGCACATTTAATGCATACGGCCCGAGACATGCTTATGGTCTCAATGCCTGCACGATCATCACGTGTCAACGGTTACAAGTCAAGAATCGAAGCGATGCCTCGAGAGCTCGCAAATGGGCGCCAGTTGCATTTTTTGAATCAGCTCCCAGTCCGCAGATCGCACTGAGAGGTAGGGGACTTGTGTTATACTCGTTTTCTCGACCTTGACAAATGAGCCAGTACAAGCCCAATAAGCATGAACAGGAATGAAGACCCATAAGGTCTAATCCTTAGGTCGCTGCAACGAGCTCACGAAATCGCACAACGCCAAAACAGTTCGAGCATACTTTCAGCCCGTCTCAACACCTATTCAGCTCGCTCAGTCCGCTGAGTCAGGGAGCTCACACCAGGTAATGCCTTGTGCAGCAAGTTATCAGTTCCACTTAATGTCCTGATTCCTCGCTGACGCCACTTACACAATTACCGAGGAGCATTTAATACGGCGTCCATGCATTTAATGAAGAGAAGACCTCTCCTGGTATAATAAATGCAGACCTGTGCATGGAAGGAACAATCATTACCTTTGCAATAAATGCAGCATGGTTGATATCAGGATTAGTTGAAATAAACATCATTGGTAACGTGATTATCACTCTTTGTATCACTCTTTGTATCTCTCTTTTGTATCTCTCCCTCTCTATAAATAGGGGAGATTTTTACTGTACCAGACAAGCTGAAACACACTAGTATACCGTCACTCTACCGGAATCATTTTAGAGTGGCCCGTGAATGTAGGCGCAATCGCCGAACCATGTAAAAATCCTTGTGTTTATGTTCATTTTTCTCCCTCCTTTCTTTATTAATTGATCCATTACTAGTTTCATCTACCACAACCAACATTCCTACACCTTTATCATAATATACCTACCTTAAACCCCATTTATTTCACACTTAATACCATTTATTACCACGTTCATAGTTTGGGCTCTTGAATCTCTGAGTTGATCGTTTTAGGATGTCAACACATATTGATTTGTCTCCTCAACATTGTGGATTTATATTCCCTTTCTGCTATCATTTATGTTGGTTGGCTAAAGAAAGTTTGGAGCATTAGTTTTTTACTTATCCTTTTGTGATAGGTTTTTAGCATTCTTTGTCATTCACTAGTTATGCTATTTCTTTGTCTAAGACTGTTATAAATTTGTGGCAAGTTGTTATGTTTACTAAATTTTTGTTCTCAACTTCGAAATCTTTGGAAGGCTAGTATCATTGTAATTTTTTAGATTATTAAGTTACAAGGGTTAGTGCTACTTTTAAGACTAAATGTCTTTTCTTTCATAGGATCCCTTTCTTTGTTTGGCATTATATTTAAAAGGTATATTCTATCAGTTCTAGAGTAATTCTAAATTCAGTAGATGATCTTTTGGCTTTATGCAAGCTCCATATTCTAGCTCATCCTCCTAAGGCTTTCTACATCATAGAGGTTATTTAGGTTCCTTCTCCACCAGGTTGGTTGAGGGTCAATGCTGATGGTTGTTCTTTAGGGCTTCTGGTTTAACTGGTTATGCTGGAGTTTTTTAGACTTTTCATGATTTTTTTTAAAAAAGTTTTTGCTATTTCTTTAGGAATTGGTTGTCTCTAGGGTGAAGTTGGTGGTTGCTAATTCATGTCATCTAGTATATTTGGATTTATCGTTGGACAAAGTTGTGGTTAGAGAGTGATTTTGCTTATGTTATTTGTTTTCTTCTTGCCCACTCTTCTAAGGTTTTCTAGCGTTAGGGTCCCGCTTGGAATGAGTTTCTTTTTTATTTGCAAGATATGAATTTCAAGTAACTCATATTTATCGTAGGGGAAATTCTATTGCAGATGTTTAACTTCTCGTTCTCCTTCTTTTGTTTGCTCCTCTTGGTAATGGATGACTCTGACTATTTTTGGTGCTCTTTCTTTGATTATTTTTTTGGCAAAAATTATTATTGGTTTAGTTAATTTTGATTTTAGGGGGTGGACACTCTTTTTTCTTTGCTAAGTTTTTCTCATTGGGTTTTTTTTTTTTTTTTTTTTTTTTGGGTAAGGTTTATAATAAGATCTACTATAGCTGTGATTTACAAAAATTTGATTTCAGTTAAACTTTTTGTTGTCTTTCCTTTTCCATGACCTGATTGTAAAACTTCAGCGATTGTTCTTTATTTTGTTTAGTATTTTTATGTTGTTCATCTTTGTATGTTTTTTCTTTTATTAATAATACATTGGCTTTGACCAACATATCAAAAAGCGATTTAAATATATTCATCTATGGATACTCATATGACATGTTATCATCTATGGATATTCATATGACATGTTATTGTTGTTATTATTATTATTATTATTATTATTATTATTATTACTTGAACAGGAGTAATTTGAACTTGAGATATTACCAACTTGAACGAATGTTATGTGTCATCAAGCCACGTTAAGCAATGGTCATATGACATGTTATTAATAGACCACCATACTATTAACTTGTTATGTTCATCCCATTAAAGTTTTTCTTTGAGAATTGACCTTTAGAAAAATATGTTTTTAATGCCAACACAAAATGAATTAAAAATTGCAGGACCTACGAAGATCAAAAACTACTATGTGGTCCAAATATTTGCTCCCCTAAACGGGATATAACTATCAACACAAACTTTAAATTGTACTTAATAAGAATTAAACCTAATATTTTAGTAAATAGGGAGATGTCCAATTATCTGGAATAAAAAATGTTGCGAAAAAGAAATGGCTTCAAATGAGCTATGACTGTAAGAACTAAACAAACCCAGTAAAATTGATGTTAGTAAGTAAAGCCCAAAACCTGAACACCATTTGCAATTTGTCTGCAGGGCCCATAAGAGATAATTGACCAAGATGCTTAGAGTGCCCATTGCCCAATGTCACAACTCATAACCAAGATCCTAAGATTGTAAAACGTCCGAACTTTTGAAATATAGTATAATCTCTTTAATTTAAAAGTTTACATTAATAAATTTTACCGGTTTCAACTGTAGTCAATAAGATAAAATTAATAATTACGGTTAAATTGTAATAATAAAATTTTAAATTATTTTGTAAGAATACATTACTCCACTCATTTTATTAATTAATAATTTATTAAAAATTACCATGTACTTATAGGATTAATTTAGTCTTTTCCTGAAATGAATTACAGTGAGTTACAAATCGAAAATCATTGGGAGGGAAAAGGAACTTAGGGTTTGTTTATTTTATTTTATTTTATTTGTTTAAAAACTAAAAAGCTTTGATAATCTGAAACCTAAATAATACATTTATTTTATTTTTTTCACTCACCTCTAAATGGGTGAAGCTATTACCATCCAAAAAACTATTTCTCCCACCCTCTTTTTTAATAAATAAAAATATCCATATGTAAAACTACTTATAAGGACAAGATAATTTAAAGAAATAAAATAAAATTACTTTTTACATTCATTAACTCAACTAATTATCATAAAACCCGACTTATCTCATCCATCTTATTGTTTAAAAATTCCTAAACTAATTCAATTAGAAAATTTCAACTTCATATGTAGAATTATTTTAAAACTATTAAAGTGAATAATCAAACTATTACAGTGAATAACAACAGTGCAAATTCACAAAACCTAAACTTTTGCATGTAATGGAATTCTTACAACTCAATACCTAGAACTTCAAAATTATCATGACAAACAATTTTAATTACTTGTCTTTGAAATAGAATTTTTTGGGGACAACAATATTGAGAAGGGAAAATATTAATTTGGTCCCTAACGTTTAGTCAAATATTATTTTTTTACTAACGTTTGTATTTTGAATTCCTCTCATCCCTAACGTTTCGAAAATGTATCGATTTAGTCTCTCTGACCAAAAATTGACAGTCAAACATGACAGAAATGACAAAAAGACAGATTTACCCTTGATATAATTTAAAATAGTTAAAATGACGTAATTACCCTTTCAAAAATTTATAATTACAAAATAATCATCTCTATTATTACAAAATTATCATTGACCACCTCCAATCAATTTATGACACATCATTGAATTAATTTTTTTAATTCAATTTACAATTAATAAATATTTTAACTAAAAAAATATTTTTATATAAAAAACTAAATTCCCTTCATCTTCCTCATCTCCAATTTCATCTTCTACATTCCTCAAAATCATTATCTCTATCATTTTCATCCAACTAACATCACCCAAATTAAACATTAACATCAAACCAAACATCTCCCAACTCTTAAAAAAAAAAAAAAAGTTTATGCAAATTTAAAAAAAAAAAAAAAAAAAAAGCTTATGTAAATTTAAAAAAAAAAAAACTGGAGATGGCGCCATCTCCAGCCAGTCTCCACCGTCGGAGATTGGTCTCCGATGGTGGAGACCCTCTGGTCTCCATCGCTGGAGACCAGATCTAGTCTCCGGCGATGGAGACCAGTTGGTCTCCTCGCTGGAGACCTCTCCAGCGATGGAGACTAGTCTCCATCGATGGAGACCAACTGGTCTCCATCGCCGGAGACGCGATGAAGGCTTCCATCGTGTTTCCGGCAATGGAGACCAGTGGGTCTCCATCGCTGGAGACCGATCTCCAACGTGTGGAGACCAGGCCGGCTCCACTCCGGCCTGGTCTCCACTCTGGCGAGAGAGACCAGTTTTCTGGTCCCTCTCGCCGGAACAGGACGGTCTCCATGGGAGACCCGGTCTCCCATGGAGACTGTTTTTTTTTTTTTAATAATTAATTTAAAAATATTTTTTATATATTAAATTAAAAATATTGAAATATATATTATATTAAATATACATTAAAATATACATAAATATATTCAAGATAAAATGACCAAAGTAACCCTCTCTTTGTTAAGGTTGACTAACATTTGACTGACAGAATGACTAAATTAATATATTTCTAAAACGTTAGGGATGAGGAGAATCTAAAATACAAACGTTAGTAAAAAAGTAATATTTAGCTAAACGTTAGGAACCAAATTAATATTTCCCCTATTGAGAAACCAACAAAAGTTAAGGAAGTCATTTTCCAGTAATTTATTAAAAAATAAAAATAATAATGATAATTCTAGAGGCAATAAATTTATTATTGCGTAATTATGTCAATCATGAGAAAGAAAGAAAAAAAGAATGAATAAGATTGAGAATAATCAAAACAAAAAAATAATAATAAATAAAAAGAAAGAAAGAAAGAAATCAACAAATAAAAGATGACGGAGAAGAATGAAAAGAAGAATTAGAAGAAGAAGAAGAAGAAGAAAATGAAAGCAAGAAGGTGGTTTTTATTGTTCTAATGAAAGACTTTTTTGTCCAATTATTTTTAGGAAAATGCAGTTTATAAATGTAAATATAGTTATATTACAAGTAAATTAGGTCAAGGTCATTTTTGAAATTTTAAAGGGTGGATAAGAAGCAAAAATTAAAATTTTAAATTTCAATATTGGGTGTAATGAGTAAATGGGTGTAAGAAGTAATTTTTTGGGAGGCAATAGAGCTACCCTCTCTAAATATGTCAATTTTTAATTAGTTTTTTTTTTAAAAATAAAATTAACTGAAAACTAATAATTTAACATCCATACCATTGTTACTGTGGGTGACTCTATTGCCACTTAAAAAATTACTCCTTACACCTATTTATTTATTATAGTCAATATTGAGACTTAATATTTTATATTTTTCTTTATCTATCCTATGAAATCAAAATCACAAAAAATATATATATTTATTAAAAAATCTAAGTCTTCATCGAAATCTAGGTTGTCATTGTCGTTGGATATTCAGTTCTGAATCTCAACCGTCGGAAACTCAAATGGTCTCTTTGACGATAGAGACCATCTAGTCTCCATTGCATGCATGGAGACTAAATGGTCTATATCACAAATCGTCAACATCTCCATGTGCAATGGAGACCATCTGGTCTCCATCCCCTATAGTGATCAATTGGTCTCTAGTTAAATTTTAAAAATTTTTTAATTATAATTTTGTATTTTAATATTTTCATATGAATAAAAAGACTATATTGCCCTTAATAATATGTGATGTGGCAAAATTTAGTTGGCTACATTATTTTATCTATTTAACACATGAAAAAGAAAAGTCGAATTGTCCTTCAATGATAACTTTAAAGTTTAGTCAACAATTAGTTAACTAACGATTGAGGTTTTTTTGCAGCATCTACTAAATCATAAGCCAAATTATTGCAAGAAGGGTCTAAGTTGCCATATGCGTATAATATTGACAAACGTCCGAGTAAACCCTACAATCATTTAGATCTTTCTACAGCTAGATTAGCCAACAATGAAAATGAACAATATATTTTCCTAAAACATTTGAAGAATATGTTAAGTTTTTTCCTTTCACTTTTACAACATGCTCTAGAAGATTAGCTATTTCCTTCATGAAGTTATGACACTCTTGAAAAATGTTATTAAAGGTTGAATGTTTTAAAAGACTATCAAAGAGTGCTGCCTTTATGAAGGTTCAATGTTTATAAATTATTAGGACATAGTAAGAGTTTAAAGTGGGTTGAAGTAATTGAATTTTGTATACGTGCCCTTGTTCATACGCCGAATCAGATTGAGAAAATCATACTATTTAATTCCTCTTGTACTCACTTCTTCACAATTCAACCAAAAAAAAAAAAAAAAAGAAAGGGATGTTTGAGATTCTTTGCATCTTGGCTTTAATAACAACTAGCAAATTAGATTCTTTTTTTTTTTTTAATATGATTATTATTTAATTGAAAATCTAATGATACCAATATTCAGAGTCTGTAAAAGCATCTCAAATACTCTCATGGATTATGAAAAAATTACATATTATATAGGATGAAGACACATTGAGTTAAAATAAATCTCTTCGATAGAATTATCATTCATCAATATTAAACTGAAGTGTAAAAAGAAAAAAAAAGTGTTAACATAAGTATCTATTTTCAGAGGTTATATTAGATAGTCATATCAGCAAATTAACAATTATTTAATTATAATTTTCAAATCTAATTAAAAAAAAAATGAAAACATTAAATGGAAAATATGAAAGTATTAAATGGAAATACATGGATACATTAAATGGAAATGTATGAAAACATTGGAGAACAATTTTTCACTTTGATTGTTTATCAAATAATATATATATCACGTTGGAAGCAAATTTTTTGATATTGATGATATGAAGTTTTTTTTTTTCAAAATACAATCTATGAAAGTATTGGAAATACTCTAAAAACTTATCATGATTAAATAATATTGGAAATACTCTAAAAACTTGTCATGATTAAATAATGTATTGTCCAATAATCTACTCCATAACAATATAAGAAACCTACTTTTACGATAAAAGAAGACAACTATTCACCCATATTAGCAAATACCTATGATGGGATTGGAATGAAGAGAAAATGTATAAATAACTTGAAGTACGGAATGGAGCATAAAATGATGTTTTTTGGACTTGTTCCTTCTCTATTTCAAGTTTTTATAGGACTTTGGAACTTACTATTTGACAACCATATTTTGATGTTTTGTGATTTTTTTTAGTGTGGTCTATGGGGCCTGGCCTAGAATTTGAGTTTTTGATGAAATTCTTGTGAGTGTTTTGTATTGTACTACATATTTGTGGTTTTTTGTCGTTTTTCAGTGGAAGCATATGGGGGATTCCTCGGTGCTTAGGATTGCAATTTTTGTTTTATCTTATGAAGCATGGCTGGTGTGTGGTTCTAAAATTCTCATCCCATTTGTTTGATTATGTCAATTCTTGAGTTTATTTACTTAATTATTAGAGTATATTTCATGAGTAATTGAATTTCAATTTATGAATTTATTTTTATGCTCAATTAATGAATATAAAGTGTTTTTGATTCTGTGACCAATGATAAACAAGCTTACTATGAGTCAAATATAGTGAGGATATGTTCATTGTATTAATCAATTAGTCAAAAAAAAACAAAACAAAACAAAACAAAAACATATATATTGTATTAATCAACTGAAAAAAGGATTTTAATTTTCTTATTGCTATCTTTAAGTGAAATGAGATGTCATATTCCCATCCACATTTTAGAAAAATATGTGGAGAATTATTTTTCTTTTATAATAAGTATATATTTCCGAATAATGTATACAAATTTTTCAGTTGTGAGGGTGAATATTTAAACAGTATAAATAGCAAAATGATCTTAATAGAGTTAGATAAATCTTGATATAAATCCCGATAATATTTCTAATCGACCAACTTAGTGTTAGCTTTAAATAAAAAAGGTTAAAATGAGATCATTTTAACTTTTGCCCATGATGGAAGAAATTAATTTCAATAAGTTAATTCCAGTTTGGCTTACATTATAAAATATATTAATAAGTGGATGCCGACTGCATATAAACTTAGATCGAATCAACAAATGTTTAGAGTAAAATATTCACACTCGAGTAGTTTTTTCAGTGGGCCAAACACTAATATACAGAATATAACATCTGAGGAAATTTTTTATGTGTACTCATTAAATCCTATACACACCAAGAAGGTAATTATCGCCTTTTCGAGGATAGTGGGTGGCTTAGTGGAAACACACACCTTATCCACCTATCAGAAGATAGGTTCTATTTCCATCCGGATCATAATATATGATAATTTTCTCATAAATTTATAGATTATCTTCTTCTTGGTCTAAAAATAAATGTCTGATTAAGTATTAAAAGATGTATATATATTAAAAAAAAAATGTCACCTTCCCGAATTCAATTTTACACATATACATTAAAAAAAGAAGATTCTTTTTCGTATTAATCCATTTTAGGTTTTAATAAATTTATCATTATAAAAAACGATCTCAATCACTAATTTTCATTTTGAATCAAACAAAACAGTAACTCACTTAATAATTGGAATTTGAAAAAAAAAAAAAAACCAACAACTCTTTGATTTTTTTAACATGTTCCTATTAAACAAAGAAAAGAATTTTTCTTCTCAATGTAATAGACTAGTGCATAAAATTATATACACATACTACAAAGCAGAGTCCTTTCCGACACTTGTATGAATGTCAAGGGGAACTGAAACTGAGTTCAATTTTTTCAATAATGATGATGATGATGATGATGATGAATTAGGATACTGATCAACAACTCAACAAACAAATAAATAAATGAAGTTGAGATTGAGAAAGTAATGACATTTCAAAAAATATTTTCTCTTTGAAATATCAAAAAATATTTGTTAATGCAGCCCAATTGGCAGCTGATCTGCAGAAGATGTGTTAAATTTTGTAATTTTAAATATAATTCTTTGTTCTTCTTTTGAGAAACAATATATAAAATCTTTTAAAATTAATGTTAATATAACAGTTTTCTATTAAACATCATCTACCATGGAGAGGGACACGTACTCCATCAATTCAAAATGTTAAACTTTTTAACTATTTCATATATTTTATTATTTTTAATTAATCTAAAGACTAAGAAAAACCTTTAATAAGCTGAAGAGCTTTCACACTTTGTGGCAATGTCATATATTTATCAAATTATTTTCTTTTGTTTTATTCATGACAATGATTTTAATCTGATCTATCAAAACTATGATATAACAACAAGAGGAACAGAATTTGTGCAATCTTTAAGCATAGTTTCATGTTTATATATTGAACACCAATATTGGAGAGATACATAGGATACTTGAAAAAGAATCATGATTAGATTATGAATACTGTTTGATACAAGTTAAGAAGAAAAAGAAGTAAAATTTAAAATTGCATGCATGATTATATATATATAGTTGATATCAACCTAGCACAGAGGACATATAAAGTAGAGGATCCCAAGTATTATTAGGACCAATCCAACCCTTATTCTCACAGTGCACAAATTGATCCTGATCTGCTGCTGACCACCAAACACCTTGATCAAATGTTGCGCCATCCATTTGTGTCACTGGCATCATCATTTTGGTGCTTGTATCGTTTGTTTGGTCTTCTCGTGGGCAGTGATTATCCGAATAGGAGAAATCAACCGTTGTGGTCTCGCTGGCCCCGGCTGAAATTACTGGCCATGTAGATATAGCAGTCGTGGTAGTAGTAGCAGCAGCAGCAGTAGCACTAGTGCTAAACAAGTTGTTGTCAGGGATTACATGGTTCATCTGTCTGGTCCAACCCACTTCATATGTTGGTTCACTGGACCAAGCAGCCATGATGCTTGTTGATGAAGCTTGTGATGAATGGCTCCAAACTCCAACATCATGGTGACGATGATCATGGTCCAAAACATGATGAACCTTGTTTGCAGGCCCTGAATTAACCCAACCTGCATGTACAATTGTTGATTTGTTGTCGTGGGTATTGTTTGTGGGAACAGTAGTACTACTTGGACGCATGTTTTGGGGAGGTGGACCTGGTGGTGGAAGCAGAGTGGGGCTCTTGCCATCAAACAACTTGGCTTTGAGTGCACCAAGAAGCCCATCAGGTTCACTGCCACTCCCACAAACCTCTTCAAACGAGAAAGGCTCCATGTTCTCAGCAAAAACACGATTTGCACCACTAGTGTTTGACTCAGACTGAGGCAGCTCAAAGTTGGTTCGAGCATTTGCACCCCTCAAGGCTCGAGCAGCATCATCATAGGCTCGTGCTGCCTCCTCCGCTGTGTCAAACGTTCCAAGCCATAGCCTTACCTTTTGCAAAGAGTCCTTGATCTCTGCCACCCACCTCCCGGATGGCCTCTGCCTGACACCAACAAATCTATGGTGTCCTCTTGAAGATGACTTCCTCCTTCCACGCAAGCTGTTATCAGGAGTACCCATTATTGATCTCCTCCTCTTATTAATTGCAAACCAACCTTTTTGAGTTTTTGAGGAGCTGCTGTTTTTTTATAACGATCGCCCTTTGAATTGGTATCTTAATTTTGCATAAGTCGACAAATCAGAAAATGTCAATCTAGTGTTTATAATATATATTTGATCATTTTGCAGGCCATGTTGTTTGTATCGAATTGTATACAACTTGTGCAACAAATCAAAATTTTCATTAATGTTCCTTGATTAACAATAATATTTATACACATCATCTTCCAGCATACGTGGTGCGTGGTGCGTTATTTTTCTAGGCATCTTATTAGTAGAGGTTCAGCTCTCATCAAATATATTTTATCGACTGTATAAGTAGTTTTTTCCGTTTATTATGAAAGTAGTAAATATTCAACTCATGTAAATAGTGATTGATTTTGATAACTTCAAGTAGATTTTTGATCCATTTGATATTAACTTTAGAAAAAATAAAACAATATTATTTATTAAAATTAAAAATAGTATATATCAGTATCATTTCTTCCTTTTGAGTAACAATTCCACTCATTCGCGAAATATAATTTCCTATTGAGAGTAAGTTGTGATTACTGGGAGATCATGATTCATAATGATATTTAAAAAATATATAATTATCATGTCCATATCGTTAATTTCTCAATGTCATCGCTAGTTTATTTTATACGTGATGATTGGTAGGTCCAAGACCAAGTCAGTTCAAACTGTTGACAAAACCGACCCCAAAAGAGCAAAGGCTTGTGACGCTTGTCCGATTTAGCATTCGTTTGTGAAACTTATAGACACAATACAACCACTAAATCAAATCTTTAACAAATCAATCGATTTACAGATGTTTTTCTATGTTTGTGATGGACGTTATGTATTTAACTCAATATATATAGAAAGTTATTACTATGGTTATTGTGAGAATGGATGTATATATATATATATATATATATTTATTTATTTATTTATTTATTTATGAGAGGATGAGAGTAAATATTAGAGCAGCTTCTATAATACTCTTTCGTAGCAAGTCTTCTCATACCGTTAGTCCGATTGGTGTTTAATTTTTTTTTTTGGTTAAATAATAATTTGAATTTTGAAGTTATAATATGAGGTAAGTGAAACTCCCAACAACTAGTATTGAAAAAATATGAGTTTTTAAACTAATATAAAAAAAAATTAGGGGTCGTTTATTTTTTCGTCTGAAGACTGAATAGTGCTGCTGAAGACTGAAATTAAATAGTGACTGAAATATGAAATCTGATAAATATGTTTGTTTTTTTTTTTCCTTACCTTTGAATGTATAATAATCTTATTTGTTTTTTAAAGTTAAAATTGTCTGAATACTAATAATTTGACATTTATATCCTTTTATTATTAGTTGTTAAGTAATTTTATTTAATATGATACAAACAATTACAATAAATTATTTAACAAATATTAAAACATTTAAATAAAAATATATAATATTTTGATTCATAATTAAAATAAGATGAATTATTATTGTAGAGTCAATTAAATTTATATATTCAAATAAAAATAAATAAAATGATCTTAAATTGAATTACTACTACAACAAAAATTGAAATTGTAAAGTAATATACATCGATAACAGATTCGATAACAAAAAAAAAAAAAAACTTTGAGGTTCTATTATACATCAATAACAGATTCAATAAAAACTTTGAGATAAAAAAAACCAAAAGGAGAAAAAACAAGAGAAGAAACTTTGATGTTCTGTTATACACAAATAAATTCCCATCAATATATATAAACCAAAAACACCAATAACATAGTGAAACTTTAACAAATAAATACAATATGAGCTACTCCATAAGTAGATTAATAAAGAAAATCAATAAAGATTCTTATTAAAATTTGATTGGAGAAATATAGTAATTCAGTTATAGAAAAATTTGATGTTAAGATGTTTAGGGTTTTTATTTTTCAATGTTATTTGTTAAAACATTAAAAGAAATCTGTATAATGTAAAACTATGATAAACTTGAAAATATGTTATTTTAGGAAGGATAAACTTGGAATAATATATTTATAAAATCATTAAGTGATTTTGTATTAAGTGAAAAGTCAAAAAATGTAACTTTTTTTTTTTAAAAGTGGTTTTTTAGTTGTTTTAAGTTTTTTGACCACTTAAAAAAAAAAACAAAAATATCTTAATTAGCCTAATTCAACACCATTAAGTATTAAATGCAAAAAACAAACAACCCCTTAGATTGAATATTTTTTAGCATGATTAATTCACACACAAAATGTAATGTATTGAATTTAAGGTTTAATTTAAATATGTGATTTCAACATTTATCAATTCGATAAAATAAGGTTGATCTAATGATTTGTTTCTTACATTTAAGGTTGTGAAGGAGAGTAGTTTGAGTTATATCTCGCCCTCACATCCTAAATTATAGTAATTTTTCTATTATTTGAAAAAAATAAAAAAATCTATGCATCCATTCCTCACACCTTGAATTATTGTGATTTTTTCAAAGAAAAACATTTATACATCCATCCAATGTATTGAAATTGATTTATATAAGTTAATATACTTCATTAAATGATAATTCTGACTTGCAAGTTGTGGCATAATTTTTATCCAATATTCGATCCTTAAAAAAGAAGGAGAAAAAAAAGAAGAAGAAAAAGAAGAAAAAAATAATAAGGACTTCTTGTCACATGACCAGATTAGTTTCGTGACTATCTAAGTTCACACATTGATAAATAGGGGTGGCAAAACGGGTTAGCGTGTTGAGTCGAGCCGAATTCGATTCTATTTATTTATAAATTTAACTAATTCGACATGAATTCGTTTAAGAAACCGGTCAAAATTTTTGAATTCGACATGAATTCATTTATAAACGAATAACACAACACAATATGATTAATTCATTTATTACTTGAATAGGGTCCACATCTATTAACTCATTAACTCATTAAGTCATTTAAATCATTTAACCCATTTATTTCCTTTAACCGTTTAACCTATTTAATTCTTTAACCTGTTTAATTCCTTTAACCAAACATGAACATAGAACAATAGATACAACACATATCCAGTATGTAACAATTCCAGATCAATCAATCACACCCAATAAAATGATGATATGTTTTTTGGTAAGTAAATTACTAGTACTTAGTTGGATATACAACTATTTATTCTGGTTTCATTTTGTTAAAAAATAAAATGAAAACAAGAATCAAAATGCAGAGAATGACCATTTTGGGAGACAAAGGTTGTGGATCTGGTGGTGGAGATGATGGATCTAGTGGTGCAGATGGTGGTGGAACCGTGGAGAAGAGGTGGTGACCATGAGAGAGGAGGGGTAATGACCATGAGGGAGGAGGGGCAGTGACCGTGAGAACGGAGGGGCCATGATCGTAAAGAAGGAGGGGTCGCGACCGTGAGGGAGGAGAAGCGGTAACCGTGAGGGAAGAGGGGTGGTGACCGAGAGGGATGAGGGGACGACGACAGTGAGGCAAAAGGGGAAAAGAAGCGGTGTTGACGACCGTGAGGGAGAAGAAGTGGTGACCGTGAAGTGGTGAGGGAGAGTGTGTGGTGTGGGTGGCTGCAGAAAAATGAACATGACTTTAGAGTTTAGATAAATGTGTGTGTATGCATAATTACACACTAACTCCAATAAGATGGTAATATTATAATATTACTTTAGTTTAATCATATCAACCTACGATTCGTTTAAGTAAACTCAATTCGATTCGTTTAATAAACAGGTTAAGTGGGTTGACATGATTACAACACGAATTTATTTAATTTAAACCCATATCATGAGGGAGGAGGAGCGCTGATCGTGAAGGAGGAGGGGTGGTGACTGAGAAGGATAAGGGGCGACGACCATGGACGAGAAGGGGAGAAAGGGCGATGCCTGCAACCATGAAAGAGAAGGGTTGGTGGCTGTGAGGCGGTAAGGGAGAATATGTGGTGTGAGTGGCATGAAAACAAGTTTAGGGTTTGGATAAATGTGTGTATGTGTGTGTATGCATAATTACACATTAACCCTTATAATATGCTAATATTATAATTTTACCTTAATTTAATCATGTCAACTTGCAATTCGTTAAGCAAACCTAATTCAATTCGTTTAATAAATAAGGTCAAGCGAGTTGACACAATTACGACACGAATTCATTTAACTCAAGTCCATACCTATTTATTTTTCACGAATTTGTGTCGATCCATCGTGTTGTGACCCATATTGCCACCCCTATTAATAAAACACTCTTTTTCTCTCTAGTCCAAATTATTTGTATACCTTTTATTCCATACTCAAATCTCAAATAATTAGAACAACTTATTACACGATTTAACCAGATTAATTACATAACCTAGATTATAAAAAAAATAAAAAATGCAAATTTCTACGTTTGTTCTTTAGACTAAAATCAATAGTTAAAACATACATGAGATTCTATCATAAGATTTGACTACCTTATTGATTGAACAATTTTACTCATAAATTATAATTATTGGATTGACTGTAATAATTATCTTTAGAACTAATTCAATGGATGTAATTGATGGATAAAATTATTATATCGGACCTATTCTATATGGTATATACAACAATCATGGAAACCGCCATAGTTAGGTCAATAAAAACTTTAAAACGGACACAGAAAAAACGCACAGAGTGTTTACAATTTTACAAAAAGGGACTTAAATTCGACGCTACGCTGTGTGAGGCTGAGCCCAAATAAAAAGGGAGCCTTTCACTAGTTAGAGAGACAGCCCTTATTTTCTCATTTGTGTCTCTGAATCTCTCTCGCGACCGTCTAGATCGACTGTGAGTATCTCCGCAACCCTAATTCATCACTCTCCCTTTGCAAGCAGCTAGGGTTTATTATTCAATCACAAGATTCGCATTCTGTCTTCACTGTTTTGATTTTGGTTCCTGATGACGCTGATTAGTTTTTTTAGTTCAATTTAATCAATACTGGTTTCTTCCTTAATCAAAACCGGTTTCTTTGTTTAATTTGATGGCCGATTGATTTGTTTGGTGTGTTTTGAACATTTGATTTCAGTTTCTGCGGAGTGTAGATAGAGAAGAAAATGTTCGGTTCGACTAACCGTAAGTGTTTCTCTTCTATCTTCTGTGATGAGTAATGGGTTTTCGTTTATCGATAATGTATTGTTTGTAGTGAAACTGGGTTTGTTTCTTATCTAGAAGCTGCTTGGATTCGGTTTTATGTATTGCTTTTGATACCAATGCAATGGTTGTGTTTGTATATACATTGTTGTGCCATGGTTGTACTAAAAATAGGCATTTGTAAAGTAGAAATGGTGGTCATTTGTTTATATTGCTTTGTGTGATTGCTTCTATGTTCGTGTGCTGTGGTTTTTTGTTGTATGAGGTTTAAAAATTCTGTTTTGCAAGTTATTCTAGTGTGAAGCAGTGATATGTATTTATTTGTATTCTTTGGTAGTTTTCTTTGATTTGCATCTGCTTCCTGGGATGTAGTTATTTGTTTGTAAATCGAAATGATGTGCAAAGTTTATTGAACAGCTTTTGGGCAGTCATCTAGTAGCCCATTTGGGTCGTCATCAGTCTTTGGGCAGACAAACAATGCAAGTAACAATCCATTTGCTCCCAAACCTTTTGGTACTACTACAATGCCATTTGGTTCAACAGGGAGTTCCATATTCGGGGGCACCTCAACGGGTGTGTTTGGTACGGCCCAATCATCTTCGCCCTTCTCATCCACCACGACCTTTGGTGGTGCATCATCGCCGGCTCCTTTTGGCAGTTCAATGCCTGCTTTCGGAGCTTCTTCAACTCCTGCCTTTGGTGGTATGTGCATCGTTGACATTGTTTTTGAATGTTTCTTATTAATTGGTTGCTGTCTATACCCTATGTATAATATATTAATTTTGATTTTCAGTCTTAACAAGAATATTAATGGTTGTTAGTGCATAAATAAATAAAATGTTTCAATACTAAGAAGGAAGCATCCTTTCTTTACTTTACTTTTAGGTAGTTATTTTCTCAAGCACAAGTGCTGCCATTCTCTTTCACTTATTCCATTTCTGTTAAGTGTATGTGTTTTTAGAATTTATTTTGAAAAAAAGTTTATGTGTTTTTAGTTATTGGTCCCTTTTGACTGTTAAGTGTATGTGTTTTTAGAATTTATTTTGAAAAAAAGTGTATGTGTTTTTAGTTATTGGTCCCTTTTGACATGAGATTTTTAAAATAATCTCAGATCTTGATTTAATTGCTTGAGAACCATCATATGTAATTTTCTTCTCTACCTATATTTATGATTTATTATAAAAATGATTTGTCATCTGTTCAGCCTTCTTTTTCCTCTTAAAAATACTGATGTATCTGTGTCTCTTACTCTCACACACACACATACACATAGGCTCTTCAATATTTGGCCAGAAGCCATTTGGATTTGGGTCCACTCCTACTCAAACTAGTCCTTTTGGAAGCTCAACTCAGCAATCACAGCCTGCCTTTGGGAACAGTTTATTTGGTTCTTCTGCACCTTTTGGAGCATCCAGTCAGTCTCCATTTGGTGCAACAAGCACTCCAGCTTTTGGTGCAACAAGCACTCCTGCTTTTGGTGCACCAAGCACTCCTGCTTTTGGTGCAACTAGCTCCTCTGCCCCTGCCTTTGGGGCTTCAAGTACCCCAGCTTTTGGTGCTACAAGTACCCCGGCCTTTGGTGCTACCAGTACCCCAGCTTTTGGCAGCACAGGGACTGCATTTGGTGCATCGAGTGCCCCAGCATTTGGATCTGGGGGAGCCTTTGGGGCTTCAAGCACTCCACTCTTTGGATCATCGAGCACCCCTGCTTTTGGTGCTTCGAGTACTCCAGCTTTTGGGGCTTCAAGTACACCTGCCTTTGGAGCTGCTAGTACACCAGCCTTTGGAGCTTCTAGTACACCGGCTTTTGGGGCTTCAAGTACACCTGCTTTTGGGTCATCTAGTACCTCAAATTTCAGTTTTGCGTCTTCTCCAGCTTTTGGCCAATCTACTTCTGCATTTGGTAGCAGCCCATTTGGAACCACAACATCTCCTTTTGGAGCTCAGAGTTCTCCTTTTGGTGAGTTTAGTATATGCATCTGTGATTGGTTGTTGGAATTGGGGTAAGTCAGGTCTTTTTGCAAGTAATTTGCAATTTGATCTGGATACAAATGAGTTAACTAGCTTCACAATTTTTATTTGGTTTTATTAATATTTTTGTGTCAAAACCATTCATAACTGTTTTACTGTTATGTGCTGTAATGCAGGAGCCCAAGCTACTACGCCAACATTCGGTAGTACAGGCTTTGGGCAATCAAATTTTGGGGGTCAACAACGTGGGGGAAGTAGAGTAGCTCCATACACACCTACAACAGAGGCTGATAGTGGCACTAGTACACAGCCAGCAGGAAAGTTGGAGTCAATATCTGCCATGCCTGTCTACAAGGACAAAAGCCATGAGGAGCTGAGATGGGAAGATTATCAATTGGGAGATAAAGGTAATTTGCCAACATCTGAAATACTATTGGTGCTTGTACCTGTATGTAATGACATTGGTTGACTCAACGATTTGCCACATAATATCAAATTACAGGTGGACCACTTCCGTCTGGTCAGTCTGCTGGTGCGATTGGCTTTGGTGTGTCAGCTGCTTCATCAAGTCCATTTGCTCCTTCACCAGCCTTTGTACAATCATCGGCAAGCCTTTTTTCCTCCTCAACATCTTCTAATCTGTTTGCTCCTAAAACTTCTACATTTGGTAGCTCAAGTTTTGGAAGCTCCACTTCAACACCTGCTTTTGGGTCCTCACCTTTTGGTGTGACATCTTCAGCCAATCCTTTTGGGGCGGCTTCATCTGCAGCGCCTTCCCTCTTTGGGCAACCATCAGCTCCTGCATTTGGTGCCAATTCATCTACATCTACTTTTGGGTCTACAACTTCCCTCTTCAATAGTAGCTCAGCAGCTCAGGGAACAATATCGTCATTTGGTTCTGGCATGAATTTTGGTAGTCAGCCATCTCCTTTGTTCAGTTCTGCTGCCCCAGGAGAGACAGGTTCTGCTTTTGGACACAGTACAATGCCTTCATTTGGTTCATCAAACCTATTTAGTACACCCTCCAGTGGATTTTCAAGTGGAATTTTCTCAAATGCTACATCACTAGCTCCTTCTGGTACTCCGCTGGGTTTTGGTCAAACAACTGTAAGTCAATCTTGTCATTAGAATTGGTTCTTGTTGTCATATTGAAGCTTGTTTGTTCACTTTGTGCCTTTCACTTAGATATAGAACTTTGTAGGTGCTGGTGCAAATTTGTCTTTGAAAGGTATACAGGGACCTTTCTATTTCTTTTAATGACCCATTCCATATTTCCTGAAATAATATGAGTATCCATCCCAGATGGGCCTCAGGGTGACTGAATGTTATGTAATTGATGCAAGTGAAATGGATCAATGCAAATAAAGTGCGTCTATGTTTGACTTGTCTCTGAACATCATACCAGTGTAGCTAAGATTTTTGGGTTTATGAGACCAATAGTTGGATAATAAAAGTATGATTTAAATTGTGTATTTATTTTAAAAATAAAATTTCCATACACATGCCCTAGCAAAGATTTGAAATTATTTTTTGATATATACTTGGAAACATATGAAACGTGTATGGTAGAGCATAATAAAGCCAACTTTTAACTTCCATAACAATCCAGAGTTTATCCACAAAATGGTCTTTTTGTTTTATGCCTGCATAGATTTTCATTTGGTTCTCGACAAGTTCTGAACCTGCATTTAATATTTTGGGTCATAATTTGTGGAATACCCTGTTCATTGTTGTCTGCTTGTTTATATATTTATCTAAATTTTCACTTTTGAAAGCAATGGAATAATTTGATTTTCATTTGCGTTCATTTCTAGCCCTCTGTTTCTATGCCGTTTCAACTTTCTCAGCCAGCCCAGACCTCTGGTGCATTTGGGTTTAGCAATTTTGGTTCAGCACAAGCAGGTACCTTTCAGTTTTCATACTTTCTATCTGTACTTGCATAAAAATTTTATTAGATTCTGCTGACTGTTATTTCTATGCATTTTTGACAGGTAATATGAGTAACTTTGGTGGTACTTTGGGCACGTTTGGTCATAGTAACCTTGGACAATCGTACGTCTTTCTTCTCTTGCTTATATATATTTTATGCATGCATTTCCACAATCGTTTTTGTTAGATCCAGGTGTGGTGATCTATAACTGGTTCAGTTATTTTTGTGTTATGTGTCTCACATACATTGCTATGCTGGCAACTCTTTTGTTTTGGAAATTTGTTATCAATGTTCTTCAATTGCTGACCTCAGGTAGCATTTTTATGTCATCCACAACTGTACATCGTTTGATTGGTGCCTTCATTTGAGTTTATTGTCGAGAAGGATAATTATTTTTGGGTCCAGTTTGCTGATGACTAAAACTGCTTCTATAACATATTGATGTATTATCCTGGCATACTTTTTTTTTTTACCAGGTCTGCCGCTCAGAGTTCTGTTGCTGTTCAACCAATAGCTGTTACAAATCCTTTTGGAACTCTTCCTGCAATGCCTCAAATGTCAATTGGCCGAGCTGGAACTGCAACTTCAATTCAATATGGAATTTCTAGCATGCCTGTAATATGTCCTGTCTTGAACTCCTTTTATTTTTGACTTTCACTGGGGTTTGGAATTGATTTTATATAATTTTCATAACAATTTATTTGTCTTTTTTTTCTTGTTTGTGGTTACTATCAGGTTGTTGAAAAATCTGCCCCTGTCAGAATATCATCCTTATTAACTTCTCGACATTTGTCTCAAAGGCGGATTAGATTGCCTGCAAGGAAATATAATCCCAAAAATGATGCTCTAAAGGTGAAGTTGCTAGTTTCAATTAAGGATGGTTATTACTTTAGTACATATGAGTTACACATTTAACAATTTCTGAATTGCTGAATGCAGGTTCCATTTTTCAGTGATGATGATGAAACACCCAGCACACCGAAGGCAGATGCCCTTTTCATTCCTAGGGAGAACCCAAGAGCATTAGTTATTCGTCCCACAGAACAATGGCCTTCAGGAGCTAGTGCAGCTAAACTATCTTCTAAGAAAGACACATCTGCACGAGTGCGTGAGAATGGTATCTCTCTCTCTCTCTCTCTCTCTCTCTCTCTCTCTCTCTCTCTCTCTCTCTCTTTTTCTTCTCCCAATTATGGCTAAACTTATGTGGTCAATAATATCTATTATAAGGCTCTATTCCCATCAACAAAAAATAAACTATACTGGTATTCCATATTTTCCCAGCAACTGAATTTTTGGATCATTCATTACTCACTTTTCTGTTTGTCCAGGGAAAACACCTGAAGATGGCTCCAATTCTGAGGATAAAGACAGTAAGTATACAGTATACTATCACACTACAATTGGTTGTTCTATAAAATTTTATGTTTATATAATTTCTTGCACAGCTGATATTAGTTAATTATAGTGTTTTGTTGTTAATTACGTAATGAGAAGAAACTGTACTGGTAAACTTCATTTATCCTCAAGTCTGGAGTCAGTTTATCTCACTGCAAGACTCAGTTGGGTGAAAGTTTTTTAATAACAGTGTGATAGGTAAAAAGTCAGTTTGTATTGTGGCAAACTTTAACTGAGATAGATGTGCAAGCAAGTAGGATTCCAATTTTTGTTTTTCCTGTTATGGATCTTGCTCTTGCTATGAAATGTCAAATCAAGAGTCTTCTTGATTAAAAAGATAGTAATTGGTGAACTAGATCAATTTTTTAATAACAATTCTAATTGCAGAAAATCCAGTTGAGAATGGTGTAAAGGAACGAGTTCATCCCTCGAAGATCAATCAGAAACCTAATGGAGTCCATGACGATAATTCTGTTAAGAAAGATGACTCTTATATGACACTGAGTGGCCACAGGGCTGGTGAGGCTGCAATTGTGTATGAGCATGGGGCCAACATTGAGGCACTCATGCCAAAGCTCCGGCGCTCTGACTACTACACAGAACCTCGAATCCAAGAATTAGCAGCCAAGGAAAGGGCTGAACCAGGATTCTGCCGACGTGTTAAAGACTTTGTTGTTGGTCGCCATGGATATGGCAGCATCAAATTCCTGGGTGAAACTGATGTCCGAAGACTTGATCTTGAGTCCCTTGTTCAATTTAACAACCGTGAGGTGATTGTTTACATGGATGACAGCAAGAAACCTCCTGTTGGACAAGGTCTTAATAAGCCTGCTGAGGTAACTCTGCTCAACATCAAATGCTTTGACAAGAAGACTGGACTTCAGTATACAGAAGGGCCAAAAATTGATAAATACAAAGAGATGCTTAAGCGGAAGGCTGAAGACCAAGGTGCCGATTTTATATCCTTTGATCCTATCAAAGGAGAGTGGAAGTTTAGGGTCAATCACTTCAGTGAGTATAAGCTGGGAGGCGAAGATGAAGGTGAAGATGAGAATGAAGACGCACGAGGCTGCTGACAAAATGGAGCCACGCAATGTATTGTTAGGAGACAAGGGTTTTGTTCTGGCTGAAGGTTGGCTTTTTGTTTGTATAGAACATGCCAAATTGTGGTAAATACTAGAACTAGATTGAGTCAAGGCACTGCCGTGTTCAATATGCTACATTTGTTGTGTTGTGGTTTCTTGTAATTCGTCATGGGTATGGAACTTAGTTTTGGTTTGTTTCTCTTATGTCCCCAATAATTTTTGATCAGTTATTTTAAATGTTGGTTTTAACTTGTATGGAAATGGGGTTGTTGATAAAAATGAATGACATTATGTTAAAAATGAAAAGAATATGTTCTTAAATATTCTTTTTGTCTGATTTAATTTCGTAGAGGTGAAGTGAATGCCAGAATGATATTTCTTAACATATTGCCACAACGACTTCTACTGTATTTAAGCTTAATCCTGAAGTATGTTGACAATCTATTGAAATTTTACTTTTAAAAAAAATGGATTGTGTAGTTCAAACAGTGAATTGGTAATATGTTAAAATGATCAATAGTGCTAGATTTCTCAACTTTCTTAATTCATTGTGTTAACTGATGGATCGACATATTTTTAAATGAAATAAATAATCATAGATTTTTTTTTTTTTTCGAAAGAAATCATAGATATACATTTATTAATTGAAATATGATGAGTTGGGATTAAAGTGATATTTAATGTTTTGTGATTGAAATAGTAGTCATGCATTGAAATTTTACTTTATAGTCCCAAATTGTAAATTGGTAATGTGTTAGAGCGAACAATGATGCTAGAAATCCCAATTTGTTCATAATTCATTCTGTTAATTGATGAATTGATAAATTATCAAGTGAAATAAATAATTATTAGTTTTCATTTACAAATTGAAATATCATCAATTAGAATCAAAGTTGGGATATATTTTTCAAGTAAAATAAATAAATAACAATAAATGTTCATTCGTCAATTAATACATCATTAGTACAGATTAAACTACAGCCTATCATGCGCTTTCTACGCAATAAAAGTGGTGCATGGTTCAAGCACCTATGGCCTCCATGTTGGCCAATTTCTCCTTGGCCCTTTATGTGAGCCAATTTTTCGTTTGGTCCCTCCAGTCGGAGGGTATCTTTTCAGGATAGATTTCTGGACGGCTATAAAACGTCTACAGCCTTAAATGATCTCGGTAAATAGGTTTGTATCTATATTATATAAAAAAAAAAAAAAATCACATGTATATTTTTACATATGTGAAATGATTTAAAAAAACATTTCATATAAGTTAAACATTTCACATGTAATGTTGTACGTAAAATCTTTTAAGAGAATGAAGAGAGTAAAAACAATTACAATTTCAATTAGAAATAAAAATGAATAACTTTTACTTTTATTTTAGAAATTAAGTTTTCTTTTTTACTATGATAAAAATAAATTTATCTTTAAATTTATGAATTCGTAGAAAGTATGATTTAAATTTATAAAATTATTGATTTAAATATAAAAAATGTCGTCAGTATTTTAAAATATTAATTGATATATTCAATATCCATCATCCTAAAATATAATATATATATATATATATATTAGGATATCTAGAGACACAACATCAACATTTACAAAATTTTTCTGTTAAAAAAAAAAAACCATTTACAAAATTTTCATTTGGGCTTCAGAAATTAGTAATTGGGCCTAGTGGTTATTGGGCCATGGGAGAGATTGCGCCCACATAGGAGTTAATGGTGGTCTATATTAATGGAGCTGAGATTGTTAGGGTTTTAGTGGGTGCAGTGGTGGAGGCAGCCGCTCCGTTTCAAGAAGAAAGGGAGGAGAAAAAGCAGCTCAAAGAGAAAGATGAAGACGATTCTGTCTTCAGAGACAATGGAGATCCCTGATGGCGTTAAAATCAAAATCAACGCCAAAGTGATAGAAGTAGAGGGACCTCGGGGCAAGCTGAGCCGCAACTTCAAGCACCTCAACCTCGACTTCCATCTCATGACCGACGAGTCAACCGGCAAGCGCAAGCTGAAGATCGACGCCTGGTTTGGCTCTCGCAAGACGAGCGCCGCCATCCGCACCGCCCTCAGCCACGTCGAGAATCTCATCACTGGCGTCACCAAGGGCTACCGCTACAAGATGAGATTCGTCTACGCTCACTTCCCCATCAACGCCGCCATTAGCAACTCCAACAAGTCCATCGAGATCCGTAACTTTCTCGGTGAAAAGAGGGTACTCTCTCGCTCTCTATTCCATGCCTCTGTTATATCTATCGTAAATCAACCATTTCCAGGATTCCAAGCTTTCCAATTTAGGTTTTGTTTAATTTAAAATAAATTATTAGTTTGTAAAATTATTATAAAGTAAGGATATTATTGACTTTTCATATAAATTACTAGGTTTTAGCTATTTACTAGTTAATAGCATCCATTGAATTGATTGAAAGGGTGTTTATTAAAGCCAATTCAATGGTTGTAATGCATGGAATTGATTGAAAGGGTGTTTATTAAAGCCAATTCAATGGTTGTAATGCATGGAATTGATTGAAAGGGTGTTTATTAAAGCCATTTCAATGGTTGTAATGCATGGGTAAGGTTATCCGACTACTGAGATAGCCAAATCCAAGTTATTAATCTAGGGGAATTATTGATGGATAATTACTGCTAAGTTTACCCAACCAATAAGTTAGTCCTTGGTCTTGATTTGGATGTGTTGTTTTGATTGATGTGGGGCATGTCTCTGTGTTTGTAATATAACAGGTTAGGAAAGTGGATATGCTTGAAGGTGTCTCCATTGTCCGATCTGAAAAGGTTAAGGATGAACTTGTATTGGATGGGAATGACATTGAACTAGTGTCTCGGTCAGCTGCTCTCATAAATCAGGTATTTCTCTCTCTCTCGATGTGTTTAATTGGTTGCTTGTTTGTGTGTTATGCTCACATGGAAGGCTCTGACGTTGTACTCTTTGGGTTTGAGCAGAAATGTCATGTGAAGAACAAGGATATTAGGAAATTCCTTGACGGAATCTATGTTAGTGAGAAGGGCACAATAGTTGAAGAGGATTGATTGATTGATTGAATAGGTATAAAATGTTTTGTCATAGTGTGATGTTATGGAAGTATGAGTTAAACTTGTTCTTGTTTTTTCTCTTGAATATCAGAAGTTGTTATGTGGTTGTCTGGAATTTTTGGATTAGAGAATTTTGGATTTCATCTGAAGTTTCTGTTGCATTAGACTTGAATTTTATAGTTCCAATTTGCTGCTATTTATTGTTATCTACTTTTTTTTTTTTTTTTTATAATATATATATATAATATAGCTTATGATTGAAGGCTAGTTTGCTTGATGTCCGATTTGGAGGTATACATTTGAAGCATTCTTGCTCTAGGTTGGGACTATCTATAGATATGGGTCAGTATTTTGGGACTGTCCTTATAACAATAATACCAAGCAACCTAATTCATATCACAAATTTTATTGTGGCGATTTAGTTGATCTGATGTGTGACAAGTGAGATAAATCATCAATTTGTATTTATTTGGCTATTGGCACGTAATAAATTGGGTGTAGTGTTAAACATTTCTGTTTTTATATAAAAGTATTTGTTTGGAATGCGGTTTAATGTTTTTGTTGTGCAATGAATTATGGCTACGGTACACAAGATAATTTTCAAACTTGAATTTGAGCTGAATAGATTTCCAGAAGTATATTTTACAATGATTGTTAGTTAGGAATAAAGCTCTTCGGTGGTGATGTATAATTTTTTTTTTTTCTTTTGAAAATCTAGCACTAAATGGATAACAGATATATCAAAAGGGAGAAACATTATTTTTACAAAGCTTTAAAATGTATTTGATGGAAATGGAATCTCCAAGAGTGTGTGGAGGTATCCTATCACCTAAGGTGATTACTTAGCTAAAAAGCAAAGAAATATAAAGAGAAGGAACCATGTTTTAATAAGAAAGTAAAAGAATGAACTTTGAATAAGTACCATTCTCATTGTCTCTCAGGCACTGCGCAGCTGTAACTTTCATTGATATCACATCAAATATTCCTCAAAATTAACTATTTCCTGGTCTTCGAGGAGTATCCTATGACTTACTAATCAGTGATATATTTCTTATTATAATACTTGGTATTGTAAGATTTTTGGCTCAAGAATACCGTTGGATTGTCTAACTTTGTGTCAGTAGAATTGATCCTAAGCTGTGTTTTGTCAACTTTCTTGGTAACAGTATGTGAAGCGGTTCACCAGCAGTACTTTCTGTCTTCAGGTAGTGAGGTTGGAACCTAGGATCCAACGTCGAATTTCCGCGAAGAATCAATACCTGTCTGTCGGTAATTCAATGACTTTGCTTCCACCACATACCTATAGATGAATCAATTATGATGGCTATTCTTCGGTGATTGCATATATTATGACAATTCGATACTATTTTAATCTTAGAATAAGTTTGAAATTGAGAATAATATATGAAAAAAAAAATAGTAAAAATAGAAATACAGATTTAGGTGGTAAAATATCAATGTGTGTGAAACATCTACGGACTAAGGCTAAAAGGATTTTATTATATCAACAATTAAAATACATTTCTTTAAAATTTTAGAAGAGAACTAAGAGAAATTTCAAATGTATCTAAGATTTAGAACATGAGATTTTGGACTTGGATAGTTCAAATGATAAACACTCATGTCTATATATAGGTAATGTAAGACAGTTACTAACACACAAATGCTTCACGTTGAAGCAATTAATATAAAAGATCAATGATGCTTCTCAATGTGCTTCTCCGTTAAGCATTGTGCTTAACTTCATCAAGTCAAAGAAAATGGCTTCATTGTTAAATAATTCATGTTTCACCATTTTCACAAATTTCGGCTTCATGCTTCACTAAATTCTCAAATTGCGACTCCACCGCCATAAAATAATATGGTTTCACCTAATGGTCTAACTTTTTCTAACAGCATAAATCTGATGTAATGCCATGCAACTTCATATGACTTTTTGAACTTATCAAACAAAAATGTTCCATTCCCATATCATCTCTAATCGCGTAGAATTGGAGAAGAAACTGAGAACTCTAGCATTAGCATCATCTCCCTTGAACTAAGTTGACAAGACATTCACACGTGTGTCATAGCAAAAAAAGATGCCCGAATCCCACTAGCTATAGCTTTAGTCATAAGATGTGTCATCCATCACATTACGAGCGGCTAACATTGATCTTCCATGACTTTATTATAAAGCCATGAAGATGAAGATGGGGATGATCTAAATCTAACACACAAACCACTTTGGAAACCAATGGAATGCTCTGGTGTTGCCTCTTATGTGGCAATAGTGGATGTTCAGTTAGCTCATGGTGTATCCAATGTCATGATCAAAATATAGCCCTTGAGAAAGGACTCAATCAACTCGTCTTAGTGGCTTATCGCCATTTGATTGGCTTGTTTCTTCTAACTCCTTTCGCTTGTGTCCTTGAAAGGTATAACCTCAAAACTTTTTGTTCGACTTTACATGGCCTTGAAAAAAGTACTCTAGCAATCAATAATATTAGTATACGTAATTTATAAAAAGCAGGAAACAACTCTCTTCCCTTTCATTTTGTGTCATGATGGAGATTTTTTGTACTCACATCCCTTGAAACGACTATCCATCTTAATGTGTATTACGGCGGTTTAACCTACACTTCTCCTACTATTGCAAGTGCTTTAAGTAACGTTATTCTCGCTTTAACATTTCTCATAGCCTTTTCTCCTCAGGCACTTGCTCCTCTTTTAACGCACCATGTAAAACTATTTATTTCTGAAGTTAATGGAATCTCTCATCCCTATCCGTATTTGGAGAGGATTTTAGAAGGGAATGAAGATGGAGTCTATCCCCAAATCCAAAGGGGATGGGGATGGGGATGAGAGAAGCCACTCTCTTCTTTATTTTACATATCCTCTATTTATACTAAAGAAATATAAAAATATCTATAAACATTTTTAATAATTAAAATTGTTTTAATAATTCCTCTCATTTTCTCCTATTTATGACTTTATCATATATAATGATTTTATATTTTTGAATTCTTGTTGTATTTTATTAATTATGTAAGAAGATTATAATTATTTTATGGTGTTATGGATTTCGTATATTGAAAGGATAAACTTTGTTTTAGTCCTTAACTTTTTAAAAATTTTACTTTTTTAAGTCTATTTGCATTAATTACTGCTATGGTCTCTAAGATTTTGGAAATTCATCAATTTGATTATTCTGACCAAATTTTTAACATTTGACCATAACAGAAAGTGTTTACCTTGATATTTTTGGTTAAGATAAAATGCCATTTCCATTTTGCTTAACATTTAAAAAAATTTAACAATGTACCCTATCACTAAAGAGTTCTAATAGAAATCCAACACATATCACTTTTTATTTAACTAAAAAAATTGTATTTATTTAAAGTTAATTATTTATGAAAGTTTTTTTTTTAAAATTTAATATAATAATAATAAATAAAATTAAATTAAATGAAATTAAAAATGTTTTTTCTTAAAAAGAAAAAAACAGAAATTTTGATGGACATCCATATTGGATCTCTATCGTTGATGAAGACTATGGAGATTCAATTTGGATCCCCACCATTCAAAGATCAAGAAATCTCCATAGCCAATAATATTCATTGTTAGTCGAACATCAGAATGAGTGACAAACATTGCTCGATCTGGAAACTAGATCATCAAAGTACAACCTAGTTGAACCCATATCATCAAGATGGAGATCCAATCTTGATCTCCATCAAATTTTCATTCTTTTTCATTTCTTTAACATTTTTTAATAAACTTTTTCTTAAACTTTATTTCCACTATCAATCTCCAAGATGGATGTGATTCATTTTATTTTTCACTTAATCTAATTTTAATTATTTTTTATCTCTATTGTCCATGTTTGAGATAGACAGTGGAGATTCATCTTATTTTTATAATTTTAATTATTTTTTTATTTCTATTATCCATCTTTGAGATAGATAGTGGAGATTCATCTTTTTTTATATTTTATATTTTTATTTTCTTAATCTTATTAATTTAAAGGAACATGAGCAACTAAAATGACAAAAATAACCCTACTTTTGTTAGTTTGACTTATGGGTCCTTGAAATTATAGAGATTATGGGAGTCATTAATGCAAACAGATTTAAAATATGAGAATTTTCTGAAATTGAAGTTTACCCATATTGAAATGTCATAGATTTAAAACGTTGAAACTCAGTAAAATTACTTTGTTTATTATATTTTTAATCATTTTAAAAAATAAATTAAAAATTGGATCAAACAAAATGAAATGAGATTAGAGAAATAGAGAAAATGGGAGAAAGGGGATGGGGAAGCCACCCCATTGACATCTTCATTTGCTCCAATAACATCTCTACTTATTTCCACACAATTCTGCTTACTTCTTCTTAGCGTTTGATTCATACTAATTAAGGATGGAGAAAGTGAAGATAACAAGTGCCAGAGGTCAAGCAAAGGTGGTGGGTACTATTATTTGCATTGCAAGGTCACTAGTTTTTACCTTCTGGAAAGGGACACTACTTGTTCAGAAGCTTTGTGAAGAGGCCTCTTTAACATGTATAACACCAATAGTATATTGAACCATGAAAACTGGATCAAAGGTTCTGTTATTATTCTGATCAGTCATATTGCCTGGAGTGGATGGCTAATCTTCCAGGTGACTGAATATTTTGCTCAGATAGTTATCATTTACATCGCGTATAAAACGACTGATTTGGAATGCTATATATAGGCTATTGCCTTCAAAGTCTACCCTGCTCAATTATCACTCAACACCTTGATTTGCTTTATTGCTGCGTTGCAATCTTCTGTGCTTGCCCTCTTCTTTGCAAGAGATCCTAATCTATGGAAGCTGGAGCGGAATGTGTAGCTCTGGACCATCATCTACCGCGTAAGTGTTTCAACTCATGTCTTAAGGTCCCCATTATTTGAACCAGAAACTGATACGAAGGTCTTATATAGTTCCTAGGGAGTTGTACTCTCAGCATTAATGTACTACCTACAAACATGGTTTATCTGCAAAAAGGGGCCTGCTTTTGTGGCAACATTTACTCCACGTCTGCTTGTTATTGGGGCAATACTCTCGAATTTTGCTTTTGCTGAGCGAATTCACTTGGGCAGGTCAGCTACTATCACCCCACTATCAGATGCACATTAAACTGTTTCTTCTGATTAAAGAAAAGGATCATAACTCCCCCTTGCTTGGTGTATTTGCTGATTCCCAGCTTGATGGGAGCAATTCTTATCGTGGTGGGACTTTACTGTGTACTGTGGGGCAAAAAGATGAACACTCCAGTCAATGAACAAGCAGAGGCAGAAAATGACACTGAGAATGACAACACTGTTGACATTTCCTGTCAAAAGTGAGAAGAGTGAAAACGATGTAGCGAATGTGAAACCAGACAATTTGCTTAAAAAGCTTGATCGATACTATTGAAATAAACAAAGTGACAGATTTTTCCTGCTTTATTGACAGTCATTTCCCATCATTTAAAACCTTAGTCAGGACAATATACATGCACCACTTCTAGAAAAAGAACAATGAAAACAGATCCCTTAAAATCCTTAGAATATGCAAACAGTACATAGGCTATTCCCCAGCCTACATGTATAAAACTCACGCAATCACACAATAGTTCGAAATTATGATTTCTTCTCCCATATATGAATTACTCCATCTTGTCATTTCAAGGAATTTTCTATATCGATCACAAATCGATACTTCACATCTCTCTTAATTAGCCTCTCAAGGGCTTCATTTGTATACTGGATCGGAATTATTTCAATCTGCGGGTAAATCTTATTAGCAGCACAAAAATCCAACATTTCTTGGGTCTCCTTAGTTCCGCCAACAGCACTACCAGTAACGGTTCTAGCACCTGCCAAAATATCAATTTAAGGATTTTGTTACACTAGCAGAATCTTGATGAACAAGCTGCAGTTACTAAACCAAAACTGTGATTTATAAATTTATATATAAATTGCAGTAAACTTAAGTCAAGGTTATAGCAAAGTGAAAATACCCATAATGAGACTTCCAGGACTAAATTTGACTTCACTTGGGAATCCCACTAAGACATAGACACCAGCGACCTTCAAGAGAGACATGTATGGATCAAATGGGTGATCGCCTGATGCTGTGTCAACTATGAAGTCGAGTGTTTTTGCCAAGCTCTGCATATAAACACCACCATTTCAGAAAAAGTACAAGTAGTCATCATTTTTAACTACAATTTCTAAGAAGCTTAAATGTTGTTACCTTCATCTGATCTGGATCAGATGAAATGACAAATTCGTCTGCACCAAGCGTACTTAGGGCTTCCTCTTTCTTGGAAGTGCTTGTGCTGAAAACCGTTACCTTCAATCCAAAAGCCTTCCCGAACTTCACTGCCATGTGACCAAGACCACCAAGTCCAATCACTCCAAGACACTTACCAGGTTGATTCATCTTGTGACGCATCATTGGAGAGTAAACAGTGAGTCCAGCACAAAGCAGAGGTGCTGCCAAAGCCAATGGATAGTTGTTTGGTATCTTAAAGCAGTACCTGTTGAATCCAAATTCAGCACAGAAATAAGTGTCCTGATTTGTGGTAAACATTGCCTGAATTTTCCTGTGCACTATGACTAGATTATACACATCACGCTAACTCTGCCAGCAATTACATTAGCTTGTCACACACCATCAAACCCTCGCATTCAATTCTAGGCATCAATCACAATTTCACTTAACAGAGAAGAGTCCCAATTCCTTTAAATCAAAGTTACATCATTTGTGTGATGACTTCAGACCATTACATGGAAACGACAATTGTTTACTCTAATGGCATATGCTTGCATCTGGCAATGCATGAAGCTGTAGTCTTTAGAAAGGTAACATACTCCAATTAATTGCATCTCTTATAAAACCACATTACCAGAACAGTATAAAACACAAATCTAACACGAAATATGTGTCCACAAAACATGTCATGATCTACAGATGATGAGATGAATAGACATAAAACTACTGACATGGAATCTATATAGCAAGAACTAAAACGGCATCACCATTTATGGTCTCTTATCCCAAAAATTAAAAATCCTATTCCGTAACCATGAATGTCAAGTACAAGAGTAATTTAAGGATATTTCAAGGATGAAGAGAAAAGGAGATCAAAACAGTATCACAGTTACTTGCCTCTCATGGACTACAATGTAACTAGAATATCCACCTTTAGTGATTGTGCCATCCGCATCAACACCATTAAAAGTGAAAACCGACCCTTTCACACAATGAACTTCTTGCCCATCATTGCAGTACTCACAATCTCTGCAAGAGTTGACATAGGTTCCCACCCCAACATGGTCTCCAACTTTGAACCGTTGAACATTAGAACCAACCTCTTTCACAATCCCAACAATCTCATGTCTGGTTTACAAATGATTATAGAAAGATTAGTTCAACGAACAGTAATATAGTTAATTTTAAATCACTACAAGGAACATACCCTGGCACCACAGGATACTTGGAATCCCCAAGTTTATTCCTAGTCCAAACAACATCAGCATAACAAATTCCACAGTGTGTAATTGTCAACGAAACATCATCGCTTCCAAGAGCTCTGAAAATCATTATTTATGTTAATTAAGAGCAAACATCCTCTCCTCACTTTCTTTTTTTTCTATACTTTTTTATTACAAGAATTCAAGTTAGAGCGATACATAAAAGAAAAATATATATATACAATCTTGATCATCCCCTATTTTTTATACTAGTATATCATTGGAGTATCAATGGTCCAGTTAATGGATAGTAAATTAATGATCTTGAAAATCACCATTCTCCAACACTGCAGCCCAAAATACGATATAATCATTACTTTAAAAGAAAGACGCACCTACGAGTGAAGTTGTATGGAGATAGAACCCCAGAGGGATCTCTTGCCGCCCACCCGAGGCAGTCCTTTTTCCCACTTTCAGAATCCATTATCAACTACTCCAACTAATTAAAACCAACAAATTGCAAACTTAAAAATAATAATAATAACTATGACGACAAGATGGCACCGATTTGTTAATGGTTGGAAATTGACAGTGGCCATTGAAGGATAATACATGTAAAAAACACACACAATATCTAACGTAAAGGGACTTTTTACTTTCTATTCATGTACAGAAAATAAATTTAAAAATATAAATTGATGTATAAAAAACATGATATGTAATAGCAGTGATTCACATGGTAGAGCAAGATCATAAATTGATGAGAAACAACAAACCTGGAAGTTTTGTCACTTTGACAGCTAAAAATTAGCAGATAAAACTGGAAAATTATATGATTAGGATCAGGGGTGAGGTAAGAGTTCAGACAGAAAATAGAAAAATATGAATCCTTAATCTAAAACTAAAAGTGCACTGACACCGA